>JAOTAV010000023.1:691257-760425 GCA_026546445.1 Cyclargus thomasi | reverse complement strand
TGTAACAACCAGTTAGAAGAAGTAAGCCTTCAAAGATAGGTGAATTTGGCAATTTGGCGGCTCTAATCGCCTTAAGTGTACGCTGGAGATTAGTAATTACGTAAAATGTGTCTTTTGTTTATGTTAGCACTCGAGGTCGCGGCACCGCGCCGCCCGCGCCGAGCGCGAAAGTGCCACTCCGCCGGTGTTGACCGTTCACCGTTTCAGACTCACTCGCTTCACACAATACATTACGCTGCATTATTATATTACCATAATTCGTGTGATATATTCGCTTAACATCGATTACGTAATTTAATTATAAGTGGAAATAAAAGTGTGCTACGTTCCTTAATATAATTACGCGTTTATTAATCGTATGATTAGCGTCCATTTCTCGTTAGAATACTTTTCAGTGCGTAAATGTCAGGTGTGTAATTACTACGACCAGTAACGCGAGAAAGCATTACAATTAAGAATTGAATAATACGTTAACATTAATCGCCTCGGAGCCATCTGTATTTGCCTAACAAGTATACGATGTGCGTAGCGTGACGTATTCGCGTGTGATATATTAATTTCACTCGCTATGACTTTACTGCTTAATTACTTTAGTTTAAAAAATAAATAATCCAGTCTAACAATACGCACGTCTGAGTGTACCGTAATTTCCTCACGACAATTTCCCCGGTAATGTGTGTTGAGTGTTGCATAAAACGACACTCGCAAGATCCATCAAGAGTGATCCGCGATTATAAAAACAGTGGGTATAGAAATTGTTTAACGCGGTCACTACTACGGCGTGTCTACCTTGTATACTCTACATAATAGAAAGCACATACGCCAACGGTAGTTTTACATTAAGAAAAACTCCAAACGCCAAAGTAGTGTACGTTCGCCAGGTAAAGCTAATTAAGAACTAATTTGTTCGTAAACGTTCATTAACTTACATTTTATTTTAATGGAGTTAAACATTATTTAAAATTATTACATATTTTGCAGCTTCAATACGAGCACAAGAATAAAACCGAGACAACCATAAACGTACCATCTACTAGTTTATTTGGCTTAAAAAACTATCGTTGTTGTCACTACTTAATGAAACGCACTTTTCTTGCACTTTTTCCACTGTATCGTATCGTAAAATCTAAGAAAATATAGTGGAAAAAGGTGCAAGAAAAGTGTGTTCCATTAAGTATGAATATGAATTTCCACCATGTATCAACAGTACAATCAATCACATATATGTTGTTGTCGCTATATTTTCATTAAATGCAGGTACTTACTCTTGTACCATCAAAAAAACTGATTTATATCCAGCTAACCGTAAGGATAATGTGACAATACAATGTTTGTTTCGATATCCGCTCTACAATGCAGGCTACGTAGGGTTATATTTCGTCAGCGGGACGATTAAGAGCCTAGCGACAGTATTTCTAAATCAAGGTTGATGTGCCAATCTCTTGAACGACATGTCAGGCCAATACATCAGCCATGCTACATATATGTCCGAAACTATTTTAAGACTTAAACGAACGAATTAGAATGCTACGTCTTTCTTTAACGAACGTGAAATGATGTTGTTGGAGTAGAATAGCCGTGGGAGAGTCATGCTTCGCTACGAATGGGTCGGCTCGATCGGAGTAATACCACGGCCTCATAGGAAACTGGCGTGAAACGGCGTTGTGCTGTGTTTCGTTCAGTGAGTGAGTTTACCGGTGGTTCAACTTCCCTAATCCACTTATCCCTATTTCGATTCCCAATTCCCTCATAAAGGCCGGCAACGCATTTGCGACTCTTTGGATGTCACGAGTGTCCATGGGCGACAGCAGTTGCTTTTCATCAGGTAACCGAGTGAGCAGACTCGCTTGCCCCGTAAATATTATAAAAAAAGGATTGCAACATTCGATCGAGTCGGAACTCCGAATATTTAAAAGTGGCATTTGAGAGTGGAGCTCTAATTTTTTAAATAAAAATTCTAATCTGTCAAGACGACGATAGATCTACGTCATTTGGTCGGAATATGCCAATTTCATGTAAGTCGTGATCTGTCGGCTTAGTTTGACATAGCGCGACCAAATAACTTAGATCCATGATATGTATCTCTTTCAAATTCTCTGATTGTACAAGTTTAATTTATAGCATTATTTCGTAACAGTACATAATGATGTTTAAATCGCACTTTCACGTGACGAGGCTGAACTAGTTGTTAATTATCGTTACGAAACCTTTTTTAATGTTCAAAAACTTGTACTTATTATAAAATTATTGCAATGTCATTATTATATAAAGAACTATTAAAATTTTTTTATTGTGTCAAACTAACAGTTGTTATGGGCGTCGTTAACTGTAGATATCAATGAAGCACGATTATTAGCAAGTTTATTGCGGTGTAAAATAGAACAAGTAATATGTTCGACCCACTTAAAGTTTTAAAACGGCTAGCTGCTGATTGTCCATCTAATGATGTCAGAGAACCGTTGCATTTTTTAAGCTCAGTCGCTTAAATAGTTTTCCTCTTCACTCGTATAAGAACCTTTATTTTTTTGTAAAGAAAACTCAAATTACCGGTATAATTGAATACGAAATCAATCAAGACGTACAATTTAATGACTACATTAACAAATAATTTCGTGCATATAAAATAACTTGTAAGCACGTACAAATATACGAGTATTACAACGTTTTCACTTCAGTAGCACGTAGTAAGAATAACTCTCCAACATTCTTAATTTGTTTATACGAGCAATGAAAACAAATAATTGAATCACTATCAAAAAAAAGTATTACATAATATGCGGAAAGATCGGTAGGGCGAGTTTTTTTGTTCGCTACACTATCTGTAGCGAAGGCAAGGCCGGCCCTTCTGGTGACCTCGCACACTTCGCCTTGAAATAGTTTCATGATTCTGCTACGATTACTTATACTTTGAAAAATTGATATTCACCTCGATATTGAAATATGCAGTGATGAATTATTAGTATTTTACATTAAAAAGCTATAGTAAAATTATGTTTATTATAGATATTGTGGATATTTTCGAGGCTGGCACGATTTAGACGACGTGGAAAAACCTGTTTCCAAGCAGTTTTACGCCAAAAAACCGTTAGAGCTTTGAGAGGGTTCTCACTCGACAATGTTTCCCAAGACATTTCCATATACGGCAACCTCGAGAGGCCTACACAATGAATAAAATGTGAACTGAAGGTAAAGGTCGGGCGTGAATCGATGCGTCCATCTAACGCCGACTGGAAATACAAGTGACGCAAGGCGACGCAGTACATGCACATGGTCAGTCGGTGACAGCCTTCGAATTCGTGTTCCATAGCCTACTTGAACTTAGTAAGGTGTTGTGTAGAAAGGGCTATAAATTAGTTTGACAGAAAAAAAATGTAGACTTCATATTTTGTATATATAGTAAGGCAACTGAACTTGCATTACGTAGCCCAAATCTATTGCAGATACCCCTAGGATTAAAAATGAAGACGATGTCTCTACAGCGATATAAATAAATGTAACTGGAGATGTAGTGAGCGCGGTGCGCGGCGCGGGCCTCCCGGCACGGTGACCCACTGACCCAGAATCGTTGATATTGAACCGACGCACAGCCCGCATTCAAAACTCGACCTCCACTTGTTTTCCTCCTAGTTTCATCAGTTTTCTGACTTTTCATTTCACCTTTTATTAAAAGTTAAGCTCCAGACAACACCGCTACGTCGAGCTTTGGAAGATCAAATATTAAATCGCTTACTGTTTTAAACCTGAATACACTGGTTTAAGTTTCAGTTTTTGGACTTTATAAGTCTCTGCGTATTGTCTATATTCCTTAGCTTATTGTGTATTACAATTTATAGAGTTCGGTTATTGAGGGCACGGATTGTTCATGCGGGCAGGTGAATCAGCGTTATGGCGATGCGTATATTCCATGAATCGGTTATCGCGTAGTGACGCCATGCTATATGGGTCCCGTCCATTTTTGGGTCGCAGTGGGTCACGACGCCTGCGTGCTCCACGCCCGAACCTCGAACAGTTTACGGCAACCTAATAATAGAGAGGCGACCGCACTCGCAGGCATCCCAAGGTGAAACGCTCACTTTTCTAAGCGCAGCACGTAAACGATGCGATTATAGTATCACGGTGGGTGTCATGTCGAAAGAAGCGCACGTCCTTGCGCAGATTTCTCATTCGCTTACGTAACCCGATTACATTCTCCAGTAAATTTTTATTCACGCGCTTCCGAGCGCGCCGCCTACGGGCAGCGGCCAGCCCGTGACGTCACGCGCCGCTCCCACGCGCCGCCGACGCGCCGTGACGTCGCCCGGGAAATTAAATCGGTGACGTCATATCAATCAAATCCCGCTCGATCGTTCGACACGATAACCTAGGCCTCATAATAAATAAAACCTACTCTAATCTTGCATCATCGGTGTCACCGCTACGCAATCGCTTCCTGGCAGCGACGGCGCTGACCCACATGCCGCGTCAATATTCGCCGTAACGAAGTTTGCTCTTTACAGCTAACTGCAAAGCGCTCGCTTTATAATTCGTGACCTACGGCGTGTCGGCGAGCCAACTAGGTCACCTAGCTCCGTCCGGCCCCCGAAAGCTCAACAGGCGACCTAGGGCACGATGTCTGCGTTTCGAGCCTGCGTGCCGGCCGGGATTATTTCGTCGCCTTCAAAACGAGCGCTTAATCTGCTTCGGTTTCTGAAAAGGTTTATTTCTCAACGAGACGAAAGTAGCCTTAATAAAATTGCATTTGGACATTCGCGAATGTGGGTCACGGAGATCCGGAGCAAGGTCGGCTGCAATAGCTGCGGGGTGGCGTGCGCGCGGCCGTATCCGCCTGCAACCACCGCCGGTACTCTAATCGCAAGGCCGATTCGTGCCAATCGATTGCTCGTCCTAACAGTACATATCCGATCAGAATCGCATCATCGTAATCGACCAATCGCACGCGCTGCCGCGAACATCACTGTCGATCGTTTACAAGTAGCACTAAATTACGTGAAATAATAATTCGATAATATCTCCACACTGTTAATACGTAGTTAGTTTACTATTATATTATTCGAATAAAGATATTATGTATCTTGTAAATGCGCTTCATCGATATAATTCTTGTCAAATTCTAGTCCACTCCAGGAACTGGCTGTAAAATATTTCAATGTTTTGAAATATTTGTCGATACTTGTTTTCGACGTATTCAAATCGAATGTAAATGTATAGTCTTAAATTATATCAGATATAAACATTTACGAGGTGTTTGTTCTTTTACTATTTCGATTATTTATGCATGCGTGTCAAAGTAATTTAAATCGGCTATTGGCTTTATAAATAGGCTACTTAACTGTTGCATTCCTAATATAAACTAATTGTATGTAATACTAAAAAGTTTATAGTAAAAGCTAAAATAGATTATGACTGTTTTAGAAACGATACGATGTAATTTAAATTAGAATACTGAATGTAATTTTATCTAAACGAGTGTAATGTAGTAAATGTTACATAATTGTATTAGTTTAGTTTACTTTTTTTACTTTTATTATTATTAATTTTTATGTATTACTTTTAAATGCTAATTTATTGTTTTTAATTATTATTGCTATATTATGTATATATAAAAAATTATATTAATCAGATTCTATGAAATCAAATTGCAGCAATGTTTACTTTTTATATATTCCTCTGCGACGCTACTATAAAAACCGATATGTTGTATGTTAAATGCGACTTTAGTACGAGTTTCTTTGAGTCTCATAAAGCCGCTTCTATACATCTGCGGATGGAACTGGAACGTTTTTCGCATCTCACACTTACTAACGTCAAAGAAACACATCACCAAATGCTTCCACCTTCGTGTGGTGGCGGCTTAATAAGAGTATAATAGCATACGCGTATATCGAAGCTATCGATGCTCATTATGCAAGTGTATAGGCACGCTATCTGCCCGATCGCCTTAGGCCATTGTATAGTGAGTCGTAAACACATAAATTGAAAGTGCATTGTCCCGGTGTCGTTGCTCCTTTGGTATTAAAAGATTTCCACGTATATTTCACTCGGTAATGATATCGAACCAGTTTTCACTTTTGCACAACGCGCTCGGGACTGAGGCAGTTTTTACGTGTTATCTCGTTTGCGTTCAATTTATGCACTAATTTCTAACAAAACAAGTTTCCCAAACGTTATTAGGTCAAATTAAATAAATATTTTTGTAAAAAGTTTCAATGAACTGTTAATTGCTGTTTTGTTTATACATATGTCCCTGTCAAAACATTGTTTTTATTTCATTTGGCTGCAGAAGTACTCAATAACTAGTCATCTATATTATTACATCATCACACTGTACCGCTAAGCTTTGGTTCTTTTATTTTATTCATCATCAATCTCAATTCAATGATAGAGAAAGTTTTAAAGTTATGTTAATAAAAGAAAAAGTTGTAAAGTGGTATTATTACACGTCGTCTGCAGACATTTTGTATCAATGATTTATTTTTGAAACATCACAGATTATTACAAAAAGAAAAGCAAGCAAAGAAAGGTTAAAATGATTGTTTAGTGTACTGAAATATATTATAATTATTCCTGTGACTGTACAACGAACTGAAACAATGCAATGACCAGGCTTCGTCATTGTCGATTGTTGCACTCTGAATAGTCTACATAAAAGCGACACGTGCGTCTAAAATTATCTTGCCTACAGTGTGTCTGCACATTCGCACGTTTTTGTTGAAATCTGAATTTATTAGGCTCGTATACGACGACGAGATTTAGGGTTGTCAACAATCCAAGGTTTCTTATTCAGAAATTTTCCTAGGTCAAGGCCTAGTTATTGATTAAGTTGTTAACCAGTTTGAAACTTATTTATTTTATTTGAGTACTTGCAATATAGAACATTTTTAAAAAACCTAGTTTCTTTACTACCCTACTTAAGGGTGCTGTTTAATGCATTGGTATATCTCCATCTTCATATTTTTGTTATAAGTTGTCAGCCCTACGTATACTGCGTGTACTGTGTGTGGTAGGCACGGCGTGCTGCGTCACAGTCGTCAGCCAATGACTCGCGCCGCTGTCAATGCCACTTGCACCTACCATAACTTTCGCTTAGCGATACTTTAACATACATTTTACCGACAATTCTTGTCTATGAAGATCGAAAAATGAAAGTCTCTTCCTTAATTTATTATTCATTGAAATGTTTAGATGCAATTAGTAAGAACTACGGAAGTTCACGGTTTAAAATTTAACCCAATACGATGTAGTTACTAGTGCCACTGTCCACTACTAAGTACTCTACAACATACGCTTGTCTGTTCATTATGGATTTGTGATTCTAATTCTGAAATTCCTAGCTACTAGTTTTTACATCGGAATGTTAGAAATAAATCGTGTATTCGCGAAGCCGCATGCAACAGTGGTGAGCTTTCGTAATCCAGATTCCGAAAGTACACGCCCGTGTTTGTGCTAGCGATGGCCGACTTGACTAGCTACTAGTTTAAACACATCATGGAAACCGCACGACCATGCGTGAACAAATGTAAATGAAAGTGCACGAAAGTGTACACCAGACACACTTCTCGCTGAATTCCTGTCCAATGAATACTAAACACCGATGAACTCATTTCGAAATACCACAATTAATTATACTTTTACTACCACAAGGCAATGTTATCGCATTTCGACATGTTCCTACTACTTTTATCATTTTCAGAACCAAACACTTAAAATGCTAGAACTCGACTAATTTAGAATGCCTACTAATCGAGTTTATACGTAGCCGTGTAAAAGAATGTCCTTAAATATTCATATGACGTGACGCAACCGGACGCATAAACTCCGCTACTAACCGTGAACCTTATTTTCATAAAAAATATGAACTTGATCTTGATTCGATACGTAATGTTAACGTGCAGCGACCATTTTAATGACACACAATCGCGCTATGATTTATTTAGATAATGCTATCAGTCGTGTCAAAGTCAGCTAGTGAAAGTCACTGGCATTTGTAGTCGGCCAGGTTTCGCCATCGGATCGGATTGTGCAACTGTTGTCACTTTTTTACATAACGTGTTGGGAAGGAGGGGGGGGGGACCAGCCACGGGTACTGGCGGCGCGAGGTGCCGCGTAGACACCGGCTTGTTTGTTTTGATTATGCTGCATATGTGACCTAGAATGCTATACAATAATACATTCCTTATCTGCAGTTACATTAATTCGCGTTTATCTCAGGTGCTCGTAAAAATGAGTTTTGTTGGTAGTAAGTAGCAAATGGACACGAAACCACGATAGTAAATCACGATTAACATAAAACCAAAAATAACTGTACCGGTCGTAATTTAAATATCTTTATGTAAATATCTTATGAACATTTATGTTAAAAGTAGTAGGAACGAACGCGCACCCAAAACACAAATCAGATGAAAGTGAAAGTTAATAAAACCATTAACCTTTAAAATGCATAATTAAATTTAAATCGTTTTTATTCTTTTCTTAAAAAGTTTGATATTATTTTTCAACGTTTGCATGTAAATTATGTTACAAATTTATTATTGGAATGATTACATATTTATTTAAAAATAAAAATGCTCCCAGAAAAGCTTTGGACCTTAATATAAAGTAAAAATTGTACAGTAAACATTATTTGCTTAATCATTTTGAAATATACAAAAAAAACCTTAAGCTTGGCTAGAAACACTCAAAAATCTGCGTAGAAACATTTTCTATTTCAGTCAAATGCGCGGTTAAAATTAGCTCCTATTAATTTGTATGCAAACGGACAGACTTAAATTGTTATGAAATTATTTAGAGATTAATTTAGCTGATGAGCTGACGATGAGGTCAGGTCACACATGCACCAGACACGAAGGTCAGCCATATTGATCTCGTGCTATTCCGTTACGTAACAACGGTTTTTGTTACGTTCTACTCTTCTAATGATCTCTCTAAATACTAACGTCATTGATAAGTATAATTTATCACTTCTTTATTGCAAGTTGCAATCCTATCTAATTATTATATTATAATCGTAAACAAATACCCGTGATATTTTAAGGGTGTTTCACCGTTTACAGATAGTCTATTTATTTGACAGTTACAATTTTATTAGATAGATTTTGTATGGAAAATCTGTCAAAAAAGTACTAAGTAAACTGTAAGCGGTGAAACATGCCCTAAGTTTATCAGTCACAATAATTCTAACTAAAATAATTCATATTTTGATTATGATTTAATATTTTGGGCGTATCATAAACTAAATACAATATTATTGTAAATCAAGCTCTCAATCGGATACAATAGTTTTGGAATTTGGTAGCGAGTTTATTATAAACCTGTCGTATTTGAATTTATACTTACGGATAGTGATTATCTGATTTACTGTTACAAATATACGGAATGCATCCTTATAAGATATAATAAATTCGTATAACGAAAACTCTAATTGAGTATCTTATAAATAGACACACATATTATAATTTACCGTCGTCCTTTGATAGTCTACATGTTTAAAAAAACTAATGTCAACAATATTTTACAGCAGCCAATTCAACTGTCGAAGAGGTTGGACGAAATAAGGCTTCTGGAGTCGCGAAAATCGGCCCGACTCGCCGATGTGGACACCGACTTTGCCAGGCTGGCGGACATGGCCGGGGACAGACGGCGCGCGTCCGCCACCATCGAAGTTCCTGCACATCATATGCAAGGGTATGTGTTAATCATCCTTCTGTTGTTTTTTTTTAACTTATGAAACAAGATTTAACGCAATTTATTCTTATATTAGTAATTCATTCTTTTAATTCGATGTTTCGTCTGTGGTCACGAGACCCTACTGCCTTATAAGCAGAAGAAGGTTTCAGTCGTATATTGAAGTGACGTAAGTGGCTCTCAAGGTATACCTTGAGATTTCTTTGGTATTCTGCCAAGCAGAGTCACGTGATTCAGCCCAGTGAGGGTAAGGTAGTTCTGAAACTCTTAAATTTATGCTGCCAACGATTTAAGTCGTTAAGGTACAGAGTTGCCAAAACGTTTAGGCTTTGTCAGTGTTATGTTGTAGAAAATTTTTACATGCAGTAAACGTCCTCAGTAAATCGCAGCGACTTTACTACCCATTAAGCTCTGACTAATATTTCAGTGTGAAATAATTCTTGTATGAATTACCTTTGTTCGTACCTATTCATAGGATAATGAGTCGTAAATAGCGCGCCTCCATATGGGTAGAGCAGCTGCGTGCAATGCTCCTATATAGGACTTATCGAGAGCCTTACATGTCCGATACTGTGGCTAATTGACTTCCTGCTTCTAAACCTATATTCAGAGATCGCGCCCGCTACGACGCGACCATAAACAGTTCCTTACAAACTAATATTTAATTACTTTATTGTGTTCATGAGCTACTTATGAACCGTTACTGTAACAGGATTTATCTTTCGCCTCGAATAATTCGGACTTACAAAAAATGTGAATCATAATTTTAAACGTTCTCTTTCCTCATCGGGGAAAGTATTCGCGCTGCGGTACTGGTATCGTTATCTATTATATCAACCTCGCTAAACGAGCTCACCTCGCGACGAGGAAGGCCGCATGCTACACGCGACCTTGTCGACGGTCTTATCAAATTTGCATGTCGTATTTGCTAATCTTCTTCAACACGGAAGCTGCGATCATTGTGTTGGAAAACAATACATCGAACTACAACGATTCACGCTCGCCTGGCGGCCTCGGCGCAAATCGCTCGCGTATTTCACACGATGTACTGTTTGTTGTAGGTTAGTTAGTAGGTGTAGTCGCTCGCTCGCTAGCATCGGCGAAGTGGAGCCGGGGCCGGCGGCGGCGCGCGGTGCGGGCGAGCGTTGCGAAATCTCCGAGCACGTTAGAAACTGGATGGAAGTGTTAGTACGGGCGTGTCCTTGTCACGATTGCCTACATTCTGAGGCACCTCCCGCGCCGCGCGCCGCCGGCCCGCAGAGAAGGATAGACAATGCAGCGCTGACGACTATTAAAAAATTCCAACGGCCATCCAGCGGTTTCTATTGAACGCTGCAGCGACCGAAATTGAGTTTAAGAGACATTCTCTGGGCGTCGTTACGTAGCTGGTAGTCGTAAGAATTTGTTCTGTGGTTCGTTTAATGGAACCGGAACAAACGGCACGAAATGGCCGCAACGTGACGCCGTCGACGGCGAGGTTTCACTTTTCATCGTGCCGGTGAGAGGTGAGACCTCCGCTCTTGGTACAAATTTCACAACATACCAAAAAACGAACATAATTCGCGGATTTGCCAGCCGTATGCACTTGTTATGATACACTTTCATAAAAGTACCATTTATCAACGAGCGGAACGTCTTAGAAAGTATTCGCGATGGCATATTTGATCTTTAGTAGGTATGGTATGAATTCCGTTCGCCTAGCAACACTGTCTTTACTAATTATAGGTTGTGTTATGCAACATTAACATAAGATTTTGCTACTATTTATATCAGAGTATTTTCCTTCGTCACATTTTAACGTCGATTGGTAGTAATTCACCTTATACAATTTATATTCTCCTTGCATAACCTTTGCCAACTCTACAATTAATAATTATAAACGTTCGGTAGATATGTCGGAGTGGTCGTTGCAAAAGCCCGACTGTGCCATGGCTAAGTGAAAGCTAATGTCGATTAACTCCAAAGATAAGGTGCAAAATTCATTTGTTCTCGAGGTGGCGTCGAATATATTTGTTACATGTATCAACGAAATTCAAAGATGGCGCCGATTCGTTTGATACTTGGCTTGGCTGCCATGACACAGTGACCTAGTTTAAAAATGGAACGTAGCGACACACTGGAAAACTGCCGCATACAGTCTACTAACAAATATCGTTAATGTGACACATAAATAGTGTTTTCCGACTTTATTACATGCTAAAGGTTTAAAATAGTTTTACTATAATCGTTATATCATCAAAGCAATTGAAAAACGAAGGTGTTTTAGTACAAAGATAAAACACTCTTCTTTATGATATTTTTTTATTATATGATTTTTTCTTCCTTCTTACCGTTACCTAATACAGAGGAACTATACATTTCTAAAATTCTTTAGTACACTTTCATTTACGAAAATAGCAGTCCTTATTAAAATGTAATGTACTATGGTAATAACAGTGGCCAACGACACATACCGGACTATAAAAACATCGACCGAAACAATTGCATTTAAATACGTCATAAAACTTTAATTTGTTGCATAATTAAGTATAATTGTTGACGACATTACTTACACTTTCTGACAAACATTCAAATATTTTGTTACCAGAAAGTGTAGGTCGTGAATTTTGTTATAATAATTTACAAAACCATTAAGTTTTTTTGTTGCTCTAAAGGCGCTGACTTAAAATATTGGTCAATCAATTTAGTACGTTTGATAGACGCGCTGTGCTGGCCTGTAACTTCGGTGTGATGTAAATTTTAAAGTAATATTTCATTGTTGAACTAACGCAACATTTCGTGTCTAAATAACTGGAATCATGAAATTTAAAAAAATGTTACATTTGTAGTCTTCAAGGTGCGACAACTCTCTATGATGGGCTATGAATTATTAAGTGTCCTACTTGTACCAGTATATATTCCGTGGCTCGACTAGTTTATAGTCTATAGAATATCAGATTGCAAAATATTTTTTAGAAAACATTTGAATAAAGCGTAAATAAAACAATTTTAAGACATAATTAAAGTAAGTTTCTCATGTTCACATTATCTTGTACGGTGTTCACAGTGCGGGTACACATTTTACTTTCGATGGTCCGTTGAGTACATCTGGCAGGTGTTTTCAGAGAAAGTTTTGAAGAACAATTGTTTTATGTGTCTAACATTGTCTGTCTTACATCTTCATCGTTCTACTTATTAGATTGAAAATATTTTTGGTATCATCTTGAGTTATATTCGTAGTATAGTTGTTAGAACACAAGAAACAATTATTTGTTCTATTACCTTAGCGCTAACTTCCTCTACCCTATTATCAATAGAAGGTTCAATACTTTATAATAGTGTCCGTATTCGATGCCGCTGAATACCTAACCACTTTATTCTTCTAAGCCTAAAAGACCTAAACGTTTCGTGGTGAATGCATCGTTCGGCACAATTTGAAACTAATTTCGCCCTTTTTAAGAGGCCGTACCGGAACCATTAGTCATTATATTCATCGCTGACTTTCCATCGACCTGCAGGTTATTCCACTGAGCTCGGGAACAAAAACTCCTCGGTACGTAAGCATGTAATTATTCTTTGAATCTCGGCTGTGTAATGACGGAGTTAATTTTTAAAACAAATTGATTAGGTGTTTAGAACGAAACGAAAGTGATGCATAGAAATTTAATTGAGGAAAATATCACACTTCCATTGCGTTGCTCCTAAATGTATCAGTGAAAGGTTTTTGCACCGTTTAAAAAAATCAACACTTGTCGTTTACACCGAGGCAAATGTGATGGAAAAGTGTAAAACTATCAATCATATGAAACTATTTAGGACGCTGTCAACCGTATCAATGCTTGTATTCTACTGCATTGTACACATTTTAACTCTACATTGCATGCAAAGATGGTTTTAAATAAATACTAAAAAAAGTTAAAATGATTAAGGATATCGGCATGACGTTGGCATAGTATTAATTTTTGCGATAAATTAATCACCATTTAAAATCGTATAATGGTTTGCAACCATATTTATCAAGTTTATCCTTTATTCCGTGTATAAATTCGATATCTTTTGATCCTTTATCGTAATAATTTGTTACAAAATAGAAGTAATTTCAAACGTAAAGGGAAATTCCTATACAAGTTGAAAACATGTTTACATACATTCACCCTGTAATGTTTATGATTAGCATTACGTAATCCACCGCAATCGATCGTTACTACAGTTTGTCGCAATGTTCTGTTATCGCTATTTGTCAAACAGAATCAGCAATTTGATGCGTACTCGTAATAGATCATTAAGTTACTGTTAGATTACCGATTTAATACCAATTCGTTGCGGTCCGGTCGTTATGTTCCATTCTAGAATTGCAAACTAAAAACAATGATGGCGGATCTGTCGCTCGTGTTCCAATTTCAAAAACCTCGTTAGCGTCCATCACGCCCGTCGAAGATTTGAATATTTTAAGTGGAACGGAAACTCTACTTCAAATTTTAGACGTTTAAGATTTGCCATTTAACGAAGAAGCCTTTAATGAAGCCGGTTCCTAATACCCATACATTTCAGTACGCGGATTTGAGTCTAGCACGAATGATTGGCGCAGCGATGACATCAGCAGCGGCGAGGGAGTGAGCTGGCTGGATGTTCTAGCCCCGTCGCTTTTTGCCTCACAAAAAACGACACCGCGACCTACATCAATGCCACTCGCCACTCGCGTCAAAGTCAATTTGTGTTTTCGCGTGATTCTTATTTTTAACACAATAGCTGTAGCAAGGCTATAGCGAACGTTATTGCGTACTTGTGATGGATTTCTTTGGCATAGTCCGCTCATTTTTTGTACGTTATAACGATACCTGGAATTTATCTTTATGTAATTTTCAGTGAGTAATATCAGCATAAATTAAGTCCGATTACAATAAATCTTTATATTTTTAAACTGGATTCCCCGGAAAGCCATTTCCGGCTTAGCTTCTATACTTAAAGATATTTCCGGTCAATTATAATTACGTACTAAATATACGACGAACAAAGAAATGTACTTTAATCACAGTTCGTTTACCGCTGTTGTACTTTATTTGTATTGTTTCAAATTGATCTTTACATATTTTGTTTTTATTTTTTAACTTACACGATATAACCAACGTATTGCACTTTATTTATACAAAATAATATTGTATATTTAATTTCTGCTTCGACACTTACACTTTCCATATCTACGAGTATAAGTGCGACAAATTGCTTTGACTTCGTACATAGTTTTAAAACTTATGTGTGTAATACACTACAGTTACAGTATTTCTCTTGACATTGTGCAATGTTCGACAATGGATGACCATAATTATTTCCAGAGTGTAGCATGGATTTTCATAGAATATCCCTCTTTACACGAACCTAAATCGGATATTAGTCCATCGTTGGCCAATGTGGAGAGGCCGCAATAGGTTGCAAATTGGCTGTCATTACCAGCAGTCAAGCATCCAATTAAAAAAACAAAAATGTCACGGTTGGCAACACTGGAAACTGAAGGTTTGATAGTTGGCTGCTTGTCACCGCGAGGGCGCGAGGGCGGGCGAACAAGGTCGCTCTCAATGCTAGTCCGGTGTTCACAGCTGGCCACTATTGATCCAGTTCCGCTATTCTATTCATCATTCATTATTTTAATAAACCGCAATCATTAAAATCGGCTAGCAAAGATCACTAGCCCATGCGATACAAGCCTGCTTGTCTACCTTGTAGAACAAACAAGTATTTTAGGCAGGAGTATTATCAATTTCTTATAACTATCTACTGTTAATAAAAAAATATATATAATTTTTAATATATTTTAAAAAAGATTTTGCTTAATTCTAATTGCACGTATTTATGTTAATGTGTTACATGATTCTTACTGACGATATATATAATAATAGAACGCAATGTCTTAATACCGATATGTTACATATAAATCCATCATCAATATGTATTTGTTATGAATAAATGTATACCGATTACATAAATTATAAAACACAATTGCCGCTAAGACATCGAGCGTTATTCAATTGTTTGTTTTAGTTTCGTCATTATTATTATAAGGAATGTTTTCGATGAAGGAACGGTTGGCAATATGTTACATCAACAGTTACGTGTGGTTCTA
This sequence comes from Cyclargus thomasi, assembly GCA_026546445.1. Taxonomy (NCBI): domain Eukaryota; kingdom Metazoa; phylum Arthropoda; class Insecta; order Lepidoptera; family Lycaenidae; genus Cyclargus; species Cyclargus thomasi. Next base: position 744,647 of record JAOTAV010000023.1, on the reverse strand, counting down.
TTTTTATGCGGTAAGGTGGTGGTGCCGGCCGGCCGGCGGAGCGGCATCCAATTGTTGCGACCGCGGTATAAATAGACCACCGGTACTACCGGCTCGCGAGTAGTCGCGAGACACATCATAACAAACCTAGCCTAGCCTAGCTCTACCGTCCGTGAGATGCACGTAGCATTTTTTCATGATATTATATTAGTAATATATTGTATAGTAAGTTTAGACACACTTTAGATTATGCCGTAGTCTGTATAAAAGGATATTATAGCTACAATACGAATACAATATTGTAAATAAGTCGATTTTCTAAGTAAAACGTCATTAGATAAGTAATTGTTTCAAAGTATCTAAAGAAATCGAAATATAGCATATTATTATAATGTAATAATTTATTACATGACTGCAAAAAAACTGAAAACGTAACTTAAAAATTCATTTAATGTTGCATATTCAAAGCGGAAAATTTTGAAAATCCTCGAATGTGATTAACCTCTGCTACGGCAACAGCGAAAAATAACTACTTATTCGTGGACAAAGTCGACCATATAATGTTACGGAATGACGTAAAACGATATTAAAAGTTACAACGCGTTAAAAACCTCAAAAAAGCTGAAATATTTTATAAAAAGTGTAAGTTAAACTTAATTCCCTAATTATAAAAACAAATATTAGATAATTTAATTAATATAAAATTTAAATTTCATGCACTTTATCATAATCGCCGTTAAGCAAACTGCTGGAACGAATATCGAGTTAATGACGGCGAATTAATTTGAGCGCTACGGCGCTGGCGTCTGAAGACTGTAGAGTCCTTCGCCGGCCGAAGTTTAATTAGTTGGAAGATGTCGCAATACCTGGGGACTGGGGGCTATACGACCCGAGCTAGGTATTAAGTTTGCAGTGGTCCGTCTGAAATGGGTGAACTTGACAATGTCGTAGACTGAGGTGAACACACTCAGTTTGTGGGACGACGCGCGACGGCCGCAGGTTGAAACTACAGGTTTTCCACGATTCGCGAATTTCATTCCGAGAGGTCGTTCACATTATATTTTACTATTTCGTTTTTGTTATACGACCGTACACACCGTGTATCTGAGTAGATAATTAGATACTTAAAATTCATAACTTCTCGAGTTTATTTTTGTGCTGATTTCGGTGGGTTTTTGTTGTAATTATTTAATACAAACTACAATTAAAGTACGTTTTGAATGTCAAAATTGTAGGCGAGTCAACTCTCGCGCCCTCGGCGTAACCTGTTGCGTCTAGTGCGACCACCCTGAGGCGGACGGATCAAAAACCTCAGAGATATTAAAATTGTGAACTCACGTCAGCCTCGCTCGAGACTACTGCCCAGCAGGAAAACGTACAAAGGGATTTCCAGTGATTTCACGCTGTTTTTGATAAATTATAAAAGGTTTAATACCTTACACTGTAAATCGATTAATATTATAGTCTGCAACGAAAAAATGTATTGTTATCAATCTTCAAGGTAAATGAGATATGAAAAATAATAAACTGTGGACAAGTCTGTGAGATGTAAGGTAGAAACGACTTAGAAATTTCAATAAGCGTCTAGAATGTAAATACAGTCAGCGTATAAAATTGTAGTTTAGAGCCGAATCCGCCGTTTTAATACCACCAGACTGGGTCACCTTTTTACGAGTTTAATTATAACGTTCAAGAAGTACAAAACATTGTATAAATATAATTTGTTCTCGCGTAAAGGTTAATTGATAAGTCAATTTGTTACCTTTATCGGCCATTTTATAATTTTTATTTTTGATACGTGTAGGTTATCTTGAGGTGAGCCATTAATGTAATAAATAAATCGTCGTCCTGAGCACTCGTGTTACACTTAACTAATTATTTTGTTACTATTTGTTGTTGATCTAATTTTTTGTGATACATTTTAAGCTGCGCCTTCGAATACATTAAGCAAGCGATAGAGATCTAATTCATTCATACTAATTTGTTGTTTAAAATCGCCCGCTGTTTTTGTTTTAATTAATTTTATTGCTAATTCTTATATTAATAATTAATTCTGACACACAAAGAAAAAACTTGAGAATACTGCAAACAATATAACGCTGTGCTAATTACGTTTTCCAAAAATCGCAAACAAAGAATATTACTTTAACCTTATTTTTAACAAAGATGGCGTTGAATTACAAAAATTATGGATTTTTTACTACCAAGAAATCGAGTTTATTATTTCATTTGAAGATTTTTAAAATATAATTTTAAGGTTGCTTCAACCATATTCTGAAAAAAGGATATTTTAGGATAAATATATTACTTATAGATATTCAATACTATTTAAAGTTTAATTGTAATACAAAATTTATTAAAACGTCTAGTATCTTTTGCTGAAGATGTATTATTGATCGTAAGCGAAGTCGCGGACTCGTAATAATAGATCTCATTAGCTCGAACGAACTCGAAACTGGATTTCGATTGACCTACGCGGGACGAACGAACTTGTCTGCGAGCAAGGTGACTGGCCGGGAGACGTATGCCCGTCCTTACGCAACACCCGAATCCAGACGCTGAACCCGCGAACTCTGAGGGACGAAAGTTCAATGAATCAAATTACAAAGGTTGTTTGCACACTTTTAATATCGCTCGGTCAACGTGCTGCTGTCTGGCTTATTGAATGCTTCATTTGAGAGCTTTATTAAACATTCTTACATTATTACATCTACCATGGTATTAAGACTAGTCTTACGATTTATAACTAACCTAACTTATAACCACAGGCATTTAGTCTATGATAGAAAAAAATAACTACATATATTATTATGTTGTTTTATAGCTGTAGCAAGTGCTAAATGTATCGTTTCTGTTCCAGGTCCCGCAAGCGCGGTCCCAGCAGCTCCTGCGACCTGGGGTATGGTGAACGAGATGAGCAGATGAACGAATGTAATGCAGCACTCGTTCTCATGTCACTCAGTTGCTCACCAAACTCACCGAGACCTAGTAAGTATAGTTTGGGAATTTTCAGTGATGGATTTAAAAATAAGACTTAAAATGCTGAAATAGCTATTTCTGGCTTCTTGGTTTTTGCTCGCGACATCGCTTGAATTCAAATCAAAAGTCGCGTGAAAGTATAAATATTTTTAGAATATAAAGTTTTTCCAAGACGAAAGTTATCCCATGCTATTCTTCATCCTTTTTACTAAGTTTATGCAAAAAAACAAGTCGATTATTTGCTTAGTTTGAACTTGAAGGAAAGTGTCTGTCTTTACATAAACAAAGTCACAGATAAAATAATATGGACTTAAATAAAATAGCCACATAATAACGAAACAATAGGCGTGGTCGTAAAAATATGGGTCCTTTTGTTACTCTTTGAAGTTATAGCGATGTTACCTGAAATTACTTAATTGTCCTAAAAATAATAAGTTATCCAATGCAATATCTGTAAAATAAAATCTGAAATAATAATCTGTAGATAAACCGTCAATGCGATATGCACAAAATCCCGCGCGAGTTGGCGTGCATCGTTTGACGTGTTTTTGTAGAGAATGCAGATGACGTCACCGCGAGCCGCGAGTGACGCTTTTGAGCTGTGACATTGAGTCGCGTGTGACATCGGTGACATCGTTGTAATCGGTCTCGTGAATGACTCGTTTGTCCTAGCATTTCACACTTCGTTGGTAACTTTTATGTAATTCGGCAGCGATAAACAATACTGTTGTCAACGGCGATGTTATCGGAGCGAATTCGCCAGCGCCACACTTGATGCCGGTTTTGTTTATTCTTTTGTTTTTGATGTTATTTTAATATGACATTTACTTTGCAATAGGTTTGTTTTCGATACAGATAGGTCGCAATCGATCCATCTATTACTATTAGCATTCATATAATTATACGTTAGATGACTATGCTAACTGCTGTTGACATTTATCACATACGTATAAACTTAGTGACTCTAATATAAATTTCGCTTTTTATGGTCGTGGGCCGTATTAAAATGATTTCCCGTGCATAAAAGTCAGTTTACGCACGCACGATCAGCCTCTAAGATATATCAAAGGCCGATTTGGACTTATGCAAGCAAAATCACGCCACGCCGACAGCGATGGACGATTGCGTAAGAGCCACCTGTGTGCTCGTAATAAATTACTTTTCGACGTCCTTTCTAGTCTTTGCCCCCGAACGGCGAGACGTCGACGTTTAACCTTCTCGTTTCAGGTGAACGACTGAAGGATCGTCGGGAGTGAGGTTACGTAATTTAGATCTAAATTACCGATACAGGTTTATTAACATTGGATTGTTATACATGGAAGTAAGGTCAGGTTAGAAGTGTTTTATTCGGGAATAAATCAATTTCTTCTGCAAGCATAAATCTCCCGGTGCTACGAGTGGGACTGGTTTATTATTCGTAACATTTTCTGTGTGTGGTTTATAATAAAATATTGTAAACGTTGATGACGTCTAGACTGTGTCTAGACTTAGTCTAGACAGGTATTCGGCAGTTACGGTCCGCGTTACGACCGTCGACCGAACGCTCCACTTTCTTTGCATTCTGTTTCCAACTAATTTCATTACTCCTCTGTTCCCTTCATTCAAAATTCCACTCTCGAACGAGAAACGTCTACGTTGTATTATTCAATTAAACCCAGTAGTGGACAGTGGTAGATGATGATTAGAAATATAATTAAGCAATAAAACTAGGTTGATCGGAACGAAAAAAGAAAGTGAATAACATCCTCTTAAGAGCTCTTTAATAAGCTAATTAAAGTACTTAAATACGTATTAGTACTGGCAAATATAATTTAACACCAGTCGATTTCATCTTACACAATCTCTGTTTCCTTTTGAAGGAAAACCGTGCATGGTTTCTACAAAAGGAAACAACATCTCACTCTACGGTGCATCTACATACTATAATTAATATTGTAAAGGGAAAATCTTTATCTTTTCTGCTTCAAAATGTTTACTGGGACCGATTTTGAGAAAAATTGATTTTTTACGTGTGGCGACCGCTGGTAGCGAGGATCGAAACGTTAACCTCTATATAGCGATAACCTCTATAACTTAAAATTTATTAATGAATAAAGCAGTATGAAATACATAAAAGCATCAGTAGACCCTCTCCTCTATCTCGAGATCAACAATCACAAAAGCCGATTCAAAATGAAACCATGTGAAGGCCCGCTTTAAAACTGATTATGAAAGTCCGCTTTAAAATCAAATATCAAAATGAACCATGAGAAGCTTATGCGTGAGGATTGCACAATACACAAATGACGCCTCATCTTTAGCTGGTATGTGCGGCGAGCGCGAGAAACCGTTGTGCGAGTGAAAGTGGCCGCGAGTTCCGTTTCGTAATTTATAGACGTTCAACTTTAGACGTACGCACTTGTGCATTAGATACATTCATTTCAAAATTATTTATAGGAACGCGAGTTATTTTAGTACTGATGCTGCTACATCGGTGCTATTTATCGACGACTCAGAAAAAATATGATACGTTCATGTACTTTATCCATAGGGTAACTTCTCTAAATATGTAAAACTCAAAAAATTGACTGACTGATATAATGACCTATCTACGCTCAGCCTAAACTACTCAACGGTACGGGTCAAAATTTGGCATGCAGGTAGACGTAGGCATCCGCTACAAAATAATTTTGACAAATTGCACACTAAACTAGTTCTTTATGCGAATGAAGCAGCGGGCAAATGCTAGTAATCTATACATATAATAAAACAGTAAAATTGGCGTGTCTGTATATTTAATATACTATAATTAAATCCGCTTTATGTTCTTGAAGCCTTGTACCTTGAAGCCTGACCGTCGTCAAATAATTTCTTAGAAAACTAAAAGATCATATTGACTAGCTTATCCCTAGGGATTAAAGTACTTTGAGCCAAGAGGAGGGAGAGCTAAATAGGTCACGTACTATGGTCATTCAAATTGTATAATACACTTTAGTCAACGGCTTTAAATATTCCAAAGTTTTTCATTGTTTTGTTAACGCACCAAAGTTATTAGAGCATAATATTGTGTACTTTGTTACAACCAAGTTACATGTCACAAAAAGTCGTGTATTGTATTTCATTGCTGTTGATATAACAATATTTTTTGCAAATGTCTCAAATAGTTTAAAATCTGACCAACTAAAATGTGATAAATACTATATATAACCAAGATAAATTACACACGAATATGTAATAACTTAAGAAAACCACGCATAGGGCTAAAAAAACAATCTAAGTAAATTTTTCCCTTACGTAAAATTTATTGTTTCGTAGAGAACTGCAGATTGCAGATTAAAAGTTTATTCTATTTTTATTTAACGGCTTTCCTATTGAGAATATTTATCGTTTATACTCATGTTGATAAAAGTCTTTTTTGAATATGGAACTGCAACTTCTGAATTTCGAATATGGAACTACAATTGAAACCGTTCTAGGTGCATGGGGCGGTCGCTCCTCCGTGTCTCCTGGCGGAAGCAGCAGCTCAGGCTCATCATGGCGTTCCGGCACCCCCTCCCCGCCGCCCGTATCTTCCTCCTTCAGCGACGAGGGCATCGCCATGGACTACGAAGACCTACACCCACGCAAAAAGAGGGTAAGTCAATTTCAGTCTTCTCTACACCCAATCTTCAAAATTTCGAAGAATTTTCGTCTTAAAAACATGGCTCAAGATGAAGAATGAGTTATTATATCTTCCACGCGTCATATATTTCTTTTAACAACATATATAGTGAAAAAATGAAACGACAAAGCAAAAGCATTTATTCTTGAGTCATGTTTTTCAGACGAAAATCCTTATTTCTAACGCTAGCCTCGGATGTCAGCTTACACTTTGAAATTTAGGTCAAGGAACAACTTCAGTAAGAGTAAGATGGTAACAGTAAATGCAGTGTAAGAAGCCATATTTTTCACAGAACTAGTCAAAGTAGTGACAATTAGACCGTGACACAGATCATGCTTTCGTATTAACCTCGGCGTAATCGGTGCCACTACCTTATGTGAGGATGCGCTACTTAATATACTAAAGAGGACATTGAGAAACGCTTTTCCAAGATCGTAGTATAAAATATCATGTAGTAAATCCTACGGATCAAATCAACTCAATATAAATTGCGTTTGCAAGTCGATTGAATAGGCAGTCTGTATATTATTTTCGAACATAGTCGCTAATAAAAGCGACATTCTCATAATTATTAATAATAATCGGTTCTACATTATCGTGGGAATTTTCTGGATTCACTCACACATACTCGTCATTTTCATCCACGACAATGTATATGTAGTATACAACACATAATCTTTTCATAGAAAAAATAACATTTTCAAAGGGAATAACATCGGTGATTCACTGCCCTAATGTAATTAGAAGTTGTCCTAACAAAGCTTTATCAGAAAAAAAATTCTGCATAGCATTTTTATAAAAGAGCAGTAAAATTATTTGAACGAAAAGCCCACCGATGACCTTTTTGTATAAAAAAGTACTTATTTTGTTTAACATTTGTTTGGCGGTGTCATAATAGTAGTATCATTACGCCGCTTTACATAAACGCCTGACCTATACAGATATGTATATACGCTATACAGAGTACTGTATACATCTAGCAGTACTTTCACCGCACCTGTTCTCTCGGCCAACCACTTATATCACGATTCCTGCTTTCGCGACGTTAGTACTTTGCGTACCTGCAAAGATCGATAGCTTTGCAATAAGTTTTGCGTTTTTTTTCAATACTGCCAGGTGCAAAATAAGCAAACTATAGAGCTACGCTAACTCTGCGTACCTATACACATCGACAGCTTGGCAATAAGTTTTAATTTTTTCAAGTCAGAAGGGAAACAAACAAACATGATGAGAAGCAACGACATTTACACCATCTCTCGTTGCAGGATAGTTTAATGATTATATTAATCTTTCAAGTATTAAAATGCTGCACAAACAAGAGGAAAACTAGCAAAATTTCATAGAATCTAGATCAGGAAAATAATAATAAACACTAATATTAGATCTTACAACAGTAGTAAGCTAATATCTGATGCGCAGAAATGTAGTGGAGATAAAGTTACGAGCGCGTGAAAACACAACGTTCTCTCGAAGTGCACGCGTAAAATACATTGAGTACACATTGTCGGATATCGCCGGTGTCATGGACCTGACATCATTAACAACAGACTTGCTTTATAACGAGAACCTATGTTTAAACGTCACAAGTGAACGCCGTAGATTTTTATTCACGCATTAACATAATAAACGAGAGAAACTACTCACGATCATTTAATTTTCATACAAATTGACAAATTGCTCAAACGCGCTCGAATCGCTGTTATGACGGAATTAACTTTGCGAGATGGTATCAGTGTTACTTTTCAAATTTTGTCCGATTCTCGGCCGGCCTCTCACTTTCTAATATTATCTGCTTTTAACAAAATAAATTCCTGTTAGATAAATAGTTGGCACGGTTATCTGCGATATTTTACACTACCTCTACTTCAGTATCGATTGGAAAGCTATTTATTTCAAACAAATTTTGCGCTCAATCAATCAAGCTTTCGCCGTAGGTATGGGGAAAAATTCTTTGTTTATTTACTACTTTAATAATATATTTCAGCCTTTAATTAAGATTATCTAAAAAATCTTGAACATAAATTATATTTTTATTTACTTTTCACGTTTTTGCACGTAATCAATCAATATCGCTGTAGGTGTGAGTAAAATTCTTTGCTGTGTGCTTGACAATACTAATTTATTTCTGACTTTATTTAATAAATTATATTTTTATTTACTTTCTTCAAAACTTAGAGTGTTGAATGGCTTTAAATGTAAATAAGATAACTTTTTACCGGTAAAAGTATTTACGTGCAAGTGTAAACAGCACGCACAACAAACTAGTTTAACCTCCTTTAAAGTAGGTTGGGAATTTCAATATTAACGCATGACTACACTCGAACACGACTATTTACTTTGACAGGCCCCGCCCATTCATTTCAAGCCGATCTTTAACTTTTTCAATGAAGCATACTACTATGCACTAAATTAAAACCTAATCCCGGACTGTACGAATAATTTTTCATTCACCGCATAGAACAAATAGCAAAGTAGTCTCTTTAAAAAGCTTACATTGGAATTTCATACTTACAAAGTTAGAACAAAACAAAACAGAATGGAGTGTAGTAATGTTCCGAAACGCCTACCTATACTTATAATATAAAGCTAAAGAATTTGTTTCTTTGAACGCGCTAATCTCAGGAACTACTGAGTGGAACTGAAAATTAATTTTAGTGTCGGTTACTCCATTTATCGAGTAAGGCCATATAACATCACGCTACGACCAATAGCCGAGCAATATCAATAAATGTTGTAAAAACAGGATAATTTATGTTTCACGCGGACGTAGTCGCGGGCAACAGCTTGTCCATTATATTTGGGATAGTACAAAGCGGCGTAGCGCGGTTCTACGAGCCGCTACGCAGCGTAGCCCCAAGGGAACAAACATTTTTCACAAAATTTCAAACATTTTGAATCCCTAAAAAGGCTATATTCAAAATTAATCGATTTTAATCCAACCTGCGATGGAGTTAACTTAAATAAAAATCATTTAAGTTAACTCCATTACAGGTTGGATTAAAATAAAATAAATGTAAAACAAAAACTCTAAAAATAACTCTATATAATAACTCTAAAAATCCGTCATGGTAAGCGGTATTTAAATTATTATGGTGGCTACTGTTTTCTTTATTTAAGTTTAAATAATATTTAGGTCTTAACGGATTAGTTACATATTTTTTTTGTAAGATGCACACAGGGTTCTTTTAGGAAACCAAAGTTGAATATAACAATGCGCATCGAAAGAAAAGAGGGGAACACACACACTAGTTAGCGAATGCATAGAAATGGAGGTCAGAGGGTATTATTATATGAGAAAAGTTGCAGTCGCCGGTTGCATGTATAATGTATGTTTACGATCCACGTGTAAGGTTCGCGGTGACGCCGGCCGCGGTACAATGTCAAGGCACTTCAGCCAGCGTTATGTAACGCCTTGTCGTAAAACGTTTACAGCCGGTTAAACTATACTAGAACTCATTGTTTGCACACGCTCCTTCAGTTATTCAAACTTTTTTAAATATGGAAAACAGTTCATTTGATGCATTTTCAGAGTTTTCTTTTTGGTCTACTTACATAATTTTTTTTTTTTGTAAAACTCCGTTTCCTCGATTCTCAATGAAAGAGACTTGTGGACTATTGAAATTTTTGCATTTGCATAAAATTTGGAATCAATAATATTATTTTAATGTAGTGATGTTACTTAACAGAATTTTAAAATTTTATAACCGAGTGTTACGTTGGTACCAAGGTTGGTTTTAAATTATTTGCAAATTATTCATGATGTATCGCGTTCATTTCCGTGAAAAATAATGAAAACCTTGGTAACTACGCGCATTGTGATTTTACTTGAAATATTTTATATAAATTACAATCGGTTCGTTCTGCTGCCTATACACGACGGTACGTCGTGTATAAAGTCAATATTTAAATTATATTTATTTGTCGTTAGATTTAATAGTAGTTAGTTATTACGAGTAATAATATATTATTTTTAGTTTATGTTCGAGCAAAGTTTCGACGGGTCGTTGTTTGCAATTGCAGGAAGACAGTACATCTCATCTGTGAAGTACAGCGAGTATGTTTTGGCAAGGTCCCAACTAACATTTCACACATTATTTGGTATATTTAATAAACTAATATTGGCAGAGCAAGAGACCCACGCTAACCTTCGCCGAGGGCCAAGAGATCGTGGGCGGAACTCGGAGGAGAACTTGTTGATATTTCACTCGCTTTGGCAGTTACGCAACGCTAGCAAACAATTATTTTCACTAACTTGTACGAAGTAAATGAAATTGAACAAATTCGAAGAACATGTGAAAAATAATATATTCTTAAGAAATCATACCCATTTGTGTTTCTTAGAGTTAACAATAATGGTTTCTCGCTAAACATTAACATAGTTTCTAAGTAAATAAAAATACCGATCTCGTGTACGAAATACATCATTCGTGGCGACCGACCTCAATAATAATTGTAACTCACAACTTACAAGTTACAACAAAGAACGCTTTATATCGAGTTATTATATTACAAATCATAATATTTATAATATACCGTCCGGTCATGGCCGACAAAAACTTTTCTTCGTATAGCGATACCATACACTAAGCAACAATGCTCCCATTATATTATATGATTTTCTTATGCATTATTTGTTTAAATATTCCATTCGTCACATGATTTTACAAAAAATATAACAGTTTACTTTTTCTGTTTATTATTTGTTATAGAAACAGCGAAATATATAGATGCATATACGCAAAAAGTATATCGTATTTGTATCAAACGTTGTTGTGTTCAAGTCGGCATGCAATTGGCAAACAATACTCAAGTGTGCTCAGACATATCGTCGCCACTTGCCACACTTGCCAACTGCGGTTATCGCGGGACTTACGTACTTATTGCATATATGTTTTATATGTGAGAAACATCTTTTTTTAAGTTACTTACTTAAGTGTTTCTAATAAATAGTAATTAGCCACGGAATGGGTAAAAGTTGACAGTTTTCTAAATACTTTTATATCTGTCTCTTGACCCAGAACCACAAGATGTTTCAACGACAAAGCTACTAATCTGACTAACGTTTCTAGCTCTTCACATAAAAGGCAGTATTAAAATTGTCAGTTACTCGCTCCGTTCATTCATATCTTAAATTATATTTGTGATTATTGCAGCTAGTCTCTACGTAAACAGTTTTAGGGTGTGACGTCATTGGTCACGGAGCACAGTCGGTTGATCAGTATTTAATATTATTATCCATGGTGTCAAGTGGATGTGCAGGGTCGACGGCCGATCACCGGACACAGGAACCAGTTTCTTCGCGATATCGCATCGGGTATATCCCACAACATAAGTGGAAAACCCCTCTTTGAATGCTATGAGCATGTTGGTTTACCATAAAACATGGGAGTTGCGTTTATTAATGATGACCGTTAAACGAATCGATATTCTAAGGGAATGGTTTTGAAAATTTTTAAAAAATCCAAATTATTCAGTATTTTAATAAATATTTTATATATAAAGTCGGCCGTGTAATATTTTGTACACGCAAAAATTAAGCCCAACAAAATGGGACATTTCGTACATATTCGTAATATATTCGCAAGAAATAGGGAGTAAATGATTAACAGATATCATGTTCTAGTAGGCCTGAAATCTGCGATAATATAAAATGCTAATGTATATCATTATAGTTATAATGTGTTACGTTATGATAATGAGATGTAATATATATGCGAAAACGAATAAGGATGTCCTCTAAACTTTTTTTGTGTGTTCAACATATTATGTTGTATGACTCGTTAACAAGTGTAGGAGTGACGGCAGCTGGCAGGCCTTGGCGGAGGACGCTGTTAGCGGGACCTTGTGGCGTTCTGAACTATTTTGCCTCCGAGTGTACCTTTGTGCCGACTATTTAAGATTCACTTTCATAGGAACTCAGATGTAAAATAAGTCTGAACTGTAGTTTTTTACATACTTTGATTTTCTCGCACTTTGTACCGTAAGTAACCTTAGTAAGGCAGATTACGTATCTGCCTTACTAATTCATAATTAACATAAATGCACACGCAAACAGATTTTTGCATTATAATTTGTCAATGAAAGTATTTTTTTCATATTTCAAAATTTTTAGTTGTTACGTATCTGCTCTCGTAGTGGCTCTACGCTATATCAAACTTTATTAGCATTCAATACAGACACGGCGCGTTCCAGTAACTGGCACCTAATGTCAAGGGTTTGCCAGTAAGTAGGTAATCGGTACAGCTATTACAGTTGACCCTGATATTCAGCTGATGCGGTAAAAACGTCGCCATCTTTAAGTGCCACATTAACACTTTGTAGGTTATCAATTAACGATAATTCACAATATATATTTTTTTCTTTTAACTAAAAATAATGGGACAATTTTATCTTTCATTTGTATCGATTTAACGAAATAGTTTTCCATTACATTTTTTAATTTAGTTTTATTTATCGAACAATTGAATTATGAACAATAAATTAGTATCAGCAATAAACTTTAGACTGCTTGTAGTCGATGGTCGTCGAGAAGATAGGACGAAGGCAACAAAATTAATCACACGACCGCGACGTCTACACGAATAGTAACTGCAATTTGCAAATAATTAGGTTAAATAGTAGCCATGATCCATTTGGCATAGCGAATAGGTGGACAGTGGACGAAACGATTGACGCGGTTACATCACAGATGAGTGACAGTCAGTGGGGCTGTATACGAGTAGATGCTGCATAGAGCTTACTACCTTATCATAGCCAGTTACACAGTATTATTTGCACCTTATTTTGTAAAAAAACCGTAAGAACGATTGTGTAGAGGGCATACCGCGTCTGATCGTCGATATTCGTCTGCCCATCGCTTTTGATTCGCGTGTTGACAATGTACTACGAAAGATTGTATGGATGCTTGTCCAACGATCGTGCTGATTAACGATCAACGATCATCGCTGACGGCCTGCACTGAACTCTTATCCCCTTATTCATAAAAATATTTAAACAATGTTTCATCAAGGTTTGCTGTCCCTTTCTAGATATTAAAAACGTCACACGACAGAAAGGGTCAGCAAACTTCGATTAGTTAGACACTGTTTAAATATTTTTATGAATATGGGGCCAAAGTGCCAATAATAGGGTGTGTAAATGCAGTGATGTGCAGCCCCGCCCACAGTCCATACTTGGCTTAACACAAAAACGCCGTTTCGTTATGCCTCTACGTGCTTCTTACGCTTCGAGTGACGTAAAATTGCTGGAGCATTTCAATGGATATCGACTTACAATGTGGTCAGCATTGCAGAATAACTAGCTATACGTACAGTGAACTATGAATAGGGAACATTTTTCTTAAAAATTATACATACAAGGAAATTCAGATTTTTAAAATATCTTTCAGTGTGTTTTTAAAATTTTTAGTAATCACTTTAATAATCTAGGTTGAAATTTAAAATAAGTGAAGTTTATTGCCTTTTAAAATTCATTTAAGCATTAAAAATCCTTAACCTTTAGATAGCCTTGTCAAAGCACGACGATTCGAGGAAACGTCGTCAGTCGTAAAGTGTGTATATTTATATTGAACACAAAAATGTCATGTTTCCTGCTAACTTTTACTGGTGAAAATCAAAGCCGAGTGGCACCTAATGACACTTCCTCTGATCCATAAAATGTGAAACACCTTTAAACGTTTATGATTGCTGGCTTAATAAGATTCAAATAATTTTAATAGAGAGAGGTCCCAATTGTTTTTAAACATCGAATGATCTTAGTTTAACATATAAATAGATTTTTTATAAAACTTACAACTAACAAATGCGCGAACTTCATTATAAAATATGTTATATGTTACGCAATAAATCCATGCCATATCTTCACTTGAAGGTTATGCAATTTCAAGTGTTTCTTAAAAATAGCACGTACGGACACTTGAAATTATTCTCGTACAGTCAACTCAACATGCTTGTTACTACCCAGATAGTTATATCATATCAGTTTAGTGGTTTCATTTTATCAAAACCACTGCATTATTTTCGGTATTTGAGGAAATATTTACATGAAATGTCATGACATGACATCAATTAAAATTATGTTCTAATACGAGATAGATGTTTTAATACACACTTAGCAGTTAATAGTGATCAACATATATTTACAGTTTAACCTTATTTAAATACAATGTCATCTCTGTCGCTCATCGTTTATTACTAAACCCGAGATTAACTTTACCCTATCCGTGCAAGTGGTCCTTGGTTGCTCTAAATTAAGTACAGTGTACAAGTCGTAATGTTTGCGTTGCTAACCGTACTTCGAAGTGTGCAGTGATTCGAACACGGAAACCCACGATCGAGGTCAGAGCCGCCTCAACGCAACCTGAACGAACCTTGCGTGTCGTGACATCTATTCAATTAATATGCACATACAGACACAGTTTTTCTACTACATAACCGTAACTGTGCTTTGTAATAAGCTTCAAACTTTATTACAGTAACCGGTTGGAAAAAACATTGGGCTATTATATAACGCGTTTACAAAATGTATATTTTTTTTATTAAATGTAAAAACTCCGAGTAGGAATTCTATATAAAATCCAAGAAGCTCGCAGAAACTGTAACTTATAGTAACATTTTTGCAATTTAAATTAAACTTGTAGCTATAAGCAAATTTTCTACACGTTAATAGCCGGTTTATAGAAAATTACGTTCTTACAAAATATTTGAAGACCACACGGGAAAAACAATGAAAGTTACTTTTTTGTGAAACTGACTTTTTTATGCCATCTGTTAGTTTTTTAGTGTATCATTGAATTATAAAAATCAGAATTGTTTAAAATTGTCGCAGTCAATTGTTATAGTTCATTTTATATTTGTTTGTCCCTGGCTTTATATACACTTTTAAACTATATAAATCTACTTTACCCTTTTAGTCGTCATTTATGAATTCACAACGAGGGAAACATCTTGCGGCGTCAATACAAGAAGCATTGAAGGCCACATTATCTAAGCGCGATATACACCAATTGTTATCACGCAGGCGATGATTTCCGCGTTGCTCAGGGCCAATGTAATTACACCGATACCAGTAATTGTACTTAAATCCTTATATAAAGGGCTCTTAATATGACCATCATTCCAATTGTATTGCCAATATTATTCTAGTTGTCGTATGTGACTGTTTCTAGGTTTGGACAAAGCTACTCTAGTTAATTCTATTGGTCAAAATATAAGCCAATTCATTTTATAAATCTCACTTTTTTTATAAGGATCGTCTCGAAATCTTTCTTACGAAATCTATCTACCTTTTTTAGAAAAGGAAGGCCTCATTTGAAACTCTGAGATATCCGTTAGCAATTACAAAGTGATCGGCTAAACATAGATATTATAAAATAAGGATAAACAACATTGCGTATAAGGTTTCCGTCTGTGTCTACGCGGTGTTTTTCTGTCGTCGAGTATAACTGTACCCGCGTACATTTCCTGCAACCGAACTCCTTGTGTTATTAAAACTCTTCTGATTTATCTCGAAACCAGGCGCAAGTTGTTCCACGACACTCACATAAATTAGCCGGCTAGTTAACCTGACGTTTATATATTTATTGCACGTTTCGATCTTAGATCCTTTCAATTAATAAATCCGCTGACTCTCCTGGTTACTCGAACCGGTGATACGTAATTTCTGTCCGAGTAAAAGTTGTAGGATAGTGCGCTACGACATATTTTATAGCTGTATATCGGTATTACGTAAAGCGGTAGTTTTAAACTTTACGATCTAAAATTATTGTTGCTATCGTCAACGCTATATTTGGGGCTCAATCGTTAAAAGATAATGTAAGGGCTTAGGCAGACTTAGGCAAACATGAGCGAGGACACACATATTTTGATATTGCGAAACGGACAAACGCTCGAGGCTAATGAAACAGTTTTCTCAAGAACTAACTGAATTTATACCCATTACTGTGCCCGATGCGAAGTGTTTTGTGTTTTTCAACCATGAGATTTATGGGTCATAAAATTCGGCTTTGGACGAATCAAGCGTCCCAGATCACAAACTGCGGTCGATGTAAACGAGCGTAGAGATGTTCCGAGGCCCGAACAATAACGTTAGTTGGCATATTTCAACGAGCGAATAATGCCATGGCCTTCGCCGGCTATATTTAATACGCGGAAGACATTGCGGTACCGGCGAAGGCTGAGCGGAGTGTAAACAGTTAGAGCAGCGCAGCGCGAGAACGCTTTCCGCTACCGTCACTGGAAGTGCGTGGCCGCATCCCGCCACCGCCCAGCAGCAGCGAGTGGCCGCTTCCCGCTGCCGCCACCACGGCCGGCGCGCATGAGCGCGACGCGTGTGCGCCCTGACCTCCGCGCTGTCGCCATTTGATAATCTCATTACTATTAACACGCGCAGCTCGACCTACGAGCGACGTAAAATGCGCGTGTTTTTTTTTATAATCAGCTCTACAAACACCGGCCGCAGGCGTACGCTCTACGTTCTCGCGCTGTGACAACAAAGCTGTTTTGCTTTATCGTTATTGCGTCATTGACATTTTAAACAACATGTTTTGTATTTGTATTGTTGTTATATTATACGCAAATTAAATTTACTATCTGTTTAATCTTATATCTGTTCAATAAATAGTTGTAAGTTGTTCTATGTGTATAATTTGCGTGTAACTAAAAAGCTTGCCTCCTTTTCGGGTACCTGCCGTGAAAAATTTTTGCATAATCATAATATATTATAAAAATAATAAACAATCTAACTATTTCTTACTAAGGTAATAAATAAAATGATCCTCATATTTAAATATGCATCTATACTGATGTCAACATTTTTGCTGGGAGCAAAGTCCACTGTCGTATTTAAACCAATCTAAATAGCTATTAGATACCTACCGAGCGACCCAAAAATGTAGCTAGTGAGTAACGACTAAATCACAATAACAATATCTAAGTAGGTCGCTCTAAGTAGGTCGAATATACTTGTCTCTACCAATATGGAGAACAACGGGCGAAATGTACTATTGGAGCGAAAAGAGGTTTTGGTCATGTGCGAAAATGTTTTAGAGGTATTTAGCCCAACATTTATTCATAAAGAAAAAGAGTTCAATGCACCTTTTTTAAAAGGGATTACCATCTTTATGTAAAATCCAATAATAATAATCGGTCTCGTCTGTAATTATTATAAGGTATGTATGCAATTTATTTTATGATTTACACCATGGTATTACTTACATCAATAATTACATAATCAGAGTATATGCTTTACGAATTAATAAATCTTTTAATATGATAATAAGATACACTCGGTATTACAATACTAGTTGGATTCATGAGTAAGGCGTAAATAATTTTCCCATACACTTATAAAGACCTTTGGTGGTTAGATCATGCAACTTGCTCGATAATTATATCGATCGCACGAGTAAGTAGAGCGGCTGCTGTAATACCGTATACGAGTACTGTGGGATCGCGTTGTGCAACACTGAAAATGGGTTACATCCATACGAGCGACCCACATACGGCGATTACATTAGATATCCTTTGTGTCGGCGTAGCCGAGCTAAACGCTCCGTACACTGCGACCTTTGTGTCGCGCTGACCGCCCCCCACCGCCGCAAATACTAGCGCAACATTTATGCTGGAGTTACATTCAATTATAGTTGTTCCAAATTTAAAAATATAAAATGTTGCGCAAAATTTTGAGAGTCCACCATCGTAGAGCCGCTGCCTCTCGACGCGCACGAACTTCAGGTTTGTTGTCGCTCCGTCTCGCTCTCCGGGTCATCGCCCGACGCACCACACGACTCCCTCGTTCTAATAACCCTGCACATATCGGTAGCTCGATACATTATCATTTTTGTGGCAAACGGGCCAGCCGGGTGCTAATTTATACGAAAAAACAATTTCGCACGGGATCCGATCAGATTTGTAGCACGTTTCGCGTATTTCATGGTCCGAAACTGACCACACAGAGGTCAACGTAATCCGCCGAAGGCCCCAGGACACCACGAGGGTTTTCCACTCGCCCGAACAATTAAAAAACATAGGAAGTACAGCAGTCGCGTGTCACACGATATCGCGTGACATTTGTTTAATCAATTGTTATGTAAATCGAGAGGGCAATTACAATTTTGAGTTCATCTAAATTTTGATCGCGAGCCGTTTCGACACTTCACGCCCGTTTTATCGAGTCGAGCGAGTTGGAACAATGTGTGGAACTACATTCGTGGCGGGTTCTATTTTTCTTGACATCGAATGCACGTCTCGAAGCAGTGCCGGCGGCGGGTAGGTGGAGCCGATGTTTTTTTTTACCGGCATCGGCGGGGCATTGACACCGATGCCGGGGCACTGGCCGTTCTTGACAGTTCAAATGTTTACATTTTACATCTCAAAGGATCATTCGTTACTCGTCACGGACAGTGCCAATACGCACACGATAAGAATTATTCGATCGATTAACTCAATACCGCCGAAAGTGAATTAACCAATTGAATTATAATTTATTTGAGTTCGCGTTCGTTGTACTTAAAGGCGATGTCATTGTCCACAGAACAACAGGATTACATAATATTTAAATTTTAAATAAATTAAAATATCAAAGTTTTTTCCAAAAGCATGAGATCATAACTACGCACTTTGGTGTCCACGCTTAAAGCATAAATTAAAAGAAAGGATGCGTGGTCTTAATTAGGATACACTCAAATTTATTTTGGTATAGGTACAATGCCGGTGACGACGGCGTAGACGAGGGTTATTACCCTGCCTTAATTTAATTGTAATTTAGTAGTCAATTAGGTGCTAGATGTATTTTTATTGGGGCCCAATTAATATTCGTGTTTTATGGTCGACGCAGAACAATGGCGAGTTCATCACACGCGATAATGAGCGCTCCCGACTCCTGCCGCCCGGCGCCCGCGGGTTCAACAAACTCCCTATTTTATAAAATAAACTCCGTGCGACACGAATCCGTTACAAATAAATACATTCCCGCGAATGTGTAACTCTACGTTCCGCTGCCAAATCGCCGAAGGCCGCCGAAGATATTCGCTCTGCTCCCGGCCGCATCGCTCCTAGCGGTTTAATTGGAGATAATGCTAGTGGCTATTGACTGTGTGCGTTTGAAGAAAAAGTGAAATTGTAACGAGTCTGAACCAGTCGAGGTCGGTGACCAGAGAGGCGTCTCTACATCGTTCGGCGACTGCCCCGCTCGGCTGATTCATCATTACTGATGGCCGCTCACCACCTAACTCGGTAACGCCACTGACTCACGCCGAACCTTTGTTGTCACATTATCAGGGCTTTTGGAATTCCACGACGTAAATACATCAAATTTATTGTCCGTGTCGCCCGACGTTACTTTATGCGCTCTATATAGGGTATTCGTTGTAATTTTAATAGATGAATAACATAATTTCCTATCATTTGACTTTATTTATGTACAGACCTTAATATAATACAACAATATATCAGCAGATAAAGGTAAACGTAACAATGAAACTACAAAAAATGCATAGAACGAGAGAGATAGAGCACTTTTTTCTTGGGACGACAAGGGGCAAATGAACGGAAGGAATTTATTTGTTAGGAGTTTTTCGTATACATGTGTAGCGGCGGGCAGAGGGTGCGATATCGGGCGGTGCGGGGGGTGCGGGGGACGCGCGGGGGGTGTTTTGGAGTTCAACGCATCGGAGATGCCACCTGTAGAGCATACTGCGTTCTATGAATACAACTTTATCGACCTTTCTGTGATTATCTAGCCAATAATTTAAAATTAGTATTTATAATAAATTTGGCGCAAGCGCAATCCGATTTTGACAGCTCATTTTTATTAGTTACAATAATTGTTAACAATTTTAAATGAGGTTATTCACATAATAGTCATGATAAATAATTAACAGTTTGGTGCATTGAATTTCTAGGCTTTGAATACAAATAGAATTAATCTACTTCCTCCACATACCTATAGCTGTATTGTGAGTATTGAGGTCGATGACCTATAATGTAGCCCCCTCGGTAGGGTGCACTGTACGATATAAGTTTACAATTCGTGTTAAAAGGTTACGATTCTAATATACTTTGCCCTATTTTAGCATACATTTCTAGTCTAACCTTTGTTGTTTGTTATGTAAACGTTAACTTTTTCTTTGTTCCAGCCTCGTATGTTTTAAAATTAAAACCTTTTGTTAATTGTTATGTAATTAATTTAAATATTACCTGTTATATAAGTAACTCAAAATATATGTAAATTTAGCTACGCCAAATCTTTTATAGAAATTATAATAATAATAAAACTTGGACAAAAACTACTACTACTGTTTAGCATTTGGTTAATTGAAGTGACTCGTGTTTAATTTATAGTAATTAAGATTTTAGACATTGAATAATTAAATAAAATTTAGTACTAAAACGGTGTTCCATTATTTTTAACCGACTACCGACCAAAATCAAGAAGGTTTCTTCTAAACAACTGTTTCGCTCGGGCTTGTTTGTAAACAAGTCGTGTGACAAAGAGTGTTTGGAATCGGCATCCGCCGCGCGCCGGCCGGCAGCTGCGGCCACGTGACTCCTCTTTAATTTCTCACCTCTCACTCGGTGACACACTAACGGACACCGATATCCATATTGATGGTTATGGTACATTCCTAACTCGTGACGTACTCTAGTAACGGCTGTGACAGCTATAAGGATTAACCCAGTTAACGGGTGTCAGGTTAGACGTTATCTTAAAATATGGAGTTTTTAGATTCGAACTATCTTAATCTCCAAATAAATTGACACTCATAGAGACGGGTGTCCGTAGAGACGGAGGCGGTCAAACCGTCCCTCGCCTATTCATTATGGTGCCATGCATTTTGCATTGCGCCTTCTATAAAATGTTCTATAAAGCGGTATTCACCCGACGAGGAACGTGGTGTTAGCGTTGCTAACCGTTTGACGAATATTACGTGTTCGCGTCTCTGTCCACCTCCATACGATCGGAGCGAGATACCATCAAAACAACTTCTTTGCCTCCACGTAACTTGAGGTAAATAAAGAGAAGGTCAGTCGCATGAAATGAACTTATGCGCTTTTCTAAGCTGGAAAGAGACGCAATGAAAACAAATCAATAAGTCATCTCCGCGTTTCGCGCGAGAGTGAGACGGGGCAACAACAAACTGACGCTTGAAATCAACGATGACTTCGACGATTGTAGACTTTCGCACGACCACGGAAAACTGTTTTTCCTCCGGCAAGAACGACGTCATCGCGCTACCGGAGTAAAATGAATTGCCAATGGAAGGTACCGTTGTGTTGGCTTCTTTCTCCTATTTGTTTTTAATAAACATTAGAGCCTTGGAACATCGAGGCTAATAAGCTTTTATAAAAAAATATTAGGGAAATTAGTAGAACATATCAAAACGGATGTTAATATACCATGTATGCTGGCCCCCTTTCGTGCATGTTCAGATAAAAACAAAATGTTAACAATGGAATTGATAAATTTGTACACAGACACACTGATACACCACACATGGGAGAAATAATTGCTATTAACTACTCGTTATTAGTTAATTAATCATAAGCTTTAATTTTCTATTGTTGTCATTATTACAACTTTTTACTCTATTATTATGGAATTTGCATAATTTCATTAGTTTTTATAAATCGCATATTAAAGTAAGCGAAGGCATACTAAATAATAAATTATTCTTTATTAAATCACTAAAAATACCGTTTAAAGTCCGCTGATGTAAAAGCTTAATGTCCAAGAAACAGAAAACCCGACCGCAGGAACCATTGTAATTTAAACATCAAATTATGTATATTTCTAGAATGGCTATTTAAAGGTTATTATATATAGGTAATTTTTAGAACCTCACAATTTTGACTTCAAAATCCGCCATTTTTTTCCGCCCAGTGTCACTTGCGCTATTAAGACTAATCTAACAATACATTATACGTTAAAAATTCATCAAGCCGTTTAGACTGCAGAGCGTGCCAAACAATTATACATACATACTCGTATATACTCTCGAAAAACATAACCCACCTGGCGCATTCGGGTAAAAACGGATTTCGTATTTTGCTTTACACCTTTTTTTTTTACTACCAGCCGTCTATCTGATGTAAGCCCGTGGATAAACGTCGGTTTCTATAATAAAAAAAATATTCTCGCGGCGATTTCAATACCGAATGACTTAGTGCATTTTGTCAGTGGAAACAAACGTAGCTTACCGCTGACTTTTGACGACATACCATTTACTCGTATATAAAATCTAAAGAGGAAAACATGGGACGCGACCTACGGACGCGATTGACAGCCGCGATCTAGATAATAATTTTACTATCAGAGAAGTTGAAAGAGATACAGATTGTGAATCTAAGTAAATTGGCCGTGTTATGTCAAACTCAGCCGACGGTTCACGACATACATGGAATTGACATATTGCGACCAGATGACGCAGGTCCGTCAACTGACTCTCTTTCAATTTCTCCCATTATACACTGAAGTGTGCAAACCAAGTGCAAACTATAAGGCGTAAGTCGCGGACGCTTTTATGGGCTGTCAGCCACGGCCGATCAATTTATTTTCAGCTTAGAATTAAGCAAAAATTAAAAAAATAAACCGTATACAAATTTTAAAAAACTAAACCGTATACATAACTGTAATGCTCTGATTAGATCGGAAGTTTGAATATAGAATACTGAGCTTAAAATAGGTACTAGCGTACAAGTGTTAGAGCATTATTAATATCGCATTGTAAAATAGTTCTGAACTCGATCTGAGCGTATTATATCTACTTATAGCTTCCTTTGTTCCCATCTGCATTATGCAAGTCCAAGGTTTCTGTCAAGGCCTGCTTTGTAGGAAAACTACGACAATCACAAGATTAGCATCAACGAGAATTATAATAAAATACACGTAATAAAGATTCAACATAATCATATCAGACTACTACATCTTTAGTTTACTGTTCTCTGCACTGAACCCTCTATACGACAGTATCATCTAGGTATACCCTTTTATGTAATGAGAGACAAAGATTAGCTAATCCTGACATATAAGGCGATTTTGAACCAAATAATTGTTTTGGTAAAACTTTAACTGTATCGTATGATATCAATATACCCGTGCATATAATTTGTGCATTTGTATATAAGCCAAGTGTCACATAGATGGTAGAGTAAATAACTACCGGCTGTACATAACCCGGCCCCGCTGCACACAGGCGCGCGGTCGGCACGTGTAAACTGTAGCTACGGCACACAACTGCACTAGTCAAGGACCGCCGAGATAAAACTGCATACATACTGCAGCCCGGCCAACTAATGCTGATATTCGTGAAGTGTGAGTAGTTAAACGTAACGAGCGTGCCCCAAAATAGATGCGCTAATACTAGCGATTAATAAATGTAATTGATAATGCTTGGGACAATTGAACACATAAGTGGAAGAAGCGAGTAACTAAAATTTTGTAACCGTCGACGTTATACTCATTTTTTCCCTTGAAATTTTGATCAGACATGTAATTTTGCGATTTCGAAGTCTGGCTTGTCTATCTAGCTATATATCAAATCCAGATTGTTTTAATTTCAAATCGTCTTTCCGGCAGTTTTTAAAATGTTAGTTATCCGCTTCTTCCACTTATGTCCGTTTAATTATAATTAAAGATAATAAAAGCGATTAGTGACATTATTTCAAAACAAAAATATGCCTAAAACAATTTCGGAATGTGTTAATTACTGATGGTAAAAAAAATAATCGGTTCGGTAGCTTCAGAGATAACCTGCCACAAACATACACATAAACTCCACCTCTTAATATTAGTATGGATTTTATAACTTAATACTGGTTTAAAAATATATTTCACCACGAAATTAAAGCGTAATTGAGGATGAGAGAGAACATTATTATTATAAAGGCCGTATTTTAAGACTACAAAGTGATGCTTGATATAAATAGATTTTACATCCACCGTGTACACGTTTCGGTAAAGTCGATTCCATTCAGTCCAGGGTCGGAAGTAGGTCACTGGTGCAACGGGGGCGCCGCGCGGGCGGGGGCCCTCCAACCCAACCCTCGCAGGGGGCACCTCTATCTACTCTCGATATTAGATCGCCTCCGTTTCGATCCTGTTTAATCAAAACCTAAACAAAGAGAGTAACAATAGTGATATAGATTTTGAAAGTGGAATTTGGTTCAATGTAACTATTTTTTGCTATAGTAAAATGTTCATATCATTAAAAGGAGTGTATTATCATCGTTGTTGTATCTAATCATTATGCAACTATCGTAACTATTATATTCACATAGTGGACTAATATTCTGCTTTTACAATTTCGAAGTAATCTTCCGCCATGAAATGTTTAACTTTTCTCTTTTGATATCCCTTATCAGGTACGGTGACAGGATACTAACGTAAATGTGGTTCCGTATTAATTGTGTCTATGTCCTTGACATTTTAAAAGTGTGTGTAAAGTATTATATTTGTACCATAAATGTTATATAATGTCAATGGCATGTAATTTCACACACACAGTCATGATCGTTATTCATTATGTTAATCTGGACACACCCTAAGATTATAGTCCAATAGTTTATTATGTAAAAGTCAATTGGGAAAATAGGACGCACTTAATTTTCTAGGTCGAGGGTCCCTTTGCATGCTACTGGTCATTTCCAGCTTATATATTTACCAACAGTCGGATCGAAATAGCTTAGGAGTTAGGTCGGAATTTCATACAAGTTTCGACGTTTTATATCAAATTTTGTGCTAACTTACGGCAATTCAAGATCATAGAAGAGGTCTTTTGGATAATCAATACAGTAATTAACTGATTAGCCAGTTGAGATGCCCTCACATCCGCGTTCTGATATTTATACACGAAATAAATTCAATAGTGTTGCAAATAATATTGTGGCGTAGCACAAACTTCGTAAAGGTAAACTGCATATCATTTGACATTTACGGAAATCGACACAAGGTTTCGCAAATTTCTTAAGACTCGCGTATAATTTGCATAATTTAGTTTAAAATTTTATTAGGTAGTTTTTCTTCCTTTTATAGATCACGTCGTATTGATTAACACGTAATCTTCGATGTATTTTTGGAGGTTTAATCATTTTGTTCTTTGTTTTAAAATTGTGTTCGATTACGCGAAACTTTTGTATATGTCAAAAAAATATGATTTAGTATGTTCATCTATCCGTCATAGGCTCTCTAATTTTCCTTATTTTAGCATCACTATATGCAATTAATACGAAGTGCCCTCAATACGGAGCCATGTCATTGTGTGAGTCACGAGCACATCCTACTGTTACTAAGGCAGATGAGTATTACATAATGATTACTCCGCAGATGCACGGACTATGCACGGAACGTTCACGAACTGGGAAGGCATATACGCACATACACATACAATAAATCTCCACACAATCGAGAATATAAGTATGAGCGACGAGATAATTGCGTATGTGCGAGACACTAACATGTTCTACGGTTTCCTCAGAAATGACGTACTTTTAATTTGCTGAGATTAGCCGATCGCTCAGTTTCGTATAACAAAGGAGTAGTGCAACCTTCGCCGACCACCCTTGGCCGTGGTGCTGCGACCTAGATTGGACCCCCCCGCGCCTGCTCCCCCTCCCCTCCGCACCCCGCCCCGAACACCCCCGCGTACCCCTGACCTGACCCAGTTCAGACTGCACTTGCCACACTTCCCCGGTGAGGATCCGCTCCGCGCGCGCACCCGACCCGTGTCCCTGACATAGCACCGTCGCTTCCAACCTATTTATCTCCGGCCACGGGCTTACGTCATATCATTTAGAACATATCGCACAACATACTATCGATACAATAGACTCGCATAGCGATGAACATAACGAAATACAGCGACATTGAACGGAAGGTCGAGCCGGAGCATTTGCCAAATCGTGCTGCAATTCCGATGATGAGTTCTATTCGTGTTGCTAGCTGCAGTTTCACTTCGTGTATCGACGATTACGCAAATTATGAGCCAGACGATTGTTTCCGTAGCGAATCATCGTAAACCGCAGTTATGAGAAGGCTCGTGTAGGTGACATTGCACGTATGCTACTGTCAATGTCATTGCCAGCGCCTAGGGCATAGGCAGCTCAGTTTAATTTCAATTATAGAAGTACAGGTAGAAGCTAATTTGCAAACAAAGGACTCGGGTCATGTAATATTCGAAGCGACACATATATCTTGTTTTAATGTAAAGTTTAAGTGGAAGATTTATTTCGCTCTCAGCTCATAATAGTGTCGTTCGTAGTTAATGTTAATTGTAATAATATATAATGGAGTATATCCAATGTTAGTACACGCATGGTTGGGCGGGTGTGGCGGTGGTGGCGGTGGTGTGGGAGTGTTGCGCCAGCGACAAGGCCGCGAGCCGCGACCTACAGCCGTTTCCGAACGTCGTGCCACAATTTATCACTGCAACAAATTAACCCAGAGACAATTATGTTCTACTTTTAAACGCACTGAAGGTTCTTTAATCTGATTTCGCTCTTAGCAACAATATTTCGATGGGCGTTT
The DNA here is from genome assembly GCA_026546445.1 of Cyclargus thomasi. Taxonomy (NCBI): domain Eukaryota; kingdom Metazoa; phylum Arthropoda; class Insecta; order Lepidoptera; family Lycaenidae; genus Cyclargus; species Cyclargus thomasi. Next base: position 717,529 of record JAOTAV010000023.1, on the reverse strand, counting down.
GAGGATTAAAGACCTTGCAAGATTCATATGGATGGTAGAGCGCGACAATTTTTTGTGACGTGGTCTTAAATAAATATTTTTTATTAATATACAATTATACAAACCGGAATATATTTAGAATAGTGTACTGTTCAATACTTAATCAACTATCAAAGCATTAACAATTATTTCTATTTGTTACAGATAAACAGTGTGGTCTTCGAATGTACCTGGCGAGGCTGCGGACACATCACCAACAGCTGTTCATCCATAGAGGCACACATCCGAAACACGCATTTAGGGTAGGTTTTTACGCGAACTGACATAAGATGCACCTTTCTATTTGTATAGCCATTAGGATGTCGACGAAACTTCCTTTGAATTTGCAAACATCCTATTTTTTTTGAGGTAGTATACAGTATATATGTAATATTATTAAATGAAAACATGGCCAATAGCTATGAAACATTTGTTGCCTGTTTTAAATCATGGTACCGTTGAATTTATTTTTCGACACGTTGTGATGCGAAACCGGACACCTCTACGCATGATGCGTTAAAATTGGAATTTGGGTCATACACATGTGATTGTTGATTTATTTTAACACTTTTACTGCTCGCATAGCCTCGAATTGTCGTTTGCGAGATGATATTTTGGATATAGAATGAATAGAATATTCAATTGACTTCCTCGCTCCTGATACACGAAACTATCTATCCGTATCGCGGTATGCTGTAATCGGGAAGTACATATGAAATGCACAATGCGATATTATGACTCGGAACACGCGCGTACATTTTATTTAACCTTGATCTTTATGAGTAATCCACATAGAAACAAGATTACGAGTACGTTGCATGTATGCGCCCGCCGTTGTTGCCAACGACGAGTTTTGCATGAAATCAATAGTGCACAGTTATATTTTCGCTTTCGCAGTCATATCTGACGTATTGCCTAACATTTGCATAACATGTGACGACATTACTACGATTCGAATCGTTTTCCTCGATGCATAGGTGATTTCTCTAGGAAGTTATTAGAAACCAATCTTCGCTGTCATAGTCTAAGGCCATTGCGCCGTAGTTCTAAATACCTCGATGTCATTAGACGTTAGCTTATATAGACTAGAAGGAAATGGATTGCTTTGAATAGAAATTGCTTCAAAACAATTTTATTAAATAAAAATTTCGATGCTCCAGGCAATTTTAAGACAAATCCAAATAAATTGCCAACTCTACATTTAAATTGATATTTTTAACATTTTAACCTTGAATCTATTTAAAATGTTTACATGAACTTTTTGCTGCATAATAATTTCGATTAATAATAATTTAGTATATTCGTATCTGATTTTAACGAGTATCTCATATCTAGAGATCAAGGCTCATACTTTTTCAATTTCGTACATATATTTTAGGTCCTATACCTATTAAACATTAGAAGGAACGGTCAGCCCTTTAGACCCGGAAGCGGCGAGGCTTCTCGACAAGGTTGCCAGTACATACCTAGCTCTCGCAAGCTTGTTAATAGCAAGGTCGCTCGCCGATCCAACTTCTTACATAACCCCACCCGGTCGCTCGCTGCGCGATACAATGACCATATTTATTACATAACGACAAATATTAATTAGTCAATTGATGTTATAATCTAGAAATTCACTTTATATTCGTTTTACTCGACCCAACTATTATCTAATTGTCTAAAACTCTTATACCAGATGGTTGCAATCGGTATTTTTCGAATGTATGGCCAGATATATTTATATGAGAAAGATTCGACTATGGCATTGGGTAGCAGGGGTTCTAATATTATTATTATTATTTACAGACCCAAAAAGGAGGGCGAGAGTGATCACGAGGAGGAGTTCTACTACACGGAGCGTGAGGTATCCGTGCCGGCGCCGCCGCCCACGCTGTCACACCGCGACATGTGCCGCCCGCCGCATGAGGACCCTGACTACCAGCGACAACTCGTTGGCTCCTACAGGTAACTTCATATGGTCCAAGTATCAAGACTAGCTAGTCTAGAATAAAACTTTCATATTAGTTGGCGTAACACCTTTTACCAATAAAAATCGTTCCGACATCTCAAATGTAGCAATCACTGCACTCCCGGATCAATAAAAGCTGTTGTTTGTTTTTCCAGGCAAGGATTACTGTCAACTATGCAGAACGGATCGGCGAGGCCGATAAGCATTCCTGTAACGCATTCCTGGTCTAACTCACATTCGCCGGTAAGCGTCATCGACTTTATGGCTAGAGCAACTTTTCTGTATATTAATATACTTACAGTATTAAGAGATGGGGATCCTGGGAAAGAAGAATGGTTTTAGTAAGTCCATATTTTTGGTGTTCCAGAAACATTTGAAGATTCCGGGCGTGAGCAGCCCGTCCAGCAGTCCGGGGCGGCGGCCGCGCTCCGACAACAAGAAGTGCCGCAAGGTGTACGGCATGGACCAGCGCGACCTCTGGTGCACCCAGTGCAAGTGGAAGAAGGCGTGCACGCGGTTCGGTGACTAGCGCGCACGCCGCCGCCGCGCCCCGCGCGCGCCCGCGCCCGCGCCGCTCGAGTGAACGCAACCTGACAATACCGACCCCGACACGGACGATCGTCGGACGATCCGGGGTGCGGATGTGATACGTTTTATCGAGAATATATAAAGTTTTTATTGCAGATAAACTTATACAGAATTAATATAATATAGTATCTATAGATGTAGAGATTTAGGGAGACATATTTTTTTCTCATTGCATGTGGCCCGTATACGACTGCATAAAGGACATTGCCCACGTATTTTGTAGCGCAGTAGATATGCCTTCGCTGTGACGTGTGCGAGTTGTGTTAAGTTCCCGGCGGGATTGTGAATAGTAGTTTTAAGATTTATTTTAAGGAGACCGGACCTGCAGCATAAGAAGAGATGTTTCCCCTCGTACGCACTTGCCTCATACTCTTAACTTTAAAATCTATCGGAGTCTATCGAGTACAATTTCATGAGAGGATTTTTGCGAAGTTTCGAAGTATAAATTGTGGTACCTTAATTCGTTCGTTAGGATTATAAAAAGGTAGCTGTTTATTTAACGTACAAAGACTAAAAAGAAATCGAGCAATAATTGTAGTATTAAAAGAGATACAATAAGTGTAACAGTATGAAGTTAGTGTATTCCGTCCACATCTATAAACTTTGTACTTTTGCAGTTGCATGTTTGGATAACAATCTTTTTACGCTGCAGCTCCCTGGGAGTCTGATTTCAGTGGCGAACTGCACTTAAGATTAATAACATTTACATTGCCAGGCATTATCGATCCTATACCTAGCCGCAGTGTTGATAATTCGGCCAATAGAAGCCTACATTGTGAAATCAAGACAATCAAATTCTTGAGCTACCGAAGGCGTAACTAGAATTGGACTAGAACGAGGCATATTTCGGTATCAATAAAACTATCTCGATATTTCTGTATTTACTATATTTAGTTTATATTTTACTAAAGCGGAGTATTGTTAATAATGTCATTAACTGATATGTCATAGGATGAGACGTTTTTGTTGTACTCGTTTCTTATCGAGTATTCAAGTACTCGAGCTTGCAGCCTTTTTTTTCGGAAGTTCTTTAATTTTACTTTCATTTTGGCTACTCTCAAAACTACTAAATGAGTGCCAGAAGTGTATGTCCTCGGAACTAGTTACATCCTCTAAAACGTCGGGCACACGCTTTTGTAACACCTTAATAACACCACGAGTCGCGCAGTAAATTCACCACTAAGTGGATAATTGTCCGGCTCGCGCCCCACATGAAAATCTTACGAACCGTCATCCGGCGACTCGGCGGAGCTCTCCGGTCGCAATTTCGAGTGATATCTATCACTAGTTTTATGTAATGACTGAATATCTAGATTGTATAAACAGATAGTAATATATTTAGTGATGTAAGTCATCTCTGATTCGACTAAAAGACTACAAAAATTTAGACTTAAATTTTTATGAACATATCTATCGTATACACGGTTGGATCCTTCTAGAACAAGGAAACAATACTCACGTCGGCCGGGCTCGTGCCACGGACGCACGACGCCCGTGCGACGATTCGCCGCATCTACTTATTCCCAACACGCGGGCTCCGAGAGACAGAAAAGGCTATGACTTGCGCTCTTGCGCACGGAGGTTACGCACCGAGGTGGACGACGGTGGCAAAAGTCCCGCCCCTCGAAAAAAAAACATTTTTGTGTCCACGCGAACCTCCCACTCGAATGAGAGAAACGTATATGGAAAGAAAAAAGTATAAGTAAGGGCGATTGCGAACTGCAATATTATTTTATAAGTATTATATTTGTACATATTATATTTGAAGTTGAGTAAGCATAATTATAAAGTAATAATATATTGTTTAAACGTAAGTTATAATAAAGCAATGTTGTCGTAACGTTATAACTCTAGTGACTGTTACGTAGTTTGTACGTCGTGGATGTTTTATCGATACGATGCTAAAGTATTTTTGAATAAATATAAGCTCAGTCTGAGTTGAGCCTAGTTGTAAGTCCGGACAAAGCTTGTATGATTTAATCGTAGAATAAAGTTACTTAACGATCGGGCGGTAAGTAGAAGCTTAAACAGTATACCGAAATATTTTGGTTTAAAGATGTGCCAACCCGTAACTCCATAGAAGATGCTGCCGCACACGCATTGTGCCGTTTTTCCAATTTTCCGACTCAATTATTGTTCTCAATTCTCTTGGTGCTAGGAATAACGCACATGTCGAACCAGTGTGCCTGCGTTTTTGTGTTCCTACGACTTATCTATCCCTATAGATTTCGCCGTATGTTTCCTACCTGATGGCATCTGCCTTTTGCGCCAGTCGCGCTGGCTAGCTGCAACTCAAACTATACGTAACGTCAAGTATTTACCTTAACATAGATATATAACATATTTTGAGATCTCACTACTTAGAATACAATCTAGATCTGACGTAAATAAAATTTATTATCTACAATTACAGATGTATATCTAAAAACGATATTAAAAAAGAATATAATTTGTAATTTAATTACGTATTGTAATTTAACTCGTACAAATCCTAATATTTTATTAAATTTGTATGAACTTTAAACAGTGGCAGTCCAAATCACAAGAGGCTGACCTAAGTATTTGTATATACTCAAAATCGTAAAACCTTTGCGTAAAAAATTTAAACCGAAATTATTTCTTATGAATACAAAAACGCACTACTGCGTGTTTATATTCTGTAAAAATTCATTTCAACAATTCAACTCTTGCCAAATTCAGTGCGAAGTAGGATGTACTTCGACCGTTTTCGTTTGTACGACACGCCATCGTCGGACTCGTAGTACCTGCAAATTTTACCAAATACATTTCATTTGCAATAACGGTTGTGATAAACATCATTAGCTATCGGCGATGACGACTCGTTCTGTTAACGCAACGAAATTCGCTCACCGAACCAAATCACCTTAGAATAAGTCAACAACTCAGCTAGCGAATTGACAACTGCCATATTGTAAGACCTAGTTGTTAACGCGACTTAGATTAACGTATGTTTAGCGGTGTTATGTTAAAGTCATTAATTAGTATTCGTTATTGTTAAGTACGACGTGATGACCGATCGTCCTGCGCGTCGGGCCGACGGCTCGGCGTCGGAGGCTCCGGTCGGGCAGTGAGCTTCATGTACGTTGAGACTCTATAAGGTTTGGTTGTATATATTATGTAGTGAGTACGTGTCGGTCACTGTGCCTTATAAAATATTTTGTGTCGTGCGTCGCGCGCGAGCTTTCTTTTTAATGATCACTTCTATGTCGTCAAATATTTTTCAGATGTTTTGAAGCATATCGATGAACGAATCTTCAGAAATTATATTTTCGAATACAGATGCATATTTTTGTGTACCTTAAGATTTAAATATATAAAGAGATAGAAGCCCCAAATTCTAAATATTCGTTGTATATGTCGTGGTCAAGTTTTGACTGTATTATTTTGTGGGTTCGCTATTACTCACTTCGGACTGTTAACGCGTACACCGACTTATGAATTAATTTTACGCAGATCTCAAACCGTTTTGAAGCTACTAGTTTAATTTTATGAATGCAGAAAATTTTTATCGCCGTTTAGTTGTGTTATTAGGAAAATATATTTTTAAGTTATTTTAAATAAAGACAATTATATTTACTTTAAGTTAACGTTGTATATAGATTACGTATATTTTAATTTATTTAGCCAAAATATTGCTCAATATTGTGTACACTACGCCAAAGTCATAATAATAACACGTTACTTTAACGTACAGTACAAACGGGCATAATTATCCAACTTAATATGAACGTCGCTCTACCTACCGGCAGAAACGCGATATGTATACTTTTTAATTCGTAAAAAATTCATGAGATTTTTGCATATAACGAAACAATTATTACTATAAATTATAGTCATAAACATGTATCAGATGTTTGAATATATAAAGTCAAAATAACGCACTATCTTCTAAGCTCCAGCTTCTCAATATATTAGACTAGACATGGTATATTTTTATAATTCGCAGTTTTATAGAGATCGGGTCCTAAACAAAGCCCCAGAATGTTCGTTCACATATTTTTGTACAAACTATTAACAGAGTAGTCAGCTTATGAGCCAAATTAATTTTAAACGTTTTAAACGAAACTAAATTATGCGAAACCAGCATCACTTTATACTCAATGATTCAAACGTTTTAGTTCTATTTACATTTTTAGCTGAATTTTGTGTTAATATATTGCGATGAGTTTTGTCCTACTCCTATGTGTTTCTGATCAGCGGCTTTCAGACGTCTCCAAACCCAACAGGTGATATTAAACTCTTGGAGTATTCTGATACAAACGCTAGTCCCGTCTAAGTCTTTTACTTCAATACGCGATTTGTGTGATTTACGTTAATTGCGCAATTTGAATATATTTTAATTTTTATTTATTTTATTTTTTAACACTCGTAACACTACGTACTCTAGCCACCGGGCAAAGAGAATATCGCTCTTATGTAATAGTAGCTTAGCCTAAATTGTCTGTTTTATTTCTCGATAATATATCAGCTGGTACTACATTTTGGTGCAAGTGAGGCGAAAAAGGCCTACGGACGGTATTCTTTGTTCGGTGACCGGAGAAAAAAATATTCATATATCCGTCTATACTAGTAAAGTAATTATTAATTATTTTTAATGTAGCCAATTATTTTGATTATTTTATTTAATTCACAAGCGCCGTCTTCGTACTTATGTTGAGGATATTTTATGTTTAATTTAAATTTGATAATATATATTATTAAGCTAAATTAATTTATAGTTTTTTGATAGGGTTGACTTTGCTATCTAAAGTACCTACACTAACAAAGTACGCGACCTCAACGCTGTCGTAATCGACGCTTCTATGTGAATAATTCTCTACATAGAGCTATTTGCACTATTATTATATAAACATAATATCTTGACACAAGCAAGTCTATCATTACACAAAAATCTATAATGTTGCAACAAAATGTAAACACAGACATGAGTTTCGACTTCAGTTGAGTCTGTACCCCAACTATGCTATTTTAATACAGTAAAAAAGAACAGTAAATCTATTCATATAAAATACCAGTGGGCCTAAAAATGCCACTCGGCAAAATTGCTAAGAGCAATTCATTTTGTAATTTTTCTTGCAAATAATTGCTAATTCTGCAAAACGGTAATTTCATAATTAATTTAAATTAATTTTGAAAATCGAATATTTTGATCAAAACTTTTCAATTTTTTTATCAAAATGTACTAAAATAAATTGCAAGGCAATTCCTTTGCAATATTTCTATTGGCCTTTTAGGCCTTCAGAGCAACTTTAAAATCGGTCAAAAATAGTCTCGAAGATTATGCAGACGTCAAATAAACTGAAAAAACATGAAGCAGAATTGGGGTACATTTGTGTGTGTAAGACAATCTCCTCGTGTACATATGTAAATTCTGAAGTATATAATGGTTAAGAATTTTCAAAGCTGGAGATATAATGCTTGTTCATTTAATCCTAATCTTATTAGTACTATTACACCTGTTCTTATATTATACGAAAATCCTTCCTAATAATGACACGATAGAATATATAATAGTATAATAAATAATAATAATATAATTTGATGATGAAGCAGGATTGGACGTGTCTAATATTTTAAGTTTCCTTTCCAAATCTCTATTAATTAGGTACAGTTTACATAAGGTTTATTGCTTAGTTCTCTTGGGAAAAACGTTTCGATTAGTATTTTTCAAAATTATCGGTTAACTATAAGATTAGACTAATTTCTTGTAACAATTGCAAATCCTGCGTTCGAATTACCCATATTATGTATCTACAAAGTTTTCGATTTCTATAGGTAGTATTTAAGTATTTTATGTGGGCAATTTTTTATGAAAATATGTCTCCTGTTTATGATACGTACATTTAAGATCTTTTGTATAAATCGTGTAATGGAATAATAAGCATTGTCTAGAAATAATGAACAAGACAGAGACGTAAGTTGACATCGAGTTATATGGAACTCTAGCAGGTCTACTGCTGATAAGCTTTGACATACAAACTGTGAACATCTTAATTGTACCATCTGTACATCATAACTGTAACTATCGAGGAAATTAGCTCCTAGCCAGTTGACGGATCTACGTCATTTGGTTGGAGTATGTCAATTCCATATAGATAAAATCGTCGTCTGCCTGGATTGACATAACGTGACCAAATTACTCAGGTCCGCAATCTAGCCATCATGGTACATTGTACATACTATGAAGTCCGTACAGAGCTATCGCACCTCAGAGTTATGCGACACGCCTCTTTATGTCGTCGACATAGAGCTGTCTCGTCAAAGACGCTATAACTCTGTACAGGCTTAAGACTCCGCTGTACTCTAATTCGGCTCCGATAAACAGTGTATAAGCGCTTATTCAACTACACGATCCACATGGCCCTCCGCACCTGGTAGGCGCGTACATACAAAAACATAAAAAACTTACCTATGTTTTTGTATGTACCCTGTTCCATATTACACTACGCTGTGTCCGAACTCAGTGCACTGCGGATCGTGTAGTCGAATAGGTGCTATAGTGTTTGTGCTACAGTGTTGCCACACCGACGATCATTTATGTATTCAGTTATACCTATTTACGAGTATCTCTAAAATAGACTATTGAATACGATATAAAGTGTGACCGTAGCGGCATTTCTTTCTAGCTGACTTCGGATTTATGATGCATATATTATATTATAACATAGCGTTTAGTTGTGGCCCCTGACTTGACGACGCGCTCGACGGCGGTTGGCGCGTCGCCGACCCATCGGCGTAATGGTTACCATTAGATTTAAATTATGATCACTGAAAGGGTATTCTTTTGTGAAATGTTATTTTGTTGTATGTTCGATTCAAAGTGTACTAGTATTTGTATGTTGTCAATATCACAGCAGTTTTTACCCGCGCTGCCGGCCGTGCTGGACGTCGGTCGCATCGCGCCGGTCGGCAGTTCATCTACTGTGATATTCATAATTTTTTAGATTATTATTATTTATAAAATATATCATGTTGAATGTGTGCGTGTTATACTTTACAGATTCGTGTTAGGTTTATAGAAAATTAATTATTTTATACTGTTCCAATGTGGAGGTCCAGAATGTGTTCCAAATTATTAATTTAAAAAAGATATTATATGACGAGATGTTCTGTTAGTGATAGGCGCTAACAATATTATAATTCTTATGTAAAGATATAAAGTAATTGATATTAAATATCGTTTGCCTACAATCTACATAAATATCAGATTAACTTAGTGTTCGCTGTGGCCCTCGCAGCTATACGAAGCTCTCTATGATTGTACGCACCCGGGCATTTCATTTAAATTCAAGAATATGTTTTATGTACCATACCTAAATGAGGATGGAGTATTTCACATTTTTAATATTCTCTCCTTATTTATTAAAAATTGAAGCATAATGTATAAAAATTTGTATAAGTATTTTCATTATAATTTGTCAAAAATATACCTCAATAAGTTATTTTATTTGTTCTATTATATAATGAATATATACTTAATTATTAGCAATATTGTGAAATCATTTCAAATCCTTTACCTCAAAAATAAATGTAAAATCTATTTATGAAGCAATCGCTAATGATGTTTGGCCAAACTTTATTAAAACGGAACAACTCTTGACCTTATGAAACGTGTTATGTATTGATATTTATATATTTACAAATATAAACTTTAGATTTTAAAACATTTGTTTTATTCAATGAGAAATGGGATTTTTAAATGGAACTTTTAATTGAAACCTTAGACCAGTCCCCTAGACAAGTGGCAATCGATTAACGTTTACGATATTTAATTCTTCGCTTGTTTTGTATAAGATTGACATATTCAAACTCGACTAGATCACGTGACTTTTCGTTCGTCTATGTCAATCCCATACAAAAACACAAAAAAGGGCATCATTCATTTGACATAATTGCCAGACAAAAAGTGTGATATTTAGATAGAATAGATCATTCTAATAATTTGTTACTAGCGGACCAAATCTGTGTGCCCAATAGTGACGGTGATACAAAACATTAATAAAATAAATTTCATCAGATTACCCAAAAAAACATTCTGCATCCTGATAGAAAATGGGCATGGGAAAACCCTGCTTTGCCACAAATATATTAGATAGAAAAAATACTACAGCCTTACGAGAAATCGGCTTAAAATACGCTTGCACTGTGTTGTGACGAGTCAGATGACCGGAGGCCCAAGGTACCTGGATGATATTATAATATTTTGCCCTTCTCAGAATACGAGAGGCAGCCATGAGCCAACTACGCCCAATTGATATTTTGTTGACCCTCCCCAGAAATTAGAGCAGTATTTTATAATAAATAATATAATATCCTCCAGGTACATTTGGGCCTTCGGTCATCTGACTTCTCACAAGTCACAATACAGTGCAAGCGCTATTTTAAGCCGATATTTCTCAAGGCCTAATTTTTCCTTCTATAATACATATTTGTGGTAAAGCTGGGTTTTCCCATGCCTATTTTCTATCAGGATGTGTTTTCGGTAATCTAATGAAATCCATTTTTTAATGTCTTGTAACACACTACAAGTAGTATTTCGTAGTAGTAGTTTGGTAGTAACAAATCACAAGGATGATCTATTCTAACAAATATCATACTTTTTTTGTCTGGCCGGCAATTATGTCAAATGGCCCAAAAATGTATGAAACGTGAATGAACTTTGTACTTGAATTAGCGATAGGTGAGTTTCAACATTTGAAGTAAAGCAAATGGAATATATGTCATGCAATATGTATAATGTGTACGGTGGTGGCTGTGCACTCTGTATCATTATACTGTAGATTTTTTCGGATGTAAAAATCGTATTCCAAGGTGGGCACGGCCCATAAGATCAGAGTATATATGGAATAAATGGGCTATATATATGCCAGAGCATAGTACATGTCATGCTGCTGTCATAGTACATGTCGAGCTTATGCTTTGGAATGGACGTAGGACGTAGCTGGTCCTATAAGTTATAAGATTTTCTTATAAATATATTTATAACGTACATAAAAGCTCTATAAATGTTGTTCAAAACATACGTACGTAATATTTAATCCATGAGTTTGATACATTCTTTGGTTGTTTTTACGGTTTGTTTTGTAACGCAACAACAAAACACACTATTCATATGTTGTATGAAACACTAAACACTTTTTAATAACGTTTTAATCAAATATCAAGACAAGGGATCATGACAAATGACTGGCCTTCGCATAACCGCTTAAATTAGACACTTGGTCCTTTTAATAGAACTCTAGGGTAATTTAGTCTAAAGAAAGCTCCCAATATTTTGACAACTGTCAACGGTAGCGTTGACAGCCACAAATGACAAAATAATTATGAACAAAGAAATGAAAGTGTTTTGCTGATCCCAGTGTTAAAGTTTTTATTATAATCCTGTCTCTGTTTTGTTGTATTTTGACTTCTTTGCGATTTATGTGTGCTAATTAAAAAGATAAAGATTACTTGAAACTATGGGAGCTGCTTTAGGTGTCTGTTCACTGGCACAGGTAAACTAATCAATAGTCTTAATCCTTGAGAATTTATTAATGAATCACTATTTCGTCAACATTTTCCTGGTTTATAGGCAATATCTCCTAAGAATAATATTACTCGTCTATTCCAAATATATTCATCAATATTCCCTTAGTTACTTCCTTATCGCGTAATCTAAACAAAACATTATTATGTTAAAGCTATGACGCTGTGGCTCATAGTAATTTACAAATATCTGGATAGCAACTCATGAAATGTTATCCGTGCATATTGTAGTAGAAACCACGTATCTTTTTCTGTCTACCCTTCTTTTATGTTGTCTTAGTAAAACATAGCAGTAATTACCTTAATCGCGCAGTAATTTGTATATGGGGCTATTCCGGGAAATATCCTGGCATTCTATGTCTCCAAATTAGTATTTTAAAAAACAGCAGACATACTTGAACTAATAGTAGCAATACACATGAGTATACTAAATTAGACCTTTGCTATTTATTACTTTTATTACATGTGGGTATATAGATTCTACAAGAGGGTTTAATCCTTCATTATATGTCATTTACTTGCAGCTAGCATGCTGTTGCACAAGTACTGCCTGTTCGTTGTGCTCCATGTGCCCATCATGGTCCAACTCCACATCCAGCCGCATCATGTATACCATCATATTGCTGTTCTCCATGGTGCTTGCGTGCATCACGCTCGCACCAGGATTACATGATACTATGAAGAAGGTACTGACTCAATTTGTATTCTAATTCTAGTAATATAACAACAAGCAATAGGCTTTTTATTCTAAGAACATCAGAAAGCTTAATAAGCATCATACTAAAAGTGATAGATTTTCTCATGAAGAGTTTAATTTAATATATCAAATCCAAAAATTTAATATATCATCCTCCAAACTCCAGGGTGGGCAAAGGGGAAACCCCTAAAGAAAGTAGATTAAACATTGTTATGCCTAACAATACTTGCATTTATTCAGTTTACCTTATACTTTGTTTTTACCTTGTGTAATAAAATATGTGTAATAATTAATTAATAAACAATATTACAGGTACCATTCTGTGCAAATTCTACAGCACTTGTGCCAAGTGATTTTAAAGTTGATTGTGATGCAGCAGTTGGTTATTTAGCAGTTTATAGGTTTGTGCTCCACACACAATATTTATATTGCTACTTACTCATTTTAAAAACTTATATCGCATTCAAATTATATTAGAAAATTGCACCAACTTAGTACGGAAATACTACTTAATATTACAAAGATTTAAAAAATATTGTACTGTTAAAAATTCTCCAGTCTTTTCTTAAGACTCATGGAAAACATTTCTAGATCATCTAATGGGTCAATCACTTAGGTTATGGGATGAACTTATTAAAATTCAATAACTTTTTTCAGAATCTTCTTTGCAGTATGCTTATTCTTTGTGTTCATGGCATTACTTATGATAGGTGTTCGATCATCTAAAGATCCCCGAGCTGGATTCCAAAATGGGTAAGTGTTGATATAATTAATTTACAAAGTAAAGCTATTTGAGTAATTGGCAGAATAATCCTTTTCATACTAAATGGCGCTGCAGTACTTCTACATCGCACTATCGCTTGATATAACTTGATCTGTTAAATCTGTTTAACTTTCTAAAACACATTTTCTCAATTTTTTGTTCTACTGATACGGAACTGAACCTTTCGCACTTAGCCGGTTTTTATTGGTAAGAGAGATAATATCAAATTCAAATATCTTTATTATTGCTAGAACCTTGTTGATACTATACAGGGTAAATCTAAAATAGTATCACTTTTTTTACAAAGTTTCGTCAAAGAAATCATAGGTGAATTTTGCCAATGAATCTGACTGATCTATTTTTATTAATCAAACAAACCTTGAGTTCTTTTTTTTTATTATTATTCTACTTATAAGCTATATTGTAATGTTTCAGATTTTGGGGGATCAAATACCTGCTTCTGATTGGTGGTATTATTGGTGCATTTTTCATTCCCGAGGGACATTTTGCTTACACCTGGATGATATTTGGGATGATCGGCGGCTTCCTCTTTATTCTAATCCAACTTATTCTCATTATTGATTTTGCTCATTCTTGGGCCGAAAGTTGGGTCTGTGAGTAGATATTTTTTTCACTTAAGTATATTTAGAATACTGTTGGTATTTTATAATAAGATTTTATGTCTTCAGACTGAGACTTTGTAAAATAAAACACATACAGCCGTATTCATAAAAATTTGCTAACGTCTTAAGCATTGTTTAACTAATCAAGTAATTAAGCATTAAGTAATGTTTAAAAATTCGTTATTAACATAAATTATATAAACATTGCTTTGTTAAACATCAATTAAATTTTTCGACACTTGCAACATCTTGATAGAAAACAGATGAGTTGGCCAAAAACAATTTTTTGTCAACAGCAATTTCGTGGTAAAGAAAATTTTTTATTTTCAACATATTGTTTTTTGTTTTTTGAAATTCTGGATAAGTTTGTGAAGAAAATTATTAGTATGGACATAGACCAATTATTGTATGGATAAGTTTGTGAATTAAATTTTTTAACATTTGATACATTAAGGTGTTGGGATCCTTCATTAAAAGTGGACTGTAGAATATTATATGCGTATATTATAAGTTATAAGGCGACCAGTCGTCGTGTCGGTCCGAGCAAGATTGCAGTGCGGCGCCCGCGCTGAGTCGCTCGGAGAAGGGGACGCAGGCCGACCCCCGCGTGCCCCGCCACGGCCCGCTAAGGCCGCGAACTCTCTTGCGCTGTCGTTCGCGCTAAGACCGCGAACACAGTCGCGCTGTTGTTCGCGCTAAGGGCGCGAACATTAAGTATAATCTATTAATTTTACAGCAAAATATGAAGAATCCGAATCTAAACTGTGGTATTCTGGCCTGCTCCTGTCCATGTTGACTTGCTTTGCTCTTACACTCGCTGGTGTCGTTCTGCTTTACATCTACTACACTAAGGTAAATGTTAATAGAAAAAGCAAATAAATGCCTACATTCATGTCTTAATGTAACAGACATACATACAACTATATCTGTTATTTTAGTCACGGAGCCCAAGAAGTAAAATAAAAATTAAAGTATGTATGCTATATTTTCTTCTCTGTTTTACCTTATCAACAAAACTTACTAGGTCTCCACGAAGCGTAACCATTAAAATGTCTAGGTTTTTCTACCATAATAATTTTATCATTATTTTATTCATTTATGAGGCGAAATTTTGATGTCTCTCATATGACCAACATGGTATGATCATTCATCATGAGAAATATGAACTCCTATTGAAATATAAAACTGACTTGACAATAAAAGTGCAACTGTATCTTTGCAGCCAAGCGGATGCGACCTATCCAAGTTCTTCATATCCATCAACCTGATACTCGTAGTGATAGCGAGCGCCATATCCATCCTGCCGAACGTGCAGGAGCACCAGCCGCGCTCGGGGCTGCTGCAGTCCTCAGTGGTGTCTCTTTACGTCATATTCCTCACGTGGTCCGCTCTCTCCAACTCTGAAGCTGAGTGTAACGCGAGCATCTCTGCTACTGGCGAGGTAAATCCTTTTAATATTATGTAAATTTTCGTCTCACAGTATTAGGTACCTCACTCCTAGCGTATTAACGTCTTCAGCCTCCAATTTTTTTTTTATTATTAATAAAAATTATAATATACTATCTATGGACGCTTTACACAACGTCCGCGTTGGCTAAGTTGAATAAGAAGTTTGGATGAGATCCTAGGTACAAAAAACCTAACATAAGGATTACAAACAAACGATATGAGCGAAGAGCCTATGGATGACCCTATTTTTTAATAAAAATAATTAAAAAAAAACGTCCGCGTCGGTCCGGTCCCGTACTAAGTACCCGAGGGACTTGTGTTACGTGTACCAGACAACGGAAATATATGTAATACTTTTATATTATACGCATATTTAAGATTTTTATTATATGATACATATATTATAATTCACATCTAAAACCCAGGAACATTGAAAAACTTTTTGCTCCATCGGCGGGAATCGAACCCGTGACCTTCGGTGGTTAAAGCTAATAACGAACCACAGAGGTCATCGTAGGTAAAAGTAGAATCGCCTATATGAGTTTTTCGCCAATATCCTTTGTATCTTATTTGGTTTTGTACCAAGTATGTCATTTAAACTTCTTATTAGAGTTCTATAAAATTACTTTCTTCTATATAAATTACCTTCAATCTTGTTAGCAACATAGAGAACTGCTGCTTGGAACATTCGGGGGCGAAGTCCAAGAAACCATTTATCTAATACTAAAATATAAATTTACGATTTCTTGTTAACCCTGTTTATTTGTTGTAAAAAAATGTATGTTTGTCATGCGGATCAGGATAATAAAGGGGACGTGTACTGGGTATGTAAAGGAACTATAGTTAGACTCTCGCTTAACCCTTGATTCTTGAATCTTGACATTTGATGTATTTTCACTCCATCGTCCGTCATTTTCTGTAATTGTTATTTAAAAATGTATGTCCTATATAGTAGTCGACTACAAAAGTTGGATTTTCTATCAAATTAAACACTTGCACTTACGGTACTTTATGATAGGACATCACCTTGTCTTGTGTAATTGTGATTTTTGTACAAAATGACCATCCAGCTAATGTTATTTTATTGAAAATAACAAATTGAGTATGAAATATACACTTTAGTGCCTTCAGAATATTACATTAAGTAAAATTTTATCGTCAACTAAGGAGCAGGATGGCCGTGCTGTATGTTCATAGTTTAGTATAATTATTTTGTCTAAATGCCATTTAAGTATTTCTTTACGTATTCATCTCATGCACGCACAATATTCCGTTATAATTATAGAAAATTAAATATTTTTATTTAAACAAACATTACCTCCTTATTTGAAAGTCATTAAAAAGTAAGGTGACTTGATTATAGTTTGCATATATCTTTGAGATTGTTTCTTTCTTCGCACATTTTCGTTGTTATGTGATGTATAATGTTTAAGTGTTCACTCTCTGCATATAACGTATAGGAATCATAAACTGTTTTCTCTTAGATATTTGTAATTCTTAGATTTTGATGTAATGCAAAACTTAAAGTATATAGGTAGTATGTTGTACAAACATTCTTAATGAATATGTAAAATAACTTAAGACTTTATATTTTACTTAG
The DNA here is from genome assembly GCA_026546445.1 of Cyclargus thomasi. Taxonomy (NCBI): domain Eukaryota; kingdom Metazoa; phylum Arthropoda; class Insecta; order Lepidoptera; family Lycaenidae; genus Cyclargus; species Cyclargus thomasi. Next base: position 700,294 of record JAOTAV010000023.1, on the reverse strand, counting down.
GAAGTTAGCCCACCTACCGTTACTTAAATAAAAAATGATTTAATATTATCATAATATATTGCCGAAAATTGTGCATCAGCATTAGCGGCAGATCGCTTTTAGGTAAAGTTCTTATGGTAAAGAATCATTATATTTTGATAATTTATAATGTTTTTAGTGGTCGTAAATACGTCATTAACTTTACCATCGAATTCATCACGTAACTGCGAGTGCCAAATTTCATATGTGGCTTTTTTCGATTTCTCGTTTTTTCGCTAAAGATAATCTCAGTTTCGTTCTGCATATTCTGATAAAACCATTTTTGTAGCAACAATGCCATGTTGTGGTATCAATAATTTTGTAATTTTTTTTATTTTCAATCCAATAGCATGTTTTTTGTTGTTTCCCACAACCTGACCAAAATCACGTATGAAACTTGGCACTCGCAGCGACGATAATCACTTTTCCAAATGTGCCTGAGAAGAGTAGATTGTAGTGTAGAGTAGTAATCAGGGGTGTTACGTATATTCGCATCCGCATCGGTAAGTGCGGATTATTCGCAATAACTCAGACAACTGCATCCGCATTTACATCCGCATCAATCACCGCATTGTTTTTACGGATGTAGATTCACATCAACAAGTAATGACATGTAAAGAAAGTGGGCGAAGTCAGAGTAGTACGATCTTCGCCAGTGTTACCGTTTTAGCGACATTTGTAATTTACTGGCAACATTATGCGCACACTAACTTACTCCTGTTGGTGGAAAATATAGCCATTTCTTTACATTCATTAAGTTTTTGCAGAGAGCCAAGAACATAGTAAAACAAAAGTCGCAAGTGCGTTGACGGCCTTTATGAGAGAATAGGAATAGTGGGATTAGGGAAGTTGGGCCACCGGTAAACTCACTCACTAAACGAAACACAGCACAACGTCGTTTCACGCCAGTTTTCTATAAGGCCACATCACTCCGGTCGAGCCGGCCTATTCCTGCCGAAGCATGGCTCTGCCACGGCAATTGCAAGTTAATTCTTAATTGATTTGCAGTTATATAATCATGCCGGGTTTTGCGTTATGCGAATAATCTGCATTTACGGATGCGGATGCGAACATTCGTAACACCCCTCATTATCATTATGAAAACGGCTTACATAGACTTTCAAGATTGCTGTATTTGTCTTAGTTATAAAACCACTTGTCTGAAAGGAACAACAATCTTTCGTAACTTAACAGAAATCTAATTTTATTAGATGGGTTTAATATTAATCTTATTGGGACGTTTCCACTACATTCTTCTTACCTCAATCCTCTTTGTGTGAGTAATATCCACATTGAAATATTTTTCAGTCGTCATTCGACAAGCAGTCTTTCATCGGGCTAATAGTCTGGGGCTGTAGCGTCATCTACTCCTCCGTCCGCACCGCGTCCAACGCCTCCAAGATCACCATGTCCAACCACATATTGGCCAGCGACGGAAATGGAGGTAATTTCATTATCACTCAAACTAATATTTTACTCTTACGCCGTTTGTCCACCGCACGCTGTCATCGTGAAGGAGATTCTTTCAAACCGAAAAAATACCATTGTATGACATAGGCGATAGGTTTCATTTTGCTCTACGTCACTACAGATCAGCGACGACATTGACGTTAGAGCTAAGTCGCTAGAAAATGAAACCTACCCTAGATTATAAAGTCGGATTTTATCGGTCCAAAATAATCTCGTTGACGTCGACGGTACGCGATGGACAAACGGCCTAAGGCTGATTTTAGTTTTACGCCGAACCTTCGCTGATTTATAGCACTGATAGTGAAAAGTATGAACAATCGGCGTAGTTATTTAAAAACGCTTCAAAAAATTTCAAACATCTTAGGCCATCAGCGCCGACTGTACGCGTGCGGTCAGCGTAAGACTTAAATCAGCCTTAATATTTGGTCTGACGATATTAACATAAACAGTGTATTTGAATCCAGGTTGAGCCTAGAATACATATTTATTGTGTTGTGTTATAAAAAAGCAGGGCGAGTTAAATTATCTCGACTCACTATTATCCAAAATTACTCTGATTAATGACAACCTTTATGTTATTGCCTTTTTAACAAGTTTATTTTAAAATTTAACAAAATAACAATGTTTATAAAAATATGATTATATATTCAGAAATTATAAAACCTATGCTTGTATCGTCTGATATTATTTTAAATGTTTTACTTCTAGCTTATGACATTGTTTCCTTTGCAACTTATATCACTGCTTACGAGTATATTAACACTTTAAATAAATGATCTTTTTTTTTTTGTGATACGCGTTAGATTTAAAAGTATTGGTGAATTAGAATATGTTAAAGAGACTGCTAGAAATTTTTAACTAGATTTGAAATAATTTAAAAGTTATTTAACAAAGATGATTAATGAAAAAAATATGTCATCAAGGCAACACGGACAAGCAAAACGCTTGTTTTTTTTACACCTTGCACCAAGCATGGATATAATATTGTTAAGGTTATTCTATGACGAAAGCCATTTGAATAGAGTATTGTAAATTTATTTGTTTAAAATGTTTTCATAACACATGTGCATCAAACAGCTTTCGTTATTCGGTTCGTGTATTTTTATATTTACCTTCACTTTTTTTGCGGTCGTATCGCTGGGCGCCGACGCGGCTAAAGGGCAAGGCGGTCTTATCGCTAACGAAGGTACCGTGACGTCACAATGTTGAATAGTTTTAGTTTATATGCCATTACTTATAGTCCATTTCAACCGCTTATGCTGGGTGTAAATAAACGCTACCTAATTTTATTAACCTAGTAAGTATAATGTTGTTTTCTTTTTAATTTTTTCGGTGGTGGCTTTTACACAAGGATATAACGTCTGAAACGGACTATATCTGTGTCGCTTGATATTGCTGTTACTAACTCAAGTTTGATCGTGTACGCTCACTGAGCTCAGGGTATGAATATATAGAAGGCGACGGCGGGGAGGCGGGGCGCAAGGAGAGTCAGGTGTTCGACAACGAGGGGGACGGTGTGGCGTACTCCTGGTCCTTCTTCCACGTTGTGTACGCGCTCGCATCGCTTTATATTATGATGACCCTCACCAACTGGTACAAGTGAGTACTTTTTTTGACAATCCTTTTAATATTATGTGTGTGAATGTGAAAGTTTGTTTTGATTTGGAGCTTAGATTTTGATTGGACTTGACAAGCATTGCCACAATATCATAGAAAATATTTAATGACGTTAGATCACAAATTTTAATGTTTATATACCCCATATCAATGTCCTTCAAACTGGCCACCGGGGTGGGAAATTTTGGCAACAATAGTGACGTTTACCATGAATATGAATACTTTCATCTATTTCCTTTATACATTATACTCCTGTGGGTTGAGGCCCATTTCGAGGCGCATTTTGACGTAATGGAAATTGAAAATTACAGTAACTCAATATAATATTTATGTTGTTTACTTCGCAGTCCGAGCTCCCAACTGTCCAAGGAAAATATGGCGTCAATGTGGATCAAGATCACATCGTCTTGGCTGTGCGTCGGCCTCTACATATGGACCCTGGTCGCACCCGCCATATTTCCCGACAGGGAATTTTAATTCATTTACTTAAAGAATGTTCTATTCATATATATTTAAGGATATTTCTTATAAAAGCTATTATCTTACTATAGGAACAATTGAAGATCTCAGACGCCAACTCTCAGTTGCAGATTCTTACGTATTTTCCACTTATTCATTCTTTAACTAGTCTTGTCTAATGCTATTCAACTTAATTTCGCTATACTGTCTTATTAAAAACTAGAATGCATTAATGTGTAGCTTTAAATTTAAGTGTGATTATGAAAAAGATTAAATCCTAAATAAATAAAATCTTTAAAATATATTTTTTGTTTTATTTAATGACTAGAATTAAATGTTAATATTGAGTGCTTCTTCTATGCGGAGCGCGAGTTTCTCATGCAGAAAGAGGTTAAGTGTGAAACAACACCTTGATTATTATTAAAACAGTAACAGATTAATATTTCTGCTGTATCTGAACTGGGGCTAAATTACTAGTTCAGTTAGCAATTTATAAGCTAGGTTGTAATTCGTACACAATTATAATAAGCGAACATTATCTGTGCCTTGTAAATATATAAATAAAGGTTGATCACACAACTTATCGTTATTATAACTAAATGGTTGAATTAAAATGCAGTTTACAATATCAAGATCATATTCTAATGAGATCATCATCCTTAATAACATCATACTTAATGAGTTTTGAATATTTTTTTAATAATTTTCTCCAGTAACATTTTACATCCTTATCAGTGAGATTATCCCAGATATGTTGAAATCCACGCTCGGCTATCTCCTTAGCTAATGAATCTCGTTCTTTGAAATATCTTACATAATTGCTTATTTCTTCCTCTGATGCTGTGGGGCTAATTGGCACGTAATGCACCCATGGCTTAAGTGAAGGATAAAAGAATTCCAACCATTCATCACCAACATGAAACACTAGAGACTTGCATAAAAATAGATGCTTGAAACGAAAACTAGCTGCTACTCCTCTGTAATTGAACAAGTATTTGTATTTGCAATGGTCCTCAAATGACACTTCTTGAGCGGGTTCAGCAAAAAGAGTATCCTGGAATCATTTAAGAATTATAAGTATTTAAAGTATATCAAAGTAATAAATAACAGAAAATTTAACAAGACAAATGATATATTTTTGTTGCAAATGCAAACAGACTTACTGCTTCTGATTTCCAAGCTTGATTTTTTGTGTACTGAGCATCAATAAGGTCTGGTTTACTTCTTGACAGTAAAACCAGATTGTCCCTTTCAGCATTTGTACGAGATCCCCTGAAAAAAGCTTTCTCTACTTTTGTATTCCATGGCCACCTGAAACCACAAATACAAACTATGATTTTGTTTTGCCGTTTTAAATTATGTTTCTCAAATGATATTTAACACAAATCAAATTATTAATTTCTACAGTGTTCATTAAATAGCTTTTTATATTATTATCATTGTTACATATTTTAATTGTAATCATCGGCCTACAGAGACATAATGAACTAAAATAAAACTTACTTATCTGCTGCTGCAGATATTGAGATTCTATGTTGATCCCATCTTCCAATGCCAGTAGGATATAGTGCGATTGCAGGACCACCTTCCCAAAAGCTCCAGGCAGGATACATTATGTCAGCATAATCTTTTGTCTAAAAAATATTTCACATTAATTTGTTCAGGATGGCTGGCTTAAACATTATAGTCCATAATAAAGTGTAATGAGGTCTACTGCACACTTTATTTACTGCACAGTAGCGTATGGTAGCTCAAGCCAAGGATCTTGTGTTACATGAATCCCTTTAAATATTTACCTTACTGAATGAAAAGACTGGAGATTTCTTATGTCCCCAAGAAAGATTAATTTGAGGCCAATCCCTAGTGTTTATAATCAATTCCATATCAGGTAATTTATTGGCTAAAGACTTTAGGTAATGTTCAAGTCCATCGCATCTAGCGGGAAAGTAACAGTCTCTTTGGCGGTACACTTTATTACTGATTATCTGAAATCAATAAAGTAACTTATATTTTGTCACACAGTTAATTTATGACATGTGATGATTAATGTAACAAGATCTTTATTATTTACTTAATATAGGCAGCATATAAATAATACATTATTTTTTACCTGATACTTTGTTCCTTTAGGTTGTGCGCTACTAAACATTTCCTTGGTGATACCACCAGCAAATGGCAACAGATCCCTTTCTATTACACCTTTATGGCAGCTGCAATTTGATTGTTTACATGGTTTGTAGTTCTCAACAGCAAGTTCTATTTCGCTAGTGATTTTTAACATCCAAATATTTGCGTCTGCAATTTAATTATGAAAATTAGAAAAAAATCTTTACAAAGTTAGTAGTATCGGTGATATTCGCTATCATTAGTACAAAGTTTTTGTTTATAACCTTTACTATATTTGTTATGTTCTTTGTCGCAGCCGCTTTGTTTTGAGCATGTATCATCTGTGGTGTCGCATCTTGAAACAAGAAAATAGCAAAATAAAGTACAATAAATCAAAATCCTAGTCATTTTTAGTGATAAATATGTTCATTTCATAACAACTGTTACAAACATTCATTTTTTTTTCTTTCTTCTTTTTTGGCAACATGACACAACTGGTGCGTATTTTGTGCCACAGACAAGGTAGAAAGGTAAGGAACGGCGGAATTAATAAAAGTATCGGAATTTGGAAAGTTAATTAAAATAGTTTGTAAATTAGGCATAAAATTAAATAAATTCTAAATGTTATATTATTTAAGGAAAGAAAATTAGAAATACAAATATATACATTTTTATTGTGCTCAAGTTACGCGGGTACAACGACAAAATTTTTTGAGAAAAAAAAACATTAGCCGCAATATAATCCGGAGGAGTTTCTGGAAGTCAATTAAAAAGTGTGTACTTTTTAATTGACTTCCAGAAACTCCTCGCTTCGGTTATCTCATCTCGGAGGAACCACTGCAGGTATGCTCCCAGATATCTTATGACGACAAGTGTCCATGGACTACCTGCTTATCATCAGGTGACCGTTCTGCACGCCAAATGTCAGAAATAAAAGGAAACATATATTACAGAACGCAACCGAAGCTGTGTTCCCGGAGGTCGTCGGCCAAGACTCTTACGACGTGGAGGTGACCGCCATCAAGGGCAATATTACAATTAACAGGAGCAAAGGAGCGAAATTCCCACGTGAGTTATAGTAAGAGGATTATGTACCAAACGGATTTCGTAAAACGGGCCATAACGTTTTTGCATCCTCTTAACACTCACCATACTACAAAGTCATTTCCTCAACATACTACAAAGTCATTAATCTATAATAACTTTGTAGTATGTTGAGGAAATGCCTCAGAACTAGGCTTCTATGTTTTTTGTTGTTTTGTAAAAAACAAAAACATAGAGCCTATTTTTGAGGCAAAGTATTACTCTAGGTGAGTGTCAAGAGGGTGGGAAAACGTTATGGCACTCCGTTTGGTACACAATCCTCTTAAATAATTTAATAAATACCAAAACAACTCGGTAAGGACTATACTCTTATCTCATCAATGTATACTAATATAAATACAAAAATAGAGAGTTTGTTTGTTTGTTTAAAAGTTAGTTGTGTTGGTGATTCCATTTATCGAGGAAGGGTATAGGCATAACATCACGCTACGACTAATAGAAGCCGAGCAGTAATCAAAAATGTTGTAAAAACCGGATAGTTTATAAAGTTTTACGCGGACGTAGTCGCGGACGATAGCTAGTCATTCATAATATCGAAACCACAGATAACATACACGAGTTCTATAACTTTTAAGGTTTAATTTTAATTATTTTTTTTATCGAACCCCTATATTGTCCAACTACTGAGAAAAGGTCTTATACTTTTCCCCGTACGGGAATAAAATATTGATATTTATTTATAGTTCCGAGCCATGTTGCTTAGAAGTTAAACCCAAAATAATTCGGTGTGCGCTAAAAAGTTTATTTTTATTAGTTAACAGTAAATGTTTACGAATATCTCGAATCTCTCAGCTCGTTCAATGCACGCGGCTGGTGTACCCATGGTGGTGGTGTGGCTGCTGACCAGCTTCTCCCTCACCGCGCTGGTCTGCGCCGCTGTGTGCTGGCGGAAGAAGTTCCACTACAAGAAGGAGCGAATGTATTTCTCTGTGAGTAGTTCTACTTATATCTCTATCTCTTTTCTCTGAGACTGTGTAGCTAATGAACTTCATGCAAAGCGCGTTAACGTTTTTCTTGCTACATAGTCCTCTTAAGCCTTAAATGAGCCATCATTTAACATAGGCCTTCGAATCGCACGTATTTAAGAAACAAGCAAAAATTTATTATGAGTGTCGCAGCAAAAAATATGATTTCGATTTGCGCACAACAATATTATATTGCTGCAATGTTTTTGTTGTCTCTGGTACGTATGTTTCTACGTACGTGCGCGTTTACGAAGAATAATAATTTAATTATTTCCACGGATAAGCTGGTACTTTTACCATTTTTTACCTCCGTAGTTGAAAGAGGGTTGTTTGACTTGTGTGTATGTCTGTCTGTTGCAAAATACCTTTTGAATGCATGAAATATGTTCAATTTAGTTTTTTAAAGGTGAAAACACAAGGGATAACTAAATGCTGAATTGTCCAATTGTTTCAGGAGTTAGACAAGATGGCGGTGGACGAGGGCTCGGAATGTGGTGCAGAGGATCAGTGGGAGGTGCGGCCGGAGCGGCTGGCCCTGCATGAGGTCATCGGTGAGGGGGCCTTCGGCGTCGTCAGGCGAGGCACGCTGGCCCCGTTCAAGGACGTCGCGGTTAAAATGCTTAAAGGTATGCCAATGTATATCTCTGTCAGATTTTATAAAGTTCATCAGGAGTTTAGGGATCTTTTGGTACTTGGTGGGTTTGACAAGCCTTTTTGTGCATTCGAATAAAAATTTTCATGATCACAGTCCATGTTCGCAGATTTCCCATCAGCGGAGGAGATCCGGTCGTTCCGTGGAGAGATGGAGCTGATGAAGAGTGTTGGTGCCCACCCCCACATCGTGAGCCTGGTGGGCTGCTGCAGTGGCCGTCGACCTCTCATACTGGTGGAGTACTGCAGCCGTGGAGACCTGCTGACCTTTCTCAGGTAATGAAAAAAGTTCCGGAATCTTCGGGATCGTTTTTGAGAACTTTTTCTTCGACACTTTTCATCCTGGTGGATTACTGCAGCTGTAGAGATCTAATGACTTTCCTGAGGCATTGGAGAAAGTTCTGGAATCTTAGGGATTATTTTTAAGAATTCTCGTTTGTCGACACTTTTAATTTCAACTGTCACCGGGCCAGACTTTTATTTGCCAAGCTGCAGGTATATCTCGGGAACTAGTCCCGTCCATAATCGAACTGTTACACGGGGTCTCGATTTTTTCTTTTTAAAAAAGAATATTTTAGAGAACTAGAATTAAAATACGATATAGTAGATTTGGAAACAACTGTCACAACCCGGAGTTAGGAATGGAA
>JAOTAV010000023.1:675551-691157 GCA_026546445.1 Cyclargus thomasi | reverse complement strand
TGGAACAAGAAAATTGATTTTCCGCCTTTACTTGACACTGGCCATGGTTATAGCCAAGCGCCATATAAATAAATAAAATAAAGAAGAGGATGAAGATGAAGATAAAGAGGATGAAGATGAAGATGAAGATAAAGAGGATGAAGATGAAGAGGATGAAGACGAAGATGAAAATGAAGAGGATGAAGATAAAGAGGATGAAGAGGATGAAGATGAAGAGGAAGAAGATGAAGAGGATGAAGATGAAGAGGATGAAGATAAAGAGGATGAAGATGAAGGGGATGAAGATGAAGAGGATGATGATGAAGATGAAGAGGATGAAGATGATGATGATGATGATGATGATGATGATGAAGAGGATGAAGATGAAGAGGATGAAGATGATGAAGAGGATGAAGATGAAGAGGATGAAGATGAAGATGAAGAGGATGAAGATGAAGAGGATGAAGGTGAAAAGGATGAAGATGAAGAGGATGAAGAAGATTAAGAAGAACCACATAATTCAAGGAATATCAAAATTATCAAATCACATAAGAGAATGATTAAAAAATTTCAATTTTTTTTTTTTATTTTAAGATTGTGGTTATCTTTTTTTCGAAATTTCGAGAGAATTACCCAACTATAAATTAATTTTGGCGCAACGAAATTTTTATTCATAATTTTAAATTATGTTTTGAAGTAATGCTAAGTATTATTTTTATTATCAATCAAATGGCAGAATTTGTTTGCTGGCATGTACCCACATCTGAATCTCAAAGTTTTAACTAAAAACCTTTAAAAATGCAATGTGTAGATTTTTGGAATAAAATATTCTATTTCCACATCGAGGCGAAAATCTTTAAATCATGGGCATAGATACCCTATAATTGCCTCTTATATATAAGGCAGTTATAGCTAGGACAGTAATTTAAACAAGTTATTTATGTATTATATTATAAAGAAGAGTCCCCAGATGGGATCCTGAGATACACCTGACGTGATAGACTTAGTTTATTTTTTTAAACAATTATTAGTGTATAAAAGTTTAACATGCTGGGTACGAACAACAACGTCCACGATAGAATAGGTCCCGGTTCAGTTCTAATGGAGTCTTAAGGGTCGTGGACGCAATGACGTCAGAGCCACAACGGCCAAAGGTTCGGTAAAAAAAAAATGTATTTATTAGTCAAATGCTAATATGATACACGAAAAGAGCCGAAATAACGTTGCCGAACTTTATAATAATAACTTGTTATACAAACATAGCCGGCGAGCTGTTTGGCTGTAGGTATGCTACGCGTCGTAATTTCGACATGGAGTATCGTCCGTCAATCTATCCACATCATTGCAAGCGTAATGAACAGAAGTGGAACTTCGGCCTAGCATGTTTTGGCCTAACATTTGGTGGTCTTTGTTGTGTGTGTATTGTCTTTGTTTGATGTTGTTTAAAAGAAATGTTCTACTACAGCTAGTGGTTAATTCTGTATTTGGGAATGTGGATAATACAGGTGTTCGAGAGCGGGCTCTGCAATATCCACATTAACTATGTGGCTCAAGAATGCATTGTTGATTATATAAATGACAAATATAAATGTCAATAACAAACACCAATCGATAAAAAATATATATTTATTTTTTATATATAAAACATTTTGTATTTCATATTCATGCGATAATACTTACATATTAAAAATAAAAAAGTAAATAAAATTTTGTAATTTGTCTAAAATTTTGAGTTGGGTTACAGTCTTATTATAAGGAAAGAATAATATTTACTTATTATAAACAAAACAATACTCGTTAAAATATCCAGCAATAACAATGTGTTTAACTTTATATTATCATAAAAAAATACTATAAAATTACAAGTAGCATATCTCTTCTAGAATTGATATGGTGTGAAAACATTTATACATAAAAATTGACTTATTCTTAATATCAGCTTTCTTCTTGGAAGTTTACAAAAATTGAGACATTAAGCACCTTTGGACTACATACATCTATAATCTTACGACTACATAATCTGATGTTAGATTTGCACAATGTTTGTGTAACAATTGTGGTCACATTGGCTACAGGAATGATGTAAAGGCAGCTATATTTCTTTACTTGGTAAGTTTGCGCTCGAGTTGGTCGGCGATCGCTTGTAGGAAGTCTTCAGTGTTCAAATACATGCCCTCCTTGGTGTTAGCCAAGCCGTGGATACAGATCACAAGATCCTTGGTCATTTTGCCGCCGTCGATGCACTCAACGCACGCCTGAAATCAAATTTAACTATTACATTTTCCTGGTTTACAATTGGATAATCAAAAGAAAAACAAAACAGGGCATGAATTGACAATTTGTGGCCACTTTTTAGACGGCTACTGTCCATGTACAGATAATATGTTATATTAATATTATCTCGGAGTTACCAGGAATAAATAGTTGAAATTTTATAATATGCATAGATGTCGTAAAAATTCATTGTATGATAATTATTTTTCACAAAAAATCAAAAACCGACTTCCAAGGAAAAAAACTAGAAAAATAATAAAAATAAACTTTTAATTTAAATTTTTTTTCTAGTTTTTATCTTATAATAATAATTTTACTCTTCGGCATAATATATTGTATTTATATAAGTCAGTTATTGCAGTATTAATATAATCTGAAATAGCAGGAATCGACAGAATAATAACTGTCTAAAATACTATCATTTTTCGATGTTCATTTTTATGATATTTAGGGGGCAAGCGAGCAGACGGGTTACCTGATGTAAAGCAACTGCCATCGCCCATAGACACTCCTGACATGCAAAGAGTCACAAGTGCGTTGCCGGCCTTTAGGAGAGAATAGTGATAGGGGGATTAGGAAAGTGGGGCCACTGGTAAACTCACTCACTGAACAAAACACAGTACAACGCCGTTTCACGCCAGTTTTCTGTGAGACCTTGGTATCACTCCTGTCTGGTGTGATTGTAGTGATGATGATGAATGTAATTTACATAGTGCTGCTATGCGTTGCATTCTTAAAACAACGTCGAAACCCCCAAAATTGTGTCTATATAAGGAATCAAGAATTCTCTCAGCACAGTCGAAACGATGGTATACCTTGGCACGAATTCTTGCTTTACTTTATGGGAAGAATTAAGCAATGCTATCAAGAAGGTCAAATTTCTCAGTATTCTTTTTATAAAATAAAATTTACCATAGGTTTTCATATACATTTTAAGGTGTGTAGGGTCATAATGTGATTATAGGAGTGATGATGATAATATAATTTGCTCAGTAGTATTTGCTTTCAGTTCTTATAACAACGTCAAAACCCCTAAACTTCTATCTCTGTGGAATCAAGAGTTCTCTCAGTACCTTCGGAACCATGGTACACCTTGGTACCAAACCATACGTTTTGGAAGGATTTACTTGGCATGCTTCTAAGGAAACCTCCATATGTTTTAATATGGATGATGTTTTAATATTTTGAGGTGTTCTAGGCTCATAATGTGATAGGAGTGATAATGATGATGATGAATATTATTTGTTTAGTAGCATTTGCTAACTGTTCTTAAAATAACGCCGAAAACCCCTAACTTATATAAGGAATACGAAGTTCTTTCAGCACCTTCTGAACCATCATGAACGTTGGTACCAAATCTTACTGTTTGGTAGTATTTACTTATGATGCTGAAGAAAACCAAAATCATCATATGATTCCACACAAATTTCGTAGAGCTCACTTAATTACTCATGGTTCCCATCATCACCATGGTGAACAATAACCTCCTCGTCTTTGGAGTCATTTAAAAATAAACTTCTGCAGTTTCATTGTTATACCACACGCTATCTTTACAGAATTACTTCACTGGCAATGATAGTGTGCATTATGTTGTTATTTACATGTCATGATAAGATTTGTCGCTCATCATACAAAATGTAGTAAAATATAATAGCAACGTGGAACTGTTATAGTATGTCTTGCAAATTGAAATGAATCATATAATGTTTATATTTGTAAAGTTATGCGCCTAACTCATAAGTCATAATTAGGGCCCGGATTAGTATGTATTTATATATTTAATTTAAAATTGTTTTTGTAATAAATCATGATTTCTACAACAATTTTGTTATTTAGATGGCAAAAATAAAAGATTTATTTTCCATATTTTTCCTTATTTTAGACATTAATTCATATTTCACAAAGTATCAATCAATTTATCCATATGTTTAAACATATGGAAAAATTGATTGATACTTTTCAGCGCTTAATATTTTCCTAAAAGTTCGGGCAAGATGAAATCGCTTTAATCCCACTCACCGCCTAAAAAACGCTAACATTTTTTAACCGGAAATGCCAGGTAAACCTTTTATACTTTTAAAATTTTAAAAGGTTTGCCTGACGTGTGCAAGCATGCAAATTTTAGTTATAAAGCACGCAAATTTATAAAGCACGTGATTATTTACTGAATTGCAGTAAATAGTCACATGCATTTTAAATTAAAAGTCGTGCCAAGTCCTGATTAAATAGTTTTAATTGAAATTTTATTGAAAAGAAGCTGAATAAAATTGTATTTTTTATGTTTCTGCCAAAACAATATTTTTATTTGAAATATTGAACTTTTTGTTTCACATATTTTTCCATACTTCGATTTTTTTACTCCATATTATATTTACATATTCGAAATTTTTAATACATGCGGGCCCTAGTAGTATTCTTCTAACTTTTATAAGTCTGGTAAGAACTCGGAAATGAAGCATGACAAATAGTTTAACTTGAACAACTATGTAAACTTTATTAGTATTTTTTTTAAACTTTTTCAAACATATTAGCGATTATTTACCATTACTCACTTTTAACTTCAAGTTACCATTATTATTTCAGTTCTTTTTTTATAAGGTTGTCCGGATAGAACCACTATTGTTAGTAAGAGCACCCCTTTGTATAGTATCTCTCAATAGTTATATAACAGTTGAATATCTTTGTAAGTTGTAATTTTTTATGTTCCTACCGAACCCAACCAACATCACGATCACGACTTACGTGGAATTGACATATCCTGACCAAATACGTTGGTCAGTTAACTGGATATATCATCTAGGAATTTGTTTAGTGCCGATTTTGCCACGAGTTTAGTGGAAGTGGGTAGTATAATTGAGGGGGAGAAATTCTGGGCGACTGGTGTCATGGTCTACCGAAGATTTCGGGGGAGACTCCTGAGTCTCCCCCGGAACCACTCCGGAATGAAGCAAACATCACGTCGCAGACAATTCGTGACAAAGTGTAGTTTTCAAATGTATAATTTATTTGTATGTTACTTTTTAAGGTCGGCCTTTGTAGCCTGATTTAAATGGTAAAATAAAATAAGAACGTTTCTAATTACCTCCTCAAGGGCATTGGCGAATCGTTCCAGTTCGGGTGTATTATCGAGCTTGGCGCGGTGCACCAGGCTTCGTGTCCATGCGTATATCGAGGCTACGGGGTTGGTAGAGGTTGGCAATCCCTTCTGATGCTGGCGGTAGTGGCGCGTGACGGTGCCGTGCGCTGCCTCTGACTCCACCGTGCGGCCGTCCGGACACATCAGCACTGACGTCATCATGCCCAGAGAACCGTACCCCTGTAATAGTGATGTGAACGATTGGTTGCTGCTTACTTAAATCGGAAACAAGTTCTAGAGAATTCAATACGTTTTATGGACGAAATAAGAGAACGGCTTTGTAAATTAATTACTTCTGGGGATGCCACTAGCTCTTTTAACCATTAAATATATTTATAATGTGTTTTAGTTTAATTTTCGGGCATTAATTTTATTTGGAAAATAATTTATATAGCAAAGAAATGTTATCCATGTCGGTTTGAAAATAATAATGTAAAATAAATGTAGTAACCTGAGCGACAATGTCGGACTGCACGTCGCCATCGTAGTTCTTGCAGGCCCACACGAACCCGCCAGAGCTCTTGATGGCCTGCGCCACCATGTCGTCGATCAGCCGGTGCTCGTACCAGATCTTGGCCGCCTCGAACTTGCCCTTGTACTCGCTGCAATCACCATCATTATCATTACCATAGAACATTCATTAGGTAGGTGAAACAGAACTAGTGTGACACGATACGACGCCACTTTATAACGTTCGCGTATTTTTTTAAATAAAATATGGGTAAAACAGGCAGCTATAAAGATATTAGGATTTAGGCGATGTGTTATCGGCGCTCGTTAAACAGCAACTTGCACACACATGCATAATGCATACCTATCTACGCGTAACTCGCGTACTACGCGAAAAACGAGTAGATGTAAAAGCATGAAATTTCTCTCAGTTATAGTTGATATGTAGGAGAAGCGTGGAATACCAACACTATTTTAAATTATGCTTTAATCTTGCTTTTTTTTAACGCACACTACAATACACACTCTACAATATTTTGACATGACACGATAATCATACACGAAATACTATTTTATTGTTGAAAACGGTGATTTTTTTTAAATAAAATTTAATGACCTGGCCTAGACTTATAAGACAAATTGAAATTTGACTTATAAGACAAAATCTTAACTTGCTTGAGGCGTCCTTCCCCTTAGGTAA
Organism: Cyclargus thomasi; assembly: GCA_026546445.1. Lineage (NCBI taxonomy): Eukaryota > Metazoa > Arthropoda > Insecta > Lepidoptera > Lycaenidae > Cyclargus > Cyclargus thomasi. The sequence continues at coordinate 684,618 of JAOTAV010000023.1, read as the reverse complement.
TGTTTTGAATTTCGAACTGGGTAAACACGTGTGAGTAAATACCTGCTATCATTAAGTATTGATTAATAAATGAAGTGCTTAAAAATGTGTTACGCTGTAGGTTAATAACCCAAAGTATGAAAAACATTTTTGCGGTACGCGTGTAGATTGTTTACCACCAGGTGTAAAGTGCATTCTTAACCTTGTTAATGTAATATAATGAACTTATTTTGATAATTTTATATACTATATATAAACAGTTATTCTACCTTTCGTAGATTTCTTGGAAGATGTCTTTGAATCGTCCGTCATAACGTTTCAGGATTGTGTTCTTTGTTGACAGATACAATGGCCACTTCTTTTGTAGGGCTACCTGTGGAAAAAAGGCGTGTTATATGAATGTACACACCAGTTAATAATATCCATACCTCCGCACTAATAATTTAAATGCAAGAGTGTGTCCGTCTCTCTGTTACCTCTTCACGATGAACCGCTTAAGCAATTTTACTGCAATTTAGTAAGAAGATACTTTGAGTCCGAGAGTTCGGAAAAGGATGCTTTTTATTCTGTAAAATGTACAGTTCCCGCGCGATAAAGAAATTTTTGTGCAATATAGAGTTGCGGGCATCATGTAGTCCATAATAAATAATAATCATGTTGAAATTGTATCTTTAAAACCAGATACAATATGTTTGACAGGGACCAATGACCTCTAGTGTCGATAACATGAAGCTAAACAGCGAACTATAAAAATCCGGTAATGTTCAAGGACAACCAAACGTTTTGACATAACATAAATATCAACACTCAGCAGTGCCGTAACGAACGTACACCAATATCGATTTATTTTGTAGGTTTTATTACCTACAAAACATTTAACAGTTTTCCATAAAAACTATACTTTATTTAAAGTTTTCACAAGACACAACTAAATTGCATACATATTTTGTCTCCGCAAGGTTCAAACTGACACTACGAATATATACTATTAGGTCTAATAATAATAGTATAATATAGTCCAATAGTGTGTGAGTAGGGTGTGAGCTGAAATAGCAATTTGTAAATGACCTAAACTTCCACTGTTTTTAAACGATCGACGACTAATAATAGTAAAATGCGTACCCTTAGTTTTGTGGCACATTCCAAATTTAATGGCAAAATTTGAAATACTGGGCTAAGTAGCTAGGTCTGCCTGTGACAAGTGTTTTTTTTTAATATCTAGGGGGCAAGCAGACAAGAGACCTGATGGAAGGCAAATGGTGACGCCCATGGACACTCGCGACATCCGAAGAGTCGCAAGTGCGTTGCCGGCCCCTATGAGGGAATAGGGAGTGGGAATAGCGATAAGGCATTAGGGAAGTTGGGCCACCAGTAAACTCACTCACTGAACGAAACATAGCACAACGCCGTTTCACGCCAGTTTTCTGTTGGTAGGGGTCAAAAATGTGAAATTAGTATGACGTGCTTTATGGATCTCTTTATGGTCCCCTATTTATAAATCTAGTCATGTCCTTAAGCCACTGCTCTGCACTCTCCAATGTTTAAAAAGAGTGCGGTATCACAAACATCACGAAAGACTATCAACAAGCTAAGGCATTTCAGAAATAATAATGACACACCCACAGCGAGCCTGTTTTGTCAGATAGTTCACAAACACCATAACACGTAGATATCGACGGCGCGTAGCAACGCGACCGGAATTTTGATTATATATTTTTATTTGGACGAGTCGAGACGATCGTTATCTACGATCTTAAGCTCGTTTTTAGTAATCAATGACATAAATTGCGGACTGTCTAAATTATTTTTATTCAAAATACAATCGAGATCGAGTTTTTGAATGTCAAAAGTTAAAAACTCAAAACTACGGATCCACTACCATTGGTTTGGGATCTAACCCGGTGAGAAGAGCCGGCGTAAGAAACTCGCACGGGGACACTTTGTTAACAAAACTTAGTTTTTCTTCTATATTATATTTATCTTATTATAAAAGTCGCGAAAGTTTTATCACTGTAACTGTCGATAGTTCACAACTTTGTTGTTATCAGAAATGTTACGGATCACGTAAAATTTACTCACAATTTAATGTAACTTATATAGATAATTTCACAAATATTTAACTTTACATCAAGAGTCATATCACACGCATGGAACCCATCTTTCATATCATAATCTTTAATATTATTATTTTAGTTTGACTTCTCTCTATAACGCGCACTCACTCCCCACTCACGTTTGCCTATTAGTGACCGTTGTTTGCGAAAAAAAAAACAGTTCTTTGTAATGGTGCACTTTGCAACGAAATCCAAACATTGGTGGACGTATAGGATGTTTGTTACTATTTCGCACAAAATCCCCTTGAATCGATTTTCTTAAAATTTTATAAGGAGTTAACAATTTTTTTTTATTATTACACTAGACGACGCCCGCAACTTCTTTGCGTTACAATTTTTATCGCACGATAACCGCACATTTTTTCGGTATAATAATTCTTCTGATATCCTCCCCGGGACTCCATCTCAAATTTTAATTTAAGTGGTAGGAAACAGACACACTGACGCATTTATAATATTATAGATAAAAGTATAAAGTATGGACAGGTACCTTTTCACTGCAGAAATATAACTGTCTGCGTTAAACCGGCTACACATTACAGACTATCGGAGGGTTACCTGGAAGCTGGAGTGTGCGAATGCCCTGATGGACTCGTCGGTGTTGTACATGCCCATGGCGACGCCGGGGACCTTGAAGTCATATAGTAACTTCTTCTCCACGCTGCCGTCCTCTGCCGTGTACACCATTTCAATCTGTACGAATAAATAAATAAATGTAAAAAAATTAGAGTACTAACTCCTACAAAACTCCTCAATGGACTGCAAGGCTTCTCATCATTTGAAGAGTTTAAGAAATCTAAAACTATTACGGATCAAAGATAATCTAATCTCAAGAAAGAAAAAAATCTTATATTGAAAAATATAGACTTGTATCCCCCATACGAAATAGTTATACCGCTTCTACACGTACATTACTAGTTTACCATTAGTCTAATACTATTGTTTTCAAACTATAAGCTATTGGTCTAAGGGTCTTGTTTCACCGCTTACTGATAAAATTTCTGTTAAGCTTTCCACAACTTTTTTAAAAGATTCTCCATAAAACATTTGTCAAATAAAGTTGTGGATTATCTGTAAGAAGTGAAACTGGCCCTAAATGCAATTTCTATATGACGGACCAGACTTTAATCAAAATTAAATGAATTTAATCACACATCTGACAGTTTCAATACGCACATAAACTTCATGAGTTGTTATCGAAGGACATTCGGCTGCCTTACCCTTGGGTAATAACGCCAATAATAGTCACCTTGCCCGGCTTGGGAACGACAAAGTCCTGCGCTTTATACTGGTCGCCGTGCGCATGACGGCCTATGACGATGGCGTTGGTCCATCCGGGTACTACCCGCGGGATGCTCTTACACAGGATCGGTTCACGGAACACGGTGCCGCCCAGGATGTTACGAATGGTGCCGTTAGGACTCAGCCACATTTTTTTCAGTTTGAATTCTAAAACAAAGTTATGGATATGAAACTAGGAAATCTAATGGATACTAAACTCCTCGACTTTGGATTTTAGATAAATGGTTTTTCGTTCAGTTGAGATAATACTATCTACCATCGAAGAAATTGATACAGAGCCAGTTGACGAATCTACGAAAATATGTTAATACCATGCGAGTCGTGATCTGTCGGCTGGGATTGACATAATGCGGCCAAATTACTTAGATCCACAATCTGGCTCTGAATCAACTTATATTTTTATCAGGTTTAAATATTATTTTGTGACTGTTTGCAGTTTCTAACGAGCTACGGTCACTGTTCTAGTTTCTAGATTTTCAATTTTAAACCTAGTCTAGGGTTTGCTATAAATATAAACGTCATACATTTAAGACAGCAAATTATGCATTAATAGCAAATAACAGATAACTGATCGTAAGCTATATCAAGCTATATTCGTATTGAATGATAACGAATGCGTCTGTAGTTCAAATGTAGGCGAACAGTTTAGATAACAGATATCGAAGGACGCCGCGTCAATTTGCAGTTAACATGTCACTGCTATAATATGTGAATTGCATAATTATTAAACCAGTCATCTTCTATCACTGATTTTCCTTTCGACGGCCGGAGCGGGCGGGACATAGCACTGTGTAAAAAGAGCGCTGAACATAATTTAGGGGACGCCGAAGAAATTCCGCTCAGAGCGCTGCCCGGCCGCACATTCTCCAAATTTCTGATCAGAAAAATTCGGACACTTATCAGATTACCTATCAGAAAATTTGGATAGTATGCGGGGTCCACAACAAAACATTGACAAAGCGCATTCCGGCGGGTCGCACATCATCCGAATTTCTCTGATCAAAAAGCCAGTTCCAAGTAGTTCCTCTGTACGGCCTGTCTCGCCCTCCTTAAATGAAGCGACTGGCTGACACCCTGACACCATGTTGTAGTTACCGGTCTTACTCAGTCCTGTATGTCGAGGCACGGCGTGTGTTAGAATTTGTTGGGTAGGGCTACGGTTATCCAATCGTAATAAGTCCCGCACAGTAGGAGTCCCCGTCCCCAGCGGGATGCGTCACAGCAATTATCTACGTTAAAAAAAAGTTGTGTCTTAACCGATCCTACCTTCTACTCTCTGCTCGTCGGGCGTGATGGTGGCGCACTTGATGCCCACGTTGTGTTTGAGTATGGCGTGAGCGGCGTCTATGGTGACCTGGTCGTCCGTGGCGTCGCGGTGCGGGAGACCCAGGTCGAAGTACAGACAGTCCAGCTGCATTCAAATATTGTTGCTATTATTTCAAATATTGTTAATGAGCAGAAGTTAGCTAGGTTTCACGTTTTGAAGAATATCGATGAAAACCGACGCTGTGTCAAGTTCATTTTTGCGTTCTCGTATAGGCCAATGCTCTAGTTTAGTTTCAGTAATTGCTAAAACTTTATAGAGGTATTACTAAAAATAAGTCTTTATATTTAAATATGAGCTATCCTTAACTAAATATCTTTTTCTCGATTATTCTTTCTCCTTTCCGATTATTCCGATAGTCGCGAAAGGAGCGCGTTAGCAATATTCTCGTTTCCCAGTCTACCGGTGTATAACAGCGACATTGAACCAAAAGTACGAATCTCTTGTGCACCGGACAATATTAATTGGGATTAATAGTCCTTGTACTAAACACCTATTTTCTTTACTGTAGAAGCTTATGACAATTAAAGAAAAGAATATGGTTAACTAGCAGATTTCCGTAAAAAAATGCCACTGTTTGTATAACATGATACATTTAAAAGAAACTCTTTCTACATAGCCATGCTAAGCGTAAAGAACGAATAACAGAATTAATTAGTACTCGTTTAGGCCAATTGAATTCACATGTGGCTGTTGTATACGTAAACATATTTAGCTTTATTATTAGATGTAGTTGAGTACAAGCACATAGACTTTTAACTATAGGACAATACTAAAAAATTCTACTAAAAAGTCTGATCTACTTGGTTAAACTACAGAAAATAGTCATCTGTTTCTCTTATTTTCATTGTATAATAACGAAGTGACAAGGTTTTTTGTGCATTTAAATGTCACAACAAACGGTATCAACACCATTATCATGTTATCATCGCGTTAAGACCACTAGCAAACCGCCGGTAATCAAATCTAAATATAAAGATAATACTGCGAAGGTGGAAATTTTATCGTGTGATAATGCAGGCAAAACTTTCGACAAATTGTTCACTGGACATATTTTGTTATTGTTATCACAACGTATAGAGAGACAATGGGGAATTGAAATAATAGCTTGGTTCTTTCAAGCATAAATTATTTGTATCAGACTTCTAAGGACTATGTACAGTCGGGGAAGCTGAAACAGAGCCAGGTTGCGGATCTAACTAAATTGGTCATGTTATGTCAAACCCAGACGATAGATCACGACTCACATGGAGTTGACATGTTCCGACCAAATGACGTAGGTCCATTAACTAGCTCTGTTTCAATTTCCCCCATGGTACCAATATTTACGTGCTCGTGCCAGTAAGAAGTAGACAGGACATACATTCTATGAGGACCATTGCTTTCAATTCAGAGTCTTTTTTAAAATCTTTTTAACTCAATAAAAAAAGAAGAGTCAGCTGCGACGAAAATTCAAAATTATAAAAAGAATGAAATAAGAAATTTTCAGTGGCTTTGCGCACTTAGTTCGCCATATTTTATTTTAATTGAAATAAATTAATATTTCACGTTCAATTAGTTTTTATTTTATTGTTAATTTAATGTTTTTAATGTGTTCTTAATATATAATAACTTTGACGCGAGAAAGTGAGTATTATTTGCCCCGCTACCCGCAGACACCAGCACTAATGATTTACAATGCCATATTATTTTGGAAGCAGAATTTATCTGATTGATTTAACAATATCTAATGTCTGGTTTACACATATTAAGCAGATAAGTAGTTAACTAAATTTTAAGTGACCTAACTTGCCACTTGCTACTAAATTTTGTGTTTTGTGCAGTTTACAAATACAAATTTAGTTAACTACTTATCAACTTAATATGTGTAAACCAGACATAAGTTACTGATAGTTATATAATGAAAAATTAGCTTTGCAAATAGAAATATCTACAATGCATTTGTAAGTCTAATAGTATCACAAAGTATTTTAATACAGTACTTTTATATGTGGCGGACCCGTCATATGTTGTGGTTGACAGTCTTAGTTTGTAAATCTAAACCATTATCAAGTCTCCTTATCACACAAAAAAAAATCATTAAAATCGGTTCAGTTGTTTGACAACAAACACATGCATAAAATAATTACATATTATGTATATTAAGATAAGATAGCTATGAGCTATGTGCTGCAGAGAAACTTGTCAAACTGGATATAATTTATTAAGATGAATATATATTCATATATATTCATCATAATATATTATTTATATAAATAATAATTTAAAAAATCCTTAGTCTTACTTAAACTCGGAACTGGCTTACTAGACCTATTTAGCTAATTTTATTTTCAAAATATTAGTGCAAGTCCAGGGAAGTTTTACTATAATGGAACAGAATTCACTGAGTCATCTAAGTTAATAATGATTTATGTTCAAGATATTTTAGCAAAGATTTTAAACATAATTATTATTAACTTTATATTGAGGCACAATAGAAGATAAATAAAATATATAAGAGAGTTTAATACAGGTCAGCAGTGTATTCCATATACAGTCCTACATGTTACAACCGGTTTTGAAACAACAGTTTGCAACACAAAATAATTATTATAATATGCAGACCCAACAAGAACTTGTCTGGCTTTTAAGGTGATAATAAATAAAGGTTATCAAGTTTCTCCACATTGAGTAGTATTCAATGGGAGCAGTAGCTGACACAGTTAAAGATAATATATTATTTTTAGTTATAAATACTAAAAGCTACAATTATATTGGTAATATGACAAATGAGCAAATTTTTAATATTTATTAAACACCTACATCATGTATTACTCTATACTTCTAATCTTGATACTTAAAAACATTTAATTTCTCCTATTTTTGACAACTGACAAAGGAAAAGAAAACAATTTATTTCAAAATTAATAATGATTTTTTTGTGAACAATTTTTTCTTTTATGTAGTTCCCCAAATTATTATAAAATATAAAGCTGAAGAATTTTTTTTGTTTATTTGAACATGCTAATCTCAGAAACTACTGAACAGAATTGAAAAATTTGTTTTGTGTTGATTAGTCCACTTGTGGAGGAAGGCTATATGGACAATGTTAAGCATTTGTGAGTTATCTAACAAAAAAATAGAATTATAATGAATTAAATATTTTTCCATATATAAAGAAGAATACTGCATATGAATATTCATAACTGAAAATATGATTTTTGTGAGATAACACAAAAATGCTTAACAACATTTATATAACATCATGCTACAACCAATAGGAGCAAAGCAGTAATTAAAAAATGTGAAAAAAAAAACGAATAATTTACAAAAACTAACACCCCTACCTGCTATTTGGCAAATCATTAGTTGCAGCAAAAGACAATTCAGAATTTGTTTATAAACTACCTTCAGAATCTTACAAAAAGTAAATCCACTCTTTGTAAGACTTGATATCTTTAAATTTACTAAAATTTTACCTTATAAGATAATCAAAATAATACCTTCACATAGGGGAAAATTAATTTTTCTTTAATTTTCTCCCAGATAATACGGGTCATTTCATCCCCATCCATTTCAACAACAGGGTTTGCTGCAACAACCCGTTTAGCAGTACCATCTGTAATAAGATATTTTAAATTATTTTACTTAATAAAATAATTTTAAGCCTAATAAAAAAGGAAACTATAGACTATACCTTAATACTTTTTGTAAAGTAAAATACAAAACGTTAAAGTCTTTAATCATTTTTAGAATGTAATGAATCTTATAAACTGTAAAATTTGTTAAAGTTGGTATACTTTTATTTTATTTTAAATACGAATATTTACTTACAACTTCTTACTGAGCTCGTAGTTTTATCAGCGACCAGCCGAAGTAATCTCTTAGCATTTTTTCCAGCTCCAGCCATTTTCCGAATTGAACTTTTTAGAATTGATTTAAAACAAATCTATTTCAAAAACTTTTTAATGTTATTTAATATTATTACGAAACAAATAAAATATAATTTTAATAAAGCCGAATGAAGTTACAGTCACCACGAAAATGAAAAGGACAAGAAAAATTGAATGAACTTTGAAATGAGCAGCGACGAGCTGGGCATTGGGACCTGTCAACTGTCATTTCTGTCAAACTAATGTTATTTCAAGCACGCTTTACATTCCCGCCAGGGCCGGGGCATTAATTTTAAACAAAAAATAAAATAAAGATAGAAATATTGCAATATCAATTCGAGCTTGCAGCTGATAGTTTCTATTTTCAAATCGTAAAAGCTTTGAAGTTTTTATCTATTTGCATAGACAAATTATTTTATAGACTTACAGATCCCATACAAAATTTCGTATACGGAAAAATCATCTAAGGTCTAGAT
>JAOTAV010000023.1:639863-663889 GCA_026546445.1 Cyclargus thomasi | reverse complement strand
AGGTGGCCCATAAATCCCATATTATTATTATTACACAACTCCTTATTGTTTGTGTACATATTAAGTGTGGTAGTTTTTTTAGTTTCTAGTTATTAAGTAGATGGAGTGAGGTCCTATCTCAGCTGGTAAGAACCTCACTCTACATTATCGCGGCTGATCGGTGCGCAGCGGCGATCGTTGTGTAATATGCTGTTACTTACACGATTTCTGTTGGACTCGGACTTGGTCGTATTATGCATCGTAAATCAGGGTCCTGTTGTCTCGTTCTGGGAATTTAAAAAAGTCCAAAATAACAAACTATCCTTTATAGATGTGTTCATCACGAAGTGAGCAGCCATCTTCGCTGGAGCAATCTACGACGGGGGAAACTCGCGTCGCGGCCGTCTGGCAACTTCTAAGGCCTTTAGGTTTATGTCACGATCTACTCACCCCACATACTGTCACTGTGTATCTTCTGCCCGTACTGGTAAGGTCTTTAATAAATATATATACGTATGTCACAGCCATTTCTTTCCGAAACTAAAGGGACTATAGTGTTGAAACGTTGAGCGGGTACTAGGTGTATTCTGTGATCCGCACTAAGATTTCATACAAAAAAAAAAATAATAATGAAAAAGATTTTGAGGGGGTCTCCTATACACAGAACTGAAACTGAAAAAAAATAATCATCAAACCTGTGCATGTGGGGTATAGTATGGAATATGGATATAAGAGAGGTTTTTAATAATCAAATTGAGGTGTTTAAAGCTCCTACGCACAAGTGATTTAAAATAATAATAAATTTTCTAATTTTAAATTGCTGTTTGTATGAATATCTAACTCATTAAGTAATTTGTACTTAGGAATGTATTCCGACGTTGCTAGAGAGTTTAACCGACGAGGAGTTAAAACGCGAGGCGAGAGGCAGCGAAAACAAAAACGACACTGTATCGTGCTTAATCAAAGCTTGCAAATGTGTGTCGGTTAAAACTCCACAACATCACAGCCTATTGAAATGTAAGTTTTGTATCGTTTCTTTATTTAAAACATCGGATTGTTATTGTTATATGATTTCAAGGTGGTGTAATATTATTTAATAAAAATTTTATTATTCTATTTAATTGTCTGTGTTCCTATAAATGTATACATATTCTACTATGGTTAGTATTTCAGCACTTTTTGGAGCGTTGGATGTTTGTGGTCGTGGAAGAGCAGCGACCGGTCGTGAACCCTGTAGCTGCTTAGGGGCGTGGTTTTCTCCGCCCCTACGCCGCTACATCGTTTGCGCTCGGCTCACATACGAAGCACGTGTTTCGCCGTTAAAATTCACGCGTGAATTTTTTTTGTCCTCTTTTCGAATAAATGTAACTACGTTGATGTTTAAATTCATCTCAGTTTACTCCTAATTTTTTATTTTTTTACTGATAAAAATGTGTATAACGATATGTTTTAAAAGTGTAAAATATACAAACCGAAACGTCATGACGTAGTAAAGAAAATAAATAATAAAACGAATTTACACATATTCCAGCACTCGAAATGTTTCGCCTAAAAATGATACTACGATTACTACAGATGTCTTCGTTTAATGGAAAAATGTCTGCTCTGAATGAAATAAAACAATTGATTAGTACAGTTTCGCAACAAACGAAACCCGAGTGTTTGACGCCAGCTATAATTACGGTGGGTTTATGTTCATTTGAAATGTTGTGGAAAAAAATATTTATATGTTTTTCACCCATTACGTGTAGGTAAACTAAATAACAAAAAATTTACAGAATTGGATCCGCGAAAACAATGTAGTCGATATAGTTTTGCGAGACTCGCTTCATCAACCCCAGTACGTAGACAGACTGGAGAAAATGCTGAGATTCATGATCAAAGAGAACTCGCTAACGACCGAAGACTTGGACGCGATATGGAAGGCGCAGCACGGCAAGCACGAAGCTATCGTCAAAAACTTGCACGACTTGCTCGCCAAATTGGCTTGGGACTTCACTCCGGATCAGTTAGACCATCTGTTCGATTGCTTTAAGGTATAAATGTTTACTTCATTTAACGAATGTATACCAAAATAATGTATTCCTAACGATATAAATATTTTAGGCGAGTTGGGCGACATCGAGTAAGAAACAAAGTGATAAGCTTTTGGAGGTAATCCGAAGATTGGCTGAAGACGATAAGGATGGAGTTATGGCTAATAAGGTAAGAGCTTTCGTACGTTACTAATAGTAATATGTTGTAAATTTCTATATAAAACGGGTTAAGGATTTGTGACTTACATTTTTTCCAAAGCATTAATAGAATGTGGTTAAAACGTTCTTATTGCTTTTGTCTTAGGTGTTGGTGCTATTTTGGAATTTGGCGCATTCGGATGAAGTTTGTACAGAAATCATGGACGTCGCTCTAGCTAATCTTATAAAAATTCTTGACTATAGCTGTAGTCAAGATAGAGATACTCAGAAGACATTGTGGCTCGATAAGTAAGATTTTAGTTGTTAATATTAATGTAAATGCCAAAACAATAACTGAGTTCTGTTATAATTGATACCCTCAACACAAATGACAAGTTCGTTCAGTTAAGTGTTAAAAGGCTACTTGACCTAATTTTTTCTTCAAAATAATGGTGTTATAGTCATCCCCTGACCTAAAAAACTATTATATCAGTATTTTATAACGAAACCAATACAAATGTTGTTTGTTTAATTCGCATTTCTACAGCACTTCTCTATAGTGTGACGCAATATTAGTAGTATTTTGTACACTATATTCAAAGACTCTCCCATATCTTCAAATATTCTTTTATTTAATTAATTTAATGATAAAGTATTTTATGATAAATACGATTTTTAGGCCAAGATGAACACGCGTTTGTTTAGTGAAAAAAGTCAAGTATCCTTTTTAATTAACATGTATTATGAGTGTCGTTGAATTATAACTCGTAAGCTCAGCCGACAAGTATGACAGCGTACCTTTATTTTAAATACAACAGGTGCGTGGAGGAGTTAAAAACCAATCCCCGCTGGGTGTTGCCCGCGCTAAAGATGATGCGCGAGATCTGTTGTTTGTACGAGGCGGGCGGTGTGGGTGGTGCGGGCGGGGTGGGCGGTGCGGGCGCGGGCGGGGCGGCGGGCGCGCGACCGCACGTCACGCGACAGGAGCTCATTGAACGACTACAGGCGCAGCACTCGCTCGTTATACTCGTCACAGACTCGCTTACTCATTACATGGACGGAGTGCGGACTAAGCTCGCTAGTAAGTTGAATTTTAATATCCATATCAGCGTTTTGATGTGTAAGACTGTTTTGTTTGTGTCTGTAGAGCATGTCAAACACATCGTGTGTGTAATCGGAATGTACACTATCATATATTTTAAGTCAGGAATTTCAAGGAAATTTTGGCGTGATTGACGCACAAACATGCAAACAAACTAATAAAGGTGGGTAGGTTAGTAATCTACCCAATAATAAACTATGTATTGCCTATTTAATTAGATTCATAAATTTTCATGTCCTGTGTTTTAAATATTATGCAATAAAATAAAATTTTGATAAAATTTTATTCATACTTTTTATAATATGTAAAAATTCTATTGGTTAAACATAAAACATGCATATTATTAACGTCGTGTAACGACCACTTTTCTAGGAGAAAGGGAAATAGATTGGGAGAATTGGCTGCCTGACGGGAGATATCCTCACGCAGCACAGGTTCACGAACGACTCAGCTTCTTAAGGTTTTTGCTCAAGGACGGGCAACTGTGGCTCTGTGCAGAACAAGTCAGTATTAGTAAGCTATTGAATATTAAATACAAAATCATTGAATTTAGATGCGATCCTAATATTTTTTGTTTATAGGCAAAACAAATATGGGTGTGTCTCGCTGAGAAGCCTGCTCATCTCGGGGACCGCGAAGCTTGTTTTCGTTGGTTTAGTAAACTGATGGGCGAGGAACCAGACTTGGATCCAAATATAAACTTGCATTTTTTTCGACGTAACATTATGACATTATCGCCAAATTTATTAACGCATTCTGGAATCAAATGTTTTGAGAGGTAATTTTATCGTCTTTAATCTATGTATATCATATTTGAAAATTTTGTTACTTAACTAATTTTTTATTTCAGATTTTTTAAAGCGGTGAATTCTAAGGAAGGAAAACTAAAAATGAAGAGACGTAGTTTTTTATTGAATGACGCTGATCTCATAGGCTTAGATTACTTATGGAGGGTAAGTACATTTTTGTCGTATTTTATCATATACGAGATTCTTAGATGTAGCTTGAAACCGCCACAGGGAGGACTATTAAGTTTATTCGTCTTACATTCCGCGTATTTACTAAGTTCGTGTTTTAATTTTTACGTTTTTGACTTTGTGTAAAACTCGAATTTATGCATAATAATATTTGACTCGTGTACAACAAAAAATTATTAGACATTAGGCATCAGACAATCTATTTAGTTGGAGAGTTGAATGACGATTTTTTTAAACTAGTCAATTAAAAGCGACTGCTTGAAAGTCGCGTCTTATTAAAATTCAAAAACTTTAATTTCATAATAAGTGGATACAGGTCTGGACATTACAGTCCTCCAAACTAGGCGTAGTGCTATGGAGGAAAAGCTACGAATACTAAATATTGATTTCGTCTTACCATAATGATGTGAAAGAAAATGATGAATTGATTCATAACTTTCGTCATTGTGTCCAGGTGATAACGGAGTGCGAGGACGAGATATCGGCTCGCGGCATCGAGCTACTGCGCGAGGTATGCACGTGCACGGGCCCGCAGTTGCCGCCTGCGCAGCACCACGAGGCGTTCCTCACGCAGTGCTGTGCGCGTACGCAACGCCTGCAGCACGACGCTACCACCGCCACCGGTACGTACGCAACTCGTCTGGTCGTAGCGTACAGGGGAAGTGGAATAGACTTGACTGAATTCAGACCGCTTAATCATTCAGTCAAATATTCAAAGAAGTGAAATATAAAAATTCATACAAGTGAAAAATTATTAATAACTGAATCCATTCGAGCGATTTTACATTCTACCATTCTACATGGTCTCATACAGCACAAGAATTTCTTAGTGAGGGGCGGCGCAATAAATAAGTTTTGTATGTACCTAATATTTCATAATGTTTTTTCAATTGTAATTAATTTTTGATGACAATAAACATTTATTATTACGTTTGGGATATTTGGTGTTTGGTTAGATAACATATTGTTCATTCAACTGTTCTTGTCAAACTCAAGTGGCTTAAGAAAAATTAGTCTCTAAGGCCTTATCCTAAGGTTTTTGTCATTCATACAGTTCTCTTTATGGATGAAAGCAGCATCTCAAAAATATCTGATCACACTCTCAAGTTCTAAGCGCTGACTATAATTACGGCCTAAGAAATGATTGCCTGTAATAGGTTCTAAAACAATATTAATTTTTATTTCAGATGCGACAGAAAGTTGTACAAGAATGTGCAGGGTAATTCGTGCCATACAGGAATATATTAATGAATGTGATCGACGATTTTCGGCTGACAGGCAAATTCTTCCTATATATAGATCCGGTAGAGGCCGGCAGTGTACGATTATAGTGAGATTCAATTTCCAAACTGGGCAAAGGCAGATTGATGATATTGAGCTTTTTTCTCATTCGAATGAGACCTTACACTCTTTGAGAACTGCAATTCAAAGAAGGTAACTAGATATATACTTAATGTTAAGAAACTTTCATTTCGAGAACCTTATATACGAGTATTCTTTAAAAAAAAACTTCCATAAAAATCAATAAATTCTATCTTTTGTAAATAAGATCATTGCGTTTATGACACATTTTTATTGCAGGTTAAAATGTACGGCGGAGAGTAACATTAAATTAGAAATGTACATAAATAAATTAGAACTTATAGTTAACGGCGAACTCTTAGACTCAAGTCATGATCGAAAAATACTCTCACAGATACCTCTAAGAGATAAAACCGTTATCATAGCAAAGGTGAGAAACAGCATGGTTTGTGTACAAGTTTTTTAATTGCTCGAATTTAATAGAACTTGTAATTTTACAAAAATATTGAAAGCCGAATTTTAAAATTCTTCTGAACTTCTTTTTTAGGGTTCCGTACCCACGTACGTACGTACGTAAAAACGGGACCCTATTACTAAGACTTCGATTTCTGTCCGTCTGTCTGTACTGTCCGTCCGTCTGTCTCCAGGCTGTATCTCAAGAACCGTAATAGCTAGAGACTTGAAATTTTCAAAGAATATGTGTTTCTGTTGCCGCTATAACAACAAATACTAAAAACAAAATAAATTAAATATTTAAAGGTGGCTCTAATACTACAAATATGTTTTCTGAGCTTTCATTCCATAGTAAGATGCATAATAATAACGATAAATTCGACGCGTTCATCATTAGCGGCGGAGTAAGTAGGGTGCTTGCTTAAGTTCGAAGAGGACATGGTTCAGTTATTTTATGATTTTGTTTTATAAATTTTTTCGTTTTCATAAATTTCTATTTTTATACATTTTAAGCTTTCAAAAATGCGTTTATCCAATTTTTTGCCATGTACTGGTATGAAACCCTTCGTGCGCAAGTCCCACTCGCACTTGGCCGGTTTTTTTTAAGTTTAGTGTTCGCGAATGGTCACTGGGCTTGTCGCAAATCATGTGTGTAAAAGTAAAAGTTATCCTCAAGATAATTTGTCTGAACAAGGTTCTATGCTCGATAAAACCGACGCCCACTGCAGTAATTCCAGATTTTTTGTTTGTGCTTGACCCTTCACTGCAACGTTAATGAAAGTTGTGTATTAACAAGTGCACGCACAGCTAAGTTGAACTATTTGTAGTAATAATAGGCTAATTGCCATTATAAATAAAAAAATAAAAGAGTATATTATTATGCTAGTTTCATTAATTAAATAGCTAAATATATTTATTTTCGTTCATACAATTGAAGACATGAATGGAAGAAGCGAGTAACTAACATTTTAAAAACTGACGGATTTTTGCATAAATGGATGCTTTAGGACCTGTCTATAGCTAGATAAATAAGTTACATAATGAAATAACCAAATTACAAAAATTTTCAAAATTTTATGGGAAAAAGTAAAAGTATTTACTCGAAGGTTGTAAAAATGTTAGTTATTCGCTTGTTTCACTTAGGTCTTGAATTACGATATCAATTTATACTTTCAACTTTTAAATTGCCCTTTTTTAATCTGTATATCACTTTATTCTGTCATGATGAGTGTCTGTGACTTCACTTAATTTGAAAGCAATGACGAATGTGGTGTAAAATGTTCAATTTTTTAAATTCTTTGTTTAAATTCAGAAAGGGGTTTTAAAGATTGATTTTGATTCGAATTAATGTAATGAAAAGAAAAGTAAAAATAAAATTAGTTGTTCCATTTGCGATTAAAACGTCACATACATCCCATATGGCGGACAGCGTTTTCGCAGTATTAAATTACGTAAATTATAAAGTTGTTTTGTGACTGTTCAGCGAGGCTATTTTTAATAAAATAATCACTGAGAAGTGGCTATGTTAGAAATAAATTGACCATGTGTCAAATACCCTTTTATTAATAATTATTGTGTGTTCCTCTGTCAGGTGTACGACGGCCAAGTGTGCGGTAGCGGCGGGTGCGGGTCATCCAACGAGTCCACCAGCGACTCCAGTACCTCCTCCCCCCCTCTAGCGCCTACGCCGGAGCACGCGCTCCCAGGAGTGGTGAGTTGTGTGTGACAATTTATTTTTACCAGTTTACAATTCTTTAAGAAAACACTTTATGTATGGTTTTGTTATTCTTTTACTCTTTTAAATAACTATTGCAGTACCATTTCGTTTCAACATAAAATTTAAAACTTAATTCGTGTCACAATCTGCAGGTGTCGAAATGCAGCCTTATTTAAAAAAAGAATACATGCCGAAGATTAATTACACTAAACGATAAACCTTTTTAGATCTTCGCCCAAGGCTCGTGGTATTTGCCTTTCATCCTGGAACTGGAACATTTAGGCATCACAAAGGCGCACGCTCAACTTACCGAGGCGGCACATCTTCTCTCGCAAATATGTCCCAGCCACAAGCAAACTGTGGGTAAATCTTCTGTCTTGACATTTTATATCTTTTAAATAAGTATGATGTAATATGAATACAGTTTTTAGGTAGAGAAGTTAACAGAAGCTTTGCTAAGCCGGGACGATGTTAAATTGAAGGACTTGTTGTATGGACCCGCTCCACCTACTGTAGCTTATAATATTCAGGTATGTGGTATTTCCTGTAAAAAAATGCCCTCGGCGCAGGCAGCCAGTTTCTTTTTGCTTAACTTGGCTTGACACGCGGCCGCGTTGTGTATTGACCTGTTTAGTACATATAAAAAAATAATATTATTGAATGTTCATTAGGTGCTGTACAGTATGATATTGCCGTCTTCAGATACTAAACTTGAGCGTAGCCGCAGTTTTCAGTTAGCTTGTGTAAAAAAGGCCCCACTTCTGGTACAATGTTTATCGGACAATGAATTTCTGAAAGGGGCTGCACCTCATACGAGAAGGTAACAAAAAATTTGTGAATTGTAATTCTTATTTGAACTCGAATCCTTCGTTTTGTATGCCACAGTTGACTTATTTTATACAATGTCCGTTTGGTTTTCAGAGTTGGATATTTAGCTCTGGTGAGATTAGCTAAGTTAGTGCTGTATACTCTGGGACATCTTTTCGAAATACTAGCACCCGACGGTTCAGATTCAAATGTTGATAAAGAGTTTAGGTATGTAAGAGCTACCTATATGTGAACATTTTTTGCATATATAAAAAAATGTTTTCTTTAATGAAACACCTTTTTTCATGCACTATTTCCACTATATTTAATTCGATTTAACATATTTATACCAAAACACGACCGGTTTCGATAAAGTCATCATCAGGTTCATTAAGGTTGAACATGAATTTCCACCATGAATCAACAGTACAATCAATTACAAATATAATGTTCTCTTACTTTGATGAACTATATTTTTAGAATGGACGTTACGATATTGAGAGAGGCACTGCAGACTGTTCCTAATCATAACTGCGAACTAATCGTTAAGGCTATTGCTGAAAAGTTGGCAAATGCTCTCGGTGAACAGGTATGATAAAATAAATTTTGACATATACTCGTATATTTAATTCAAATCTTTACCTAAGCTACTGATTTAATTCTACAGATGGTGACGAGTGACGAGGACAGTTCTTCAGTGTCGTCATTAGTGTGGTGGCGCGTGCCCACGACGGCGACTGTGCGGGCGTTGTACGCTTTGTCACACTCAGTGGCGCGCCCAGACCAGCCCAGCCTAGTACACGCCGATGACGTCACACGTCAGTATCTAACAGATTAACAAAATGATATTTGTGTGTCTTATACATCGATTCTTATTTTAAAATAATAATACAGACTTACTACTTTGCAGAAAATGTATGTAAACAATGTTTTTGCTTCTAGTGGTACGAGAATGTATGGAAGTAGTGACTATTTGTATGGCTCTGGGTGGAGGCCACTTGGAAGCGTTAATTCACGAGTCTTGGTGGCAGGAGACGGCGTTATACCTCATGATTGAGTGCCCAAATCCTCAGGTAACAATTTATTTATAATATCCTAAAATATAGATATGTCTTTCTTTTGTTACTTGCACTTCTTTAGACATCTTTCAATGTCTTAGATACGGGTGTCCTGCGCCGAGCAACTGCTGGCGATGTGTGCGTGGGGCGGCGGCGGTGGCGCACGCGGTGCTCTCGTAGCGTTAGGCGGAGCGGGAGGCGCGGCCGCGTCGCCCCGCCTACAAGCGCATGCGGCCCACGCTCAACAGTTTTTGCAGCTGTTATGCCGCTTGGTGGCGCTAGCGGGTCCTACTGCGAAAACGATACACGACCTTGCTATAGAGGTTTATAAATAGTTTAATTCCTACGGCCCATAGAAATTAGGTGTTCTATGTGTATCATTTTTTTCACGTGTATCTGATAATCGCGTGCGTCGCGATCGCGGCTTCGGAAGCGATGCCAGATGCGAAATCTTAAAAAAGTGTTGTGATTTTTCTTTACTTTTGGTAAATTTATATAGTAAAATAAAATAAAATGTTTTTAATATCATAGGTTGCCTGGCTACGAGCCGTTCGTGCTAATCCAGCGACCCTAGATGATACACTATTGGAGGGTCATCTGAACCTTACGAAGGAATTATTCACTCACGTACCGGCCCAAGTGAAATATCAGTACGGAGCCCATCCTGATCACAAGGACTCTGGGTTAATAAAGGTATATAATTTTTACCCATAAAGCAGAAGATCTGAACTTGAAATGACTTTCATCGAGCTAATAATATAATATTTTTTATATTTTTCATTCTTTTATCAGATCAGTGAAGATTATGTCTTAGACCAATCAGCGTAAGACCTATTACTCATAATATTTCTTATTAATAAGGTAATTTTTTAGGAAATAGCGACGGAGTTTCTATGGCCGTATTCGTGGGCGTGGTCGCGTATGGGCACGGATCGTGGCTACGAGAGCTCGGAGGTGGAGGCCCTGGCGGCGCCTCTGTGTCGCACGCAAGGCGCCGCCGCCGCAGCTGCCGACCTTCTGCTTGCGCTTGTGCACGCATGCGTGCCCAATATGGCCGCGCTCGCACGTCTATTAGAACAGATGTTCTATAGCGGTAAATCTATACATATAATAAAACAGTAAAATTGGCGTGTCTGTACATTTAATACTTTTACAAAATTATCAATATGGGGGATTTGGGAACAGTAATAGAACACAAATCGACGAAAAAAAGTTCTCTGTTTGTCTGTCTATCTCTGGGTTGTGTTCTAAGAACGGTAATATGTAGCCAGAGAAGTAAATCTTTGCAGATTATATTGTTGTTGTTGTGTACGGTTGCCACCATAACAACAGATAATAAATCTTAAGTAAATAAATGAAAAATATAAGGGGGCACACACAAACTTAATTTTTTGCCATTCTCAAGGCAAAAAATTACAGATTCAATTATAAGTTTTTTGGCATCAATATGGTGCGTTCAAAAAACTACAACTCATTTTTGTTCATAATAATCTGCTGATTCTGGAATACGGACCGCGTAAGCAGAGTACGTATAAGTTCTTCGAAAGCAAGAACAATCGTAATTTTACGCGATTATCAAATACCACGCGAGCGAAGATGCGGACAAAAGCTAGTAAATCAAGGAATATTTTTGAATACTACTACTTATTAACTATTAAGTAATAAAATACTAATGCGAATACACAAAAAATTATAAAAGTTTGTGATGATTTGGAGATTCTTAGCACAATTTTTCACTTGGCTATCTATTGATCTGTTATAAGAAAGACTGTTATTATCATTCAGACAAGAACATGTCGCTACCGGAGTGGGAGTATATGCCGTGCGTTGGTCCGCGCCCACCGGCGGGGCTAGTGGGGCTGAAGAACGCCGGCGCCACGTGCTACATGAACTCCGTACTGCAGCAGCTGTACTGCGTCCGCGTCGTACGCGCCGCACTTCTCACCGTGCAGGGTACGTCCAGCTCATCTAGGTTCTACGAACAAACAAAAAAACACTTACAAAAACAAACAAAAAATTAAACCTTAGATACGTATTTAAACAGATAAAATATCTGCCTGATTCTTTTTATCTTTAACCTATTTTAGGTGCAGCCAATGATCCAAATGAAGATTTTTCCGGTGAAATGCATCATAATATTGTAGAAAATAATGAGGTAAGTAAATTTTTAAGTTACTTAAAGCCAGACTCACAAGTGTCATATGAAACTTTTTGATGTTTTTTGTTACAGAGCAACAGTGATTATAATATCACAATATTAAAACAAGTTCAAGCCATATTTGCACATTTACACTATAGTAAACTTCAATATTATGTACCACGAGGGTTGTGGGCACATTTCAGGTAAATCTGGTTTTATTTTAAAAGTAGTTTTAATGCAACAAACTAATGAAGACTGAGTGAAACAAGCAGGTAGTTAACATTTTCCAACATTGGAACTATTAATTATTACTTTTTAATTTGAACAAATCTGTTAGCTTACATACTTTAGACGACCTCTATGGTGCAGTGGTTGAGCTTTGGTAGCTCACGCCGGGGGTCGCGGGTTCGAATCCTGCCGACGGAACAAAAAGTTCTTCAATGTTCCGGGGTCATGGATGTATATTAAATATGTGTATTATATAAGACAAATTTGAAAAAAAAAATGTGTATAGTATAAAATTAAGTATATTTCCGTTGTCTGGTACCTGTAACACAAGTCCTTCGGGTACTTAGCACAGGGCCAGATTCACGTGGTGTAAAGTCCATGGATATTATTATTATTATTACTTCATCATCTATCTAATGTAGCTATAGCTTGACCACAATTTCGAAACCGCGCCTTGGGCATGAGCGCGGTGAGGCATGGACTGGTTGCCATGGTTACCTTCCGTCAACGCCGGCGGTGACAGTACACATGAGACTAAATTACTAGATAGATCGTGCGTTATATCGAGTTGTGAGGAGCATAATTTTTAAGTTGGCTGACACTTATACGCTACGACATTTTAAAATACGCTATTAGTATAATAAAATAGACAATTTAAATATTTCTTGGCTCTTAAGTTTAGAGTCTAAAGAGTTCTAATTTAAAACTGTCAAATAACATCGTAAGATACATCCAGCAATTATATTGATCTCGTGTGAACTCAAGACGTTTTTTTTTACCCGTCTCCCGCCCCGTCCCACGCCTAGAGTGCGGCACAGCGGTCGTGATCAAGCTATAGCAATACCTTCATCACTAGTACCATCAACTGTTCCTACATTTTTCCTGGAGAAACTGGATTTTTCAAAAAGTCACCTATCCCTTCCTCCACTCTATTCCTCCCACTCTTCCTCCTCTATATTTTCGTTCAATATTACTAATATTAAAATAATAAACTTTGCCAGTTGTTATAATTTTTCTATAAATTATATCTTCTATAGGCTATTTTTATTATTATCATACAGGTTACAAGGGGAGCCAGTAAACTTGCGGGAGCAGCAAGACGCGGTAGAATTTTTCATGTCTCTAGTGGAATCACTGGACGAGGCGTTAAAATCCTTAGGTCAAGAGCAATTAATGGCTAAAACCATGGGGGGTACTTATTCTGATCAGAAAATTTGTAAGGGTTGCCCGCATAGGTAAATATATCTGTACTATTAAGTCATTAAATTTTCAAATGATTTTTTACATTCACTTAGAAAGTTCTAGTTTTATGTTATATTTAAAATACAAACTATGTGCTTTGTATTAATAAGATCGATATATTTTGGTCTTAAGACTTTTTTCGTTAACTTTTAGATATTGTAAGGAGGAGCCGTTTAGCGTAGTATCACTGGACATACGGAATATGTCGAGACTTCAGGAGTCGTTGGAGGCGTACGTGCGGGGTGAGCTGCTCGAAGGGGCGGACGCATATTACTGTGATAAATGTAGTAAGAAGGTTTGTACACGATGATAAACTTATTTGTACTATCAGAGATCGGGTTGTCAAACTCAGCTGACGGAACGGCATGTATGTAACTGTTAGCACTTGAATGAAATTAACGTTTTAATTTACAGGTAGTTACTGTGAAGAGGCTGTGCTTGAATAAATTACCACCGGTACTAGTGATACAACTGAAGAGATTCGAATATGATTTTGAAAAAGTCTGTGCCATAAAATTTAATGATTACTTTGAATTTCCTCGGGAGCTGGATGTAGAGCCTTATACGGGTAATTAAGATAATGTTAGATTAATTAACTCTATATATTAATATGCTAGTAGAAAACTTTGTACCCTTTTTAAACAAAAGATGCCTGCCTAGATGTAAAAGCATGAAATTTCTCTAAGTTAAAGTTGATATGGAGAGAGAAGCGTGGAATAACAATATTATTTTAAAATATGCTTTAATTTTTCATATTTTTATTAATAAAATAACGCTACGCACACTACAATATTTTGACATAACACAATAATCATACATGAAATACTCTTTTGTTTTTTATTAAAGTCTGGGATTTCTTTTAGTAAAATTTAATGGCCAGGTAAAACTTTTATACCAAATTATAGTCTGTAGTTAAATTGAGAAAAAAATATAGTTCTTTTAATAGCTCGTCTATACGATGGATTTAAACATTTTAAGGTCAAATTTCGACCACAGGGCGAATTCTCTTGTATATAAGAAAAGTGTGTAAATTAGATTCTAGAACATGTCTACATTGTTGTGTAGCGTGGGGTCTAGCGCGGGCGGAGGGCGACGCGTCTCTGTGCGAGGATAGCGGCGAGCGCACGTCGGAGACGCACTATCAGCTCAGCGGCATCGTCGTGCACTCGGGGCAGGCGTCCGGCGGACACTACTACTCGTATGTGCTGCTAAGGTACGTCCTACAATATACACAGCAGTTTTCGCCTGGCAGCACATTATCTAAATTTCTGATCAGTAAAATTCGGACGCGTCGCCGGAACCTACTCTACTCGTATATTTTGTTGAGGACCCAAATACTATCAGAAATTTCTAATAGGTATGCTGTAGTATGGTATCCCGCGTTCGTCCGGATTTTGCATGAGGTGCGTTGTAGCTGATGAGCTACACATTTTTATGTATTTACTATGGTGCCTACATTGTTTTTAAAAGTTAATTTCTAAAATACGCAAATCCTTTTTTTGAACCGACCCGTGGTTCTAACTTCGCTATCGAAACTGATGAATGCACATTGGCTAGAGGATAGATCACGAAAAAAGTTGGTTGTATTTGACGCAAGAAATGAACGTAGTGTGTATATTTCAGAGATAACGGCAGCGAGACCGGCCGCTGGGTGAAGCTGGACGACGGCGACGTGTCGGAGTGCGCGATGCACGACGACGACGAAATGAAGGCGCAGTGCTTCGGCGGCGATTACATGGGCGAGGTGCACTTAATATAAAAACATATCCATACTTTTATACTTCCATACTTATATTATAAATACGAAAGTGTGTCTGTCTGTCCATCTGTCTGGAACCTCTTTAAGCTGAAACCGCTGATCCGATTTTGCAGTACCGAAGTATATTATGTTTTTTGATAACAGGGTGTGATTAAACAAATTTATAATAGTTTACAGTTCCACGTGAAAGTAACGCTGTAAGGGTTTTTACTATTTTATGGGCCAATTCGTGAGACGGGAACGTATTGTGTCATAAACGTAGAAGTATAAATCAACCAATGCTGAAACTTTAACAGTCTTATTAAAATAAGTTGTAATACTTAATTTTATTAAATTTTATTAAATGCTTTACTTTTTTAAATTATTAAATTATTCGGCCTTTTATAAGTTTGACATTCATTGTGAAATGGTAATTTAGCATATTGTCTTAGGTGTTTGATTCTACCGTAAAGAGGGTGTCATATAAACGTCAGAAGAGATGGTGGAATGCATACATGCTGTTTTACACGAGAAAGGACACCATCGAAGATTCCGGGCTGGAACAGAGCATGAATAGTTTGACTCTAAAGTAAGCAGAAATTACTTTAATCAAACATTGTGTATTGCAAGTTTTTTTAAGATTACCAACAACATCTAGCAACTAAGTAAATGATATTTATTATTTGTTTCTTATAACTGTAAACTTTGATTCATTAATGGTATTTGCATTAAAATATATATATTATTTTAATTTTTAAAATTCCTTTTCTTACAGCGAAAGCTCAATACCGAAGCCTATTTGGTATTCAGTTCGCCGAAGTAACATAGCATTTTCGCATAATCAAGATCAATTTAGCTTAGAACATTTTAATTTCATGAAGAAACTGTGCTGTATGAGGCTGCAAGTGCTACCTGGGTCGCAGGGTGCCGTATGGGTGAGTTCATTTATCGATGTTTTCTGTTTACTTGTTTATTCTATTTAAATTTTATTACATCATACACACATTCTAATACTGTTTGGTTCATATATATTTAAGTACGACTTTACTAAAGACATTAAAATGCCGTTGTTCTAATTTAAGGGACCGGAACACGAGGAAATGTCGATGCTGGCAGTCCAGCTAGCTTCCAAATTCTTGTTCCAAGTTGGTTTTCACACTAAGAAAACGTTGCGAGGGCCTGCGTCGGATTGGTAATAGAAAATTTATGCATCTTTTAAATTAATATGTATTGTGTGATTGCAAATGATATAAATTACATTACAAGTTCCATGCAATGATTAATAATGAATTTTCGTAGGCACGACATACTATATCAGCACTTGAGATGCTCCCAAACAGTCAGGGCGTGGTTTGCTTCAGATTTGTTCAAACATCCCCACAGGTATTTATTGCACTGTTCTATATATTATACTTATAAAAGCATTTTTAAGCAAAGCAACAGTTTTTAAGAACGTTTCCGAAAGCTTAACTCGTCAAAATTATTACAGATTATATGATTATCTGCTGGCATGCCCATCAGCCGAAGTGAGAATGGTTTTCATGAAGATAATCGTTTTCCTAGCCCACTTCTCTGTGCAAGACCCTCCAGGTTAGTAATAGTTGTATTGAAATTTATTTATTTAAGACTTATAACCGTGATATCTTTGTCATAAAGAAAGCATAAAATCAGATGAAGAAAGCATGAAATCAGATTTGAGAAGGCGAACTATTCTTTTTAAAGGAGCTAAACTATATAACTCCCTACGAGAAGGTATAAAAAACTGTTAAACTTAAAAAAAATGTAAATCCCTGTTAACTACTCATATTATAGAGTCAAACTGATTTGATGTCCTAAACTTAAGAACCGAGTTAGGCCCTTTCTCCTTCCCTTTTTTAGTTTCTTATCTGCAATGTTTATTTTGTTTCTTATTTCTCTTAAGTGAATTTATATAGCAAAAAAAAGTTTGTTGGTTCAGCAGTTTTTACTAAAGAAACATTTTTGAAAATAACCAAATTAAAAGTAAACCTACAAACTTCGAATCAAGAAAACCCGCAAAATGTTGCATAACGTAATATTATAACAGACATAATGACGAAATAGCCAACGACCACAAATTCGCAATAAAGCCTTTTATGGTGTTCCTTGCGGTTTTTGTCATTTTCCCTATTTACTGTTCAAGTTAAATAATAATTAATTATTTGATGACGTATGATGTTTTCGTATTGATTTTGTTTACTAGCGCATTTAGCTGCTGCTAATATTTCGAGAAATATTAGCAGTTTCGAGAAACATGGTTTAAATTCGTCTATATTTTCGACTACATTCGACTATTATGACGTCACTTATCAGTAGTTTGTACGCATCGCGGGAAGACTTTGTTCGATAGCTATTTATGAAATTGGTTTCAAGGGTTATTACAAAAAAATGTAATATTTTGTATTTATGTTAGGGTACTTAAGGTCTAAATATGTTAATAAATGTTTGTTAAAAACTGTTTGTTACCTAAATAAATAATATATTAGTTATATAATATAAATATATATTACAATACCTATAGCGGGATCCTATACTAGGCAATGCTTGCAGCATGACAAGTGCGAGCACGAGTGAACAGTGAACGTTCTCACGCTGCTCACTTCTCTCCTCATTTGCCTTCCTAAAAGAGATGAGTTTAAATTATACATAAAAACGGATTGACGTTACCAAAAGTACCTATTTTAATTTATGATTAATAACGTACGTCAAATAAAATTTTAAATATCTGTAACATTGATAAAAACTTTTCTTAAATAAAAATGGGAAATTAATATAATTATTTGTATAATGATTACATATCAAATGCTAACTGATATGGCAGTGAGCAGCGGTTTCGGATCGTGGGCGTCGCGCGAGGAGGCGTTATCGCTGTCGGACCAGGTGGTGTGTGCGGCTCGCGCGCTCGCCGCCCCGCCCGCGCCCGCACCCGCGCATGCGCCGCACGCCGATCACCGACACCTGCCGCTGCTTTTCAATCTCTTCCACGCTTACGCTCTACTCGGTCTCGCCGAAAAACACCAGCTGCTCAGAGTAAGATTGCTCATTTTAGTGATTTTGCCTTATAAAAACAATTACAAAACAAATTACTTAATCTATAATGTCTCAACTGTGACTTCTTTGTCTATAGTGTGCATTATATCTAAAAACAGCAGTTGATATTTCAATATTGTTCTTATTTTTCAGTTAAAAATCTTGGATATCGTTCTATCGGTTTGCATTGACGATTCCAGCTCGTCTCTAGGAAAATATCAATACCCGGAATCCGCTAAATTACACCAGGTATGTACCATTAATTACATTCACGTGCGGGTCTCTAAAAAGTGCGATTCGCTTCAAAATTAGCTGCACAATTATAATTTGCCATCGAGAAAAATTCGAACCCCTCCACCGAAACATTTTTTGAACTGAAATTTTCATTATATCGTGTATGCATTAATCGTGACAAACGTCTACTTTGTCCAGGTGGTATGTGCGTTGGTGCGGTGTTGCGACGTGAGCGCTCGCTGCCTGTCCGCGGGTGCGGCGGACGGAGCGCTACCGCTGCCAAACCCGTATGCCGACCCGCCTCCGACGCACGCTTCCGCACGACCCGTGCTCTCGCCCCAAGCCGCCGATATGCTCTACAATAGGACCGGGTAACTCACCTTATAACTTGAAGTTTTAATTTTATACATAAATAGAAAACCGATAAGGATTCGAAGAAAATATAAAAGTGGATAACAATTTTAATTGTATAAAAAATTAAGGATGTTACATTGATTACAGGACCTACATGAAGAAGCTAACTGAAGAATGTTGTGGCTGCGAGGAGGGAATAAGATTGTTGCAATTCTTATGTTGGGAGCACGCCGGCTGGTCGCGTATGGCTCTAGCGGAGCTGCTGTGGCAGATGGCGTACGCCTACTGCCACGAGTTGAGGCGGCACTCGGACGCGCTTACCGCACTGCTGCTCATGGAAGATAGCTGGCAGCAGCATCGGATACATAACGTTATAAAGGTCAGATTAAGACTACTTTAAAGTCAGTTAAACTCAATAATTGTGCGCCCGGTCCTAATGGTAGGTAAGCTTCGTTTACTCAGGCAGTGTCTGCCGCGTCACTGCCACGTGAATGAAAGTTGTGTATTAACAAGCGCATAGGACACATCCTATGTGTGCGAGCGCTTGAGTTGAGTTATCTGTACCTAGTAAGGTAAAATCGTTTTCAAATTTCCATCGTATCTTTTCTTTGAAGTAAAAAAAAGTTATGTATATTTTGTTATTTCGTCAGGGGGTATCGGAGGAGCGGCCGGGTTTGCTGGAGACGGCATTGCGCGCACGCGGCCACTACCAGAAGCGCGCGTACGCGTGCGTCAAGCTGTTGGTGGGCGTGATGTGTCGCGCGCCGCTCGCTGTGCGGGCGCTGCACGCGCAGCCCGACGCGCGACGCCGGTGGCGGCAGCTGCTCGCCTGGCTACAGGATGAACTCGACCGCGTACGTATCACGTCTTGTCTTTATCGTTGAAGTGCAACTTAATATTACAAAATAAAGGAAATGTATTTGTTTTATTAAAATAGAAAATGTAATGTCATTATTGTTTCAGAAGTATGGGCCGGGAGGATATGGCTCCTACGGCACCTGGTCTCCACCCGGCCCGTCTAACGAAACGTCCAGCGGATATTTCCTAGAGAGAAGCAATTCAGCACGAAAAACTTTAGAAAAGTAAGAACTTGTGAACGGATCGTATGCCAAACCAACTACGTCGGACGCGAGAGGTCGACTCTAACCTCGTTGTTTATTTTCAGAGCTTATCAGCTGTGTCCGGAGGAAGACGAAGAGGAGGAGGAAGAGGGTCGAGAGGGCGGCTCGGGTTCCGGGTCCGGGGAGGGCGGCGACTACAGCGGCGACGGCGACGATGACCCCGACGACGAGGACCCGCCCCGCCGCCTGCACCTCGCCCCGCCTGCTCCGCCCGCACCTCCCGCGCCGCCCGCGCCTCCCGCCCCGCCCGCGCCGCACCCGCGCGACCCTCTCTCCGGCCTCTGAATACGCATGTGCCTCTAGTCCGCCTTTTTGATTGTGCTGAATCGTCGACCCGCCGGGGACGGTGAGGCGGGTGTGCCGGTAACCCGATATGTCGGTCGGGGATGCTAGCGGGAAGGTAGGGACGCCCCCGAGAGAGACGCGGGTCGTCATGCCGAAGGGAGGGAATCATCGTCCTCTGCTCGCTAGCCTTCGGGGCAGTCGGCTCCGGTCCGTCGATTTTTGTTTTGATTAGATTTGTAAAAAAATTTTGCTTTAAAAGTAAAATTATATTTATTTCTTTTGTGAAATGAGACTTCATCACTCACTGGATAGGATGTACTATTGTTTTGTATTTACGCGTAGCATTAAAATATTTATGACGATAGGCGGGCGAAAGTGAGTTACTTTTTTATCGTTGATGCTTTAGCTCGCTTTGTACTCGGTATATCGATATGTGGCGAACGGGTGATGTAAATATTATTAGCGTTAATGTATTATGAATTTCAAAAACCACATCTATAAGAGGAAAACTAATGTAGCTGTACATTTTTAAACACAGACACACGTTTTTTTATAAAAGTTACTAAAACAACACATGATATTATTTTAGTAACTTTTTGCAGAGCCGTTTTAAGTACGAAAAAATATATTTTATTGCTTATACATATTATTATTACTTTTTCACTTTTTAAACATTCGCAGTAACTAATAATTTATACAAAATTATAAATAAACGAATTTTGTATGAGCTTAAAGCCAATTACAGATACAATTGTTGTATAGTAAAATAGATTTTATTAAAAAAAGGATAACACTCGTTATCATAATGGTTTTATGATATTTATGCATTAAATTATGTTTATACGTTAACTATTATGTAGTTCATAATTATTTTAAAAATAACTAAAATACAACTAAAACTTCAAACGAGGTGTTGTGGGGTAAAATGTTAGACTGTAAACTTTACTCTGATAGAAACTGTATAAACTAAATAATAGTCCTAGCTAATTTAATTGGATTGCACCAACCTAGCCGACATATTGAAATAACACAAATACTGTTAATATAGAACTATTTTTGGCCATAATTAGAGCTTCGATGATAAGCCTCCAATGACGAATGAAATGCTATTGTAGACAGAGTGAGTGTCATTGCGGCCTCGCATGATCTCATTACAATGCCATCGATGCCTTTATACTTGCAAGTTGATATCCATTATCACCACCAATACTGCCTAAACATAACCCGACAAAATAACGTGTTCTATCATCAGCCTGCAAATTATTATTTTTTCTAAAATTAGATAAAAATATTTTAAATATAAAATTTTTAAATAATTTAAAACCAACCCCAGCGACATGCCAGTATTACCTTTAGTATTAACGTAGCACAAACCGCGTGAACATGTTTGTAAATAACTTTATTCAGTGATTTTAGTGCAAACATTGTTTATGAAACCTTTATTAGGTAAAATTTGATTACAACTTGACGGTATTATTTTAGAGATTGACACATCTCAAAATTATATTTTATAACCCCATTTTGGTATCGTTAAAATGTTTTATACATTAAACAGTGATGTAGTCGCTTATTATAAATTAAAGAAAACTTATAGAACTTGTTTTTGAAATTCATTCCAGACGAGTCATTTCATCTTTTTTAATGTTATCGTATTGATGTAAATGCGACCGTTGTACCGACACTTAATTCTAAGTGTACAAAATAATATTACTTTGTTATGCAAACATGAATAGGCTCGTGAACACCTGCAGTGCCACTTGCCAGTCGGTATAGCGGTCGCATACGAATGTCGTCTATGTCAAAGATGATGAACTCGTTTAGTTGAGTCAGAATAACGCGTCGAATACAGGAACCGCTCGATAGCTCACGCGTAACACACACCTGACCATCCTACATCACAACAACTAGATACATAGTTAAGTTATAGTGTCGCCTCATTAAAAATCATGATCTGAATTGCCATTTAAACGTTTGCATTTGTTTAATATTAAAGTCGTTAATTTTGCTTCGAGCCATGTACTAACGAGTCGAATGTCGTGTGAATATTAATCCTGTGGCGGCGCGCGGGCCGGAGCGGCCTAACGACCGCGCGCCCGCGACTCCCCGTAACTTATTGCTAGCGTTTTATATTTAGTTAAGGAGTGTAGATATTATAGAGCTATTGAACACTAGTCCAACGGAAGGTGTTGCCGCGTCGATGTTTCGCTTTGTACTATATGTTATTTATTTTTATATTCAATGGAGGTCATACGCCTCTCGATGTCGTACTGCCGGGCTGTCGGGGCCGCGCGGCGTGACGTCACTCGGCCGAGCGGCGATCGAAGGCGCGCCGGTGCGGAACGTAGTGTTACACGTTTTCGCGACTACTGTTAAATATAGAGATCTTGCAATATAATATTCCCCGTGAATAATTACGAGTCATCATTTTATACGCTATAGAATTCAGTTTATCGTTTGTTATCCTTTGTAGGTATTTTCGTATAGTGGCGTTGCGGCGCCGGGCGAGTTCGATATTAGTTTCTTATAATTTGATGACGGTCACGTCGACCTCGTGCCTTATAATTCCTTTTCTCCGTGCAATTCGCTAGCTCTCGATACGATTTTAAGCTTATCAACTTCGAAACGGACATAATATTTAGTGGCGAAGTAGTGCCGTCAGCCCACAACGGAGCGCCTGCGAGTTGTGGTCGCTAGCGGCATATAACAGTATAGCTTGTAGGTAGTACTGCGCAGCTCGGTGCGACGCCCTTATCGTTGTTAACTTTATTACCAAAGATGGATTTATCGACGGGGGCCGTCGGCGCCCCCGCTCGCCGTAGCTTAGTGATTTAAATGTTTTTGTATAACTTTTATAAAATGCAAAAGTTGAAAATGTTTTGTTAATAAAAATATAACATGTGATCGATCTTAGGCTTAGATAGTCAGATATATATAATATTATAATGTAATGTTGACACAAGACGAAACTGCCAATCGCCGCGCGCCGGCGTCCGCGTCGCAACTCTCGAGATCCTGTAAATATCACAGACCATTTTTTTACTTGTGAGACGAATTTGTTCAGTGAGTAAATGGTCCGCGTTTCGCTTGAGGTTTTAAAATATTATTTATTGGTTACATTTTTATATTATTTGATGAATCTGTAATACCGTGTCACACAAGTAATGCATATTCGCCTGAAAAGTGTAAAGATTTTAAATAATAGAATTTATTGTAAGAACAGTTGAGTTTTGTATAACATTTCTATGGCATAACTATAACGGACGGCATTTGACATATTGGAATGCTCCTACGCGGGCATTCATAGAAACAATAAAATCGATACAATAAAACTTACATGCATTTTTATTTGTAATATATATCTTCTTTACTCTCATAATAGTATGTAATAATAAAATTGCTGTATTATTATCTTCCCCATTGTAGCGTAATGATACCAGGACATTTGTTATAATTTCAATTTTCACATAAGTAACCATTCACATACCTAATACATCATTACAATTTTTATTTTTTAACAAAAAATTAAAACCGACTTAGTTTCTTTTTACTATTTTAGTTTCTTTCCTTTGTAAGTCGGTTTTAATTTTTTGTTAAAAAATAATAATTTCACCCTTTTTAGTGCAGTGACGTAACAACAAGGTGGTAAGCCGGCAAAATGCCACGGGCCCCCAGCCGGAAGGGGCCCCCGATTAGAACCCTAGACAAGTGGCAAGCAATTATTTTTTACAATAATCGCTTGACGTGGAACGAAAACAAATTAGCCACGGGTCTCGAACGGTATAGTTACGCTAATGTTAGCATGATACATATTTTTATGTTATTTAAGGGGCAAGGGAGTAGACGGCTAACCTGATCGAAAGCAACTACCGTCGGCGTAACATCCGAAAAGTAGCATGTGCATTGCTGGTTGGTATTCCAATAAGTGTACAGCGAGGTACTTAGCCACAGTGTAAAAGACCGGCAGAACAACGGGTCCGTCGGGTTTAATTATACTAATAATTAAATTTTTCATTCGTAAAAGGGACTTTTGTACGAACAAGACTCCAATTTCATATGGCAAGCAACGA
>JAOTAV010000023.1:603594-639763 GCA_026546445.1 Cyclargus thomasi | reverse complement strand
TACCAGACCCACCTAAAAGTTCCGATCTGTCCGCTACACCGGAAACAATCGAAAACGAAATTTTAGATCCTGACTTCTAAGAAGCTTCTTCATCGAATGAGCCACATCTACTATCTCAAGGTAACCTTAATGATCTGGTACGTGACTTAAATTTGTCCAAACAACAGACAGAACTTTTGGGCTCTTGATTAAAGGGGTGGAATTTATTACAACCAAAAACAAAAGTATGTTACTTTCGCAATCGACATGAAACGCTAAAAGTTTTTTTTCAATTAATGATCAGTTGGTACAACAATACTGTAATAATGTCTGTGGCCTAATGATCGCTTTGGGTAGGTATAGAATATATAGCAGAAGAATGGCGTTTATTCATAGATGGATCAAAAGTAAGTTTAAAAGCTGTTCTTTTACACATCGGAAACGAACTCCCCTCTATACCACTGGGCAAGGCTTCTAGTATAAAAAAATCTTATGAAACTATTAAATTTATCTTGGAAAAGACTCAATATAACGAACACAACTGGAAAGTTTGTGCAGATTTGAAGGTTATTGCCCTGATATTACGATTACAACTAGGATACACAAAATACTGTTGTTTTATTTGTGAGTGGGACAGCAGAGATCGAAAAAATCATTATGTGAAGAAAGACTGACCTAAACGGGAATCCCTTACCCCAGGACAAAAAAATTTAAAAAATCCCTCTTTAGTGCAGCCGAATAATATATTTCTACAACCTTTACACATAAAACTTGGGCTCATGAAAAGTTTTGTTAAAGCTATGGATAAGACTTGTAATGGTTTTTTATACTTAAAAGAAAAATTTCCTAAACTGAGCGAAGCAAAAATTAAAGAAGGTGTATTTATTGATCTTCAAATCAGACAATTAATGAAAGATAACATATTTAAAGAAAAACTAAGCTATTTGGAAAAATCAGCTTGGGAATCTTTCATGAAAGTGACTCAAAATTTTCTCGGAAACCACTGATCGAATGACTATGAAAGTATTGTTAAGAAACTTTTATTTACGTATGAGGCTTTAGGGTGTAATATGTCGTTGAAAATACATTTTCTACATTCACATTTAGACTTCTTTCCTGAAAATCTGGGTGCCGTTAGCGATGAACACGGTGAAAGATTCCACCAAGATATTTCTACTATAGAAAAAAGATATCAAGGCAAGTGGAGTCCACGTATGCTGGCGGATTATTGTTGGAGATTACAAAGAGATGTCCCTGAAGCAAAATATATAGGAAAATTTTAAGGTTATCTCGATTTTATTAATGCAATATACATATAATTTTCTAAACTATTTAAAAATCGAATTACAAAAAAAATGTATTTCTATTTGGAACATTTTATTTCATTTCTATTATCTTGTTCGAAACATAACTAGACAAAAGTTTTCGTGTTACACACAAAAACTGTTTTTTTGTTGACCAGTGTAATTATTCACTTTAGGGACTTCATATTTACTTCTAGACATCGACCTGGTACAACATTTATGCTTCAATAACATGAAATTCAGATCCCTATCGCCATGGTTCTTCACGGCCAGAAGATATTTATATTTTTAAGCTTGCTGGTAAAATTTGACAAATTTTAAATAGTTTTGTGTAATAATAAATTTGTGTTACAATTATTTTTTCCTTTATCATTTACTAATAGTTTTGGAAATCTTACTTGTAGTGCTTCTATTTTTTCTATGTAAGTTTTGAATGTGAGTCCATAGCTATCGAGTGCGTAACTGATTATAGAATCTACTGAGGCCAGGTATAAACATTTTAATATTTTGGTAGGTAATTTGAGACTACAATTTATTTAGTAATATTCGTAACTTGCTACATATGTAATCAATGTGGGATGCCCACGAGAAGCTATAGTCAATTTTAACATATAGGAGTAGAATGAAATACAATCAACATTGCAACATGTATGATTGTTTTGTAGTTTTGTACTATAATATGTTCGTTATACATTAAGCTCTGTATCTAAGCTCTTGCGCGAGATGTCGAATCGTGTAATTTATATAAAGGTTGATCTATGATTTGATTACTACTACAGGCGGCCTCCGCTTCCCCGCGCCGCTGACACCGCCTCAGCCGCACACGCCGCACTCCGCGCCCGTCACGCCGCACCCCGCCTCGCCCGCACAACATCAGGTATGTTTCAACTGAACAATCAAGCTTATAACCTAGCTTACGTTAGCTAAAAAGTTCTAATGTGCCATGGGGGTCAATTGAAACAGAGCCAGTTGACGGCCCTACTTGGTCTTGTTCCATGTAACCCGAAATCTGTCAGCTGGGTTTGAGATTTTTTAAATCTTGGAATATCTTAGATCCGCAACTTGAATCTGTTCTAAACACACTACCGTTGGAGCTAAAACGCAACATTAATGATAAAAATATTAAAAGTCAACTAAAGACATATTACTCAAGTTAATCTGTCAGTTTGACAGCCATCAAACGTGTTCTATAGTGTTCCGTACTAAAAATATTTTCGCCTGAAGTAGCGTTTCACTTAAACTTTTCTTTGAAATCCAAGTAAAGTTTAAGTGCAATGTAGAGTGCTAAAAAGTAATTGGAAAATGAAGCAAAATCAGTAATAATCTAGAATTCAAGTGCTATTAACGTCGGTAGTGTCCAAATTAATATTTCGTTATTCGAAATAAAAAAATCTCGCATCACCGACAAGACGAACACAGGATATACAAAGTACGTTCTATCTATATCCTCATCACGAAGACAAACCGAAAATTCACTTCGTAAATACCAGAGTTTATTCGAGCACTTGACGGAACGTTTGTAATTTGTTTACAACTTTCGCACGACACTTTCATGTAAAATCCAAGACCTTCTTTCTTAGTCGAATGAAAATTTACTTTTCCATCACACTTCACACTTCACTAGCGTAGAAATTGTTGCAAAGATCAATAAAAAATCAATTACCCTATAATGTCGTTCAAGATCCTCCCTAATTTGATCTTCAACGGTCTTTTTTATTTTTTTAGCTGACGCGCTTCTTGTAATGTCTTCGCTTTTCCGTTTGTAGGGAGGTAAAATTTTTTTGGGTCGATAAAATCTCGAACCAGAATTTTGTACACCACACTGGCAAAGTATACAGACGAGGTATAAATCCGTTTGTCCTTGCCTTGAAATTTCGATAGATGGAACTGGGAGGTAAGTTACTACATTCATAGAGAGTGAAACATTTACCGGGTAACAAAAATCTGTCAGGTATAAAAATACTCAAAACTTCGTCAATTTTGCTCCAATTGACTTGAAATTTTAACACAATATTCTTCAGATATTACAGATTGAATTTCGAAAATAAAAAAACATGCAAAAAAAATTAAATACCTTACCCTTAAATGTCTTTAAGTTCAATTTTAGTTCTTGTACTTAATTTTTACATAAAATATTACTCTACTGTCCCCATAGTGTATAAGTAGTTAATAGTATATTGCTATGTTTCATCATCAAAAAAGTAACCACTCAGGCGTATCACTGCGAAGTATGCAAAATCAGAGAAGTTGAAACAGATACAGATCGTGGATCAAAGTAATTTGGTCAAAGTAATGACGTAGGTCCGTCAACTGGCTCTCTTTCAATTTTACTCATTATACATAGACCACAGTGCCTGGTATTATGTGTATATTCGACTCATGTCTTGTTAATTAATACCTTTTGCAATTTTATAAACCTATTTTAGTTCTTTCGGCTTTTATTAAAAATACAAAACAACATAATCTTTTTATCTCAACTAAACTAAATCATTAAATTTCAATATCCCTACGTTGTTTAGATGGGCGCAGGCTCGTTCAACCTGACGTCACCACCGGGCGGCGCGGGCGGCGGCGGCGTGTCGGCATCCCCCGCCTCCCCACTCGCGCCGTCCCCGCTGGCGCCTGTTGCCTCCCCGCACCCGCCTCCCACCTCGCCCTTCACCGCCTGGCCCGCCTCGCCCTCACTGCCCCGCCCCTCACCCGGCGGACATCACCCCTCGCCCAGACACCACATGGAACATAAAGGTATATATTATCATCTGTAAGTTACATATCAATTGGGCCTTTGTAGCTTGATTTAAATGGCAAAATATAATAAATAAAATAGGTCCCGAATAGATATTTTTTCTTACTCAGATTATTTTTACGTTTGCATTTTTACATTTAATTTTAGTAAAGAATTTTTCTTATTAAGTATTTAAAAATAAAATAAAAAAGCTATTTTTACAAATAGAATAACTGGCTGGCCGTTAATTACAAGTAAATACAGCACTGTTTATGTTAGTACTTAGTATACATTGATTTTTATCTGTCGCAGCTGGTCCGATGGCGAGTTCGATGACGTCATCGTCGCGGATAGGTCGCAGCGGGGCTCCGGCGACGCCGCTAGCGGTCAGCAAGCTAGAGGTACATAATATGTTGTCCCACACTAACCTTTCAGAGCCGGTACCCGGTACACTGAGCTAGAAATTATTTGTGATTTATTTATCTAAACAAATAAATAAAATAAATGTGTAGGTGTTATGTACGCCGTGCGAGCCGCCCCCCGGAGCACCGCCCGGCCCGCCCCTTGCGCCACTCCAGCGTTTTCTCGCCTGCGTGTACATGAAGAGGATGATGCAGCGCTTCGTGCAGACCGAAGAACATGTGAGATTAAAATATTGTATCTCCAGTGCTATTACCTAACCAATGTGTTGTAATTTTTTTTTCAGCCGAGTAACATATTATGCTGATTTATACTTTTGTATTTTTAATTTGTTTATACTTTTATCTCTTTTTTCTTGTTTACGTTTTCCTTATGGTTTTTACTTTGACATTTTTGTTTTTATTACATTTCTTTTTTGTTTAATTTAACGTTTTTCTTCAATGTTACTTATTTGACAATTAATTTAATGTCAAAAAAATACAAATTCCAAAGTAAAAATATCCAGTACAATTGTTCTTCACGATGTAATATTGCGCGTGTGTAAGTATTAACCGTCACAAGTCTGCAAAACAAATATTTAAAAATGTATGCACAGCTGTCGCTGGTATCAGCTGAGGCGACGAGCCTGACGTTCCGGTGCGAAAGTGCGGGTCTAGCGGCGCGCGTGGCGCTACACCCACAACACATGCAGAGTCTACACCTGCAGCTCACACCGCTGCCAGACCACAAGGACACCTGGACCAACGACGATTTGCAGGTATTACTTCCGATAAACAATATTTCCGACACCCAAAATCGATCCAGCGATTACATATCGTTTTCAAAACAAAATAAGATACTGAAACATATGATCACTATTCGATACAGGAAGTATGTTTATATATTCGAAATATATATAAAAATTTCCGACAGATTTAAATAATTTATAAGTTATAAAAAGACATCACGAGTGATGTTGTTGCAGTTTTCATCAATGTTCATGTGAATCAGAAAAAGTTGATGAATTAAATCATTTTCAATATATTTACAACCACAGAATTAATGATAGTACTACTATAGAAGACTTACTCCAAAAACCTGCTAAAGTTAATATCAATTATGCCACGTTTCTATTAAGTTCGAATTCCAACCGCGCCACGCTGAATGCCTACAATTATGACGTTGAAAACTGCGGTCGAACGCGTCCACTTTCTTACGCATAAGTCGTTCCTTCTCTGACGATATCAGGATTGTCACCTGTTTAAGAATATTATAATATTAATATTTTTACTACTTTTTAAATGCTCAACATCAGCGTAAAAAAACCTAAAATAGGTGTGTAGGTTTGATCATAATAAATAGCTCGCAGTTATAATAAGTTCGCTAATAATTATTACTTGTACTAATAATATGTATTCTGTGGTTAGGCGTACTTCCTAAGATTATTTAACTCTTTATTTCAACAAACCAAAGACGCGAACAAATAGCCTAGGATTCAGCCACTAAAAACACGTACCTTTTTGGTTCTCGTCAGTCAATTTCAATTAAAAACGCAACTTCACGTCTTAGTAAATATAACGAGCTTCTGTGACTTTGCCATGTGAAGCATTAAAATATATATACAACTTCTGCGACTTTACATGACATGATGTTGACAAGCGCATTATAAAGGTTTTGCGCGATAGAAACTTGAAACGAATGTAACTATTTATTTACTTTCTCTGTCGTAAGTACAACAACTCGCGCGCGAGGGTTGCCACTAGCATGAGACGCCGACGAAATTTATTTTAATATAAAAAAAAAACAAATATATTAAAAACTATGAAAACGTTAAAAATATTTTTTTAGATAAAAAAAACTCTCATGTGAGGCCCTGGTTATGTGCCCCTCCGGAGGGGTACTTGCAGCTTGATACTGTCATACGCGAGTGCGACAGGCCTGGTATGACTAAAAAGTATGGTTATTATGTTGTGTGTCTTTTAAATATGTGGTGCGGACAAAAAGCACCCTGTGTTTCCTAACTAGATGCTCGGTACAGGTAATGGAGAAGTTCTTCGAGCAGCGCGTTTGCATAGCGCCGTACCGCGCGACGGCGCTGCAGGGCTGGGCGCGGGCGTGGGGCGCACCTGCGGTGGCGCTGCCGTCGCTCGTGGCGTTGATGCGCGCGGACCTCGCCCCGCCCTCGCCCGCGTTGTGGACGCTGCAGTGGGCTTTGCGAATCCCCCCCTCCAGCCCGCAGATCGTGCCCGCCTCCCAGCCCGCCGTGCTGCTCGCCAAACACAAGATACTCTTCTTTGTAAGTGATTATTTATTATTTTTTTAGGGTATGGGTTCAAGATTTATGCTTGCATCTTTTTAACTCGAACAGGAATAATTTTTGTGCAATTATGTAAAGAATCAACATTTATATTTAACATATTTAATAGTTAAATAATTGTCCTTTATTTATAAATGGGAAACAAAAAAAAACGAATTAACATGTCGTAAACAGTGTAATTATATATATATCAAAATATATTAATAATCAAAATATTTACGCAGCGTAAAAGCGGTCAGCTATGTAAGTTTCGCAGTTTCCACTCTTTCAAAGACAATCAAATCTTATATTTTATTCATTGTGTTAATTTGTTTTTACAAAAAGGGAAACTTAATAAAGTTATTGTGTTGTTTTTTTACAAAGAGGGAAAGTTAATAAAAATATTTGTCTTATGTCTGTGGTGTCACACAGGTATGCCTAACGCGCGGCGAGACGCAGCTCGTGCTGCCGCTGGTGTACGACATGCAGTCTAACGCGCTGCAGATCGCTGAGCGCCGTGACGCGCAGCAACCGCACTTACTTACTGTCAACATGCACTTGAAGAGGTCAGAATTTGACTTATATTTCAGAAAAATAATGACTATTATCATTATTTTCAACATTACTGTAACTACATATTTTGTGTGAGTCGATTTTGACATGTGTTTGGCATTAAAATAACTACTTTTAGCGCTATTAATGGGCTCTTTAATCTTAATCGTCTTTAAAAGCCCTTGTCTAAAGTCAAATTCATCCAGATTAGAGATCAAAGTAGGCATGTAACCACACATATTACAAGACAATAATTATACATTTTCTTTTGTGGTGTCCGCAGCATTAACTTGTAGTGTTTCGCAGGTTCGCGGAATTTCACCAGTCGCATGGCGAGTGTATCCTGTGGCCGGCAGTACGCGACCTGCTAATGAACTTCTCGCTGGCGCCGGATGCGCCGCCGGCCGCCGCGCCGCAGACCTAGCGCGCCCGCAGCCCGCGCTACTAGCACACGCCCTGGTAGCGCGCGCCCGCCCGATGCGATCGCTCTGCGCGCCGTCGTCGCTACACGTCCGTCATTCGAACTTTCATTGCGACAAAGTGAAATAAGACTGCTGTGTAGATGAACTTATATTCGATAAATAACCCGGTGTACTTCGTATCACTTTCCTTATAACATATTTGTCACCATACAGACCTTCCCTGGACTTCTACGAATATTTTAGAACTGAAATTACATAAAGACGGTCAGACGGTTTCGAGTTAGCGGGATCAAATTTTGTATAATTGATTTCGATTTTATAAAATTTTGTAAAAAATGTTATAATATCGAATATAAATCTCGTGTATTGAATGAATCTTCAGATATTTGAAACGATTTTTGCAACACACGGTGTTATTTCCATAAGTGTTATCGTTAGGCTTTATTATAGTAAATTAAGTCAACACTAGGAGCTTTGTTCTTTACGCGTACTAAGAATTTAATAAAACAGTCATCAGTTTGTGCGTTACAATACACGACAAGGAACAACAGTAACTATAATGTAATAACCAGAACGGGAAGCGAAATTATTTTCACAAACGGCAAGCAACAATACACATTTGTATCGAATTTTAACTTGATGTAAATATTTGGAAATGTTCTTGGTTAAGGTTTACTTGTAAATATATAATTATAAAAATAGTTAAACAGTAAAAGGTTGTTTTAATAAGACTTTTCTATGCACAATTTTTTAAAAAAACTTAATCATTTACTTTATTGAATGCTCCCCATACATTGAAACAGTGACATTGTTTTCTTGTATGAAAAATCGACATGTCCAATTCTAAAGACTAAAAATAGAACACTTACGATCTTACTAATAAAAATATTTTACAACAAATAAGTAACTAAGCAATGTCTGTTTTCTTTGTCTGGCATATTGAAAACGTTACATTACAGAAAAACAGCAAACCTTGAATAGTTATATCACAGAATAGGAATACAATATGTATATTCCTATTCTGTGGCTATATACGCCCCACCAATTTTCTTATTAGTTAGGCTTAGTGTTAATATTTTGGTTCAGAAAATCAACCATAATTCCTTGTCATTATTCGTATTATATGAATGAAGTTCCTATTAATGCTATCATGAATATGTAGACAAGTTCAGCGCGGCTTCGCCCGCGTAAATAAAGTATTCCGTCGGAACCGTACATTTTCCCGAAAAAGTAATCAATATCCATCTTAAGAGTAGACCTCCTTTATTTATTTATTGTATAATACTTCCTAATAATAATTTGTCCTTTTTCTTGTTTAACTTTAAAGTCTTATTCTATAGTTTTAAGCTGATATACTCTAAATACTTTATAATCTAACATTTTTAAAAAGGAAATTAATACAAAATATTCTGACAGAAAATAAATGTTTTATTTATTCTTTCAATCATTTAAAATATTTATAAATATAACCTTTGTACAATGTATTGATGCGTACATAATATGATACCTTGCGGGATTTGAGCTCCAAAAAGTCATAAAGGACGCTTAAAATAATATCAGGAGCGGCGCACGCGCTATGTACATCAGTCTGTCCGCAGCCTGTCGCATGAGATAGCAGCACTCGACAGTAGCAACTAGCAGCCGGCAACAGCGAGCTCCGGGAACGCTCGGCAGACAGACACCGTATAACATCATTCATCTAACCTACGCTGTCTATTACACCATTAAATTAAAATATCACAATATGTACATATTAAATCAGAAAACTATTCGATAATATCAATATTTCTAAGCGACAGAATTTACGTAATTAAATACCCAGTAAACAATTACTCGTGATATTACACAGATCCCAGAACGAGCTGCATCGAGCTGCCCGATTAGTGGAAATACCTTAATACTTAGTTCGTTGAATCATTCGAGGATAATAATAATAATTGTTAATTAGATGTCATTTGGTGTATCGCTTATATTCGATGTATGCAATTCTACTCTAAGGGTCTCCCTGTAGGCTAGAGTTTTCATAAAAAATGTAGTTTAGCTCTTGTTTTCAAAAGACTAGTCGCGTTACATTAAAATTTTGAGATAATGAAAATATTATTTAGAATCTTACTAACTTAATTAAAGTTTAATTAGAATCTTACAAGGAAATGCAGGCATTATAATT
Source organism: Cyclargus thomasi (assembly GCA_026546445.1). Taxonomy (NCBI): domain Eukaryota; kingdom Metazoa; phylum Arthropoda; class Insecta; order Lepidoptera; family Lycaenidae; genus Cyclargus; species Cyclargus thomasi. Next base: position 629,919 of record JAOTAV010000023.1, on the reverse strand, counting down.
TCTTATCTTTCGGATGATGTTGTTCATATACCAGTGCTTGTATGATGGTATGACCTAATCACACAGATAATTTATTCTACTTAGGAATACACAAATTGGGCCCAATTAAAATTTATCATAAAATTTGCTATGAAAGCAACTCAATTCCAAAATCTTCGCTAAATTCTTTAATCGCGTGTTCGCAAAAGACAATTATCGCGACCAGGTTCACTTTAGCTTACAAGGGACCCTTAGTCTCTTCCAAAATCTTACACAACCTTCACTTGTGACTTCCGATTTGACAAGCATTCGCAGGTAATGAGAAACATACTTCTGAATTGATTCGACTCAATTGATGATGCATTTAACAATCTAGCGGGATCGCAAGTGTCACAAATTACAATTGACATTTTGCTGTGCGGTTTTTCTTGTTCTGTTTTTAGTTTTTTTTTTGTTTCACAAAATTCAAGTATTCTTTCCAAGCGAATGCGGCAAATGAGAAAACACTCTAATATCATTCATTTTCCATTTTAAAATAATACTATATACGACTATTCCGAACCGAGTTTGATCGATTCCATATCCAAAGGCACTTCTCAATTCCGAGCTCTGCCAACTGAATTTCATTCTTATTGACATATAAAACGCCCTTAAAGCACTGGCTTACTAACCAAAACTACGATAACAACTCGCAAGCGTCCATCTCGATAATAAATATTCGAAGAATGTGACATATCTAAGATATTGTCGGCTTTGTTATAATTATTTAAATAATTTCTTTACTCGTTTCACTAGTCCACTAAACAGACAAAATTATAAAATATTGCGAAGTGATCAATACATCACATCGCATAATACGTTCTTACTTTTCTAACATCGATTGTAACATGCAAGTACACATTTATTGCGTTAAGTTTTATCTAGTCATTAAAACATTTTATTTACAATGATTTAAAAAGTAGAGCCACATTTTAAATAATTATCAAATATCACTTAATTTGGCATAGATAGTAATGCAGTCAACCTAGACAAGCTTTATCAAAATTAATGACAGGAATGAAATATTGTAGCACGTGTTTCGCTCTTTACAAAGATGATAACAAAAGGTATATTTTAAAACTTGATCTATTATGTGGCTGTGAAAAAAAAATAGCGCCGTTGCAGTTTTCAACAAAGTCACTGGTGGCAATTTATGTCGTGGCATAACAATGCAACTGACACCGTTCGGTACAGAAAAATATCCTCCAATAAATAAATCATGTCCGTAACTTCCCCGAGTTACTGCATCGTTGATAGGTTTAATTCACCCGGTTATTATATGCAAGCTATTATTTCTTAGAAAAACGTTTATTAAGTGTAAATAAATAACCAGGCGAATCTGCCCTAAATGACGTCTTACAACTCAGCACTAAACGGAGAACACTAGGGCGAGTAGTTTACGTAGTGGCGTATGTGCGTGCGTGCGGGCGGGCGCGGGTCAGAAGCGGCGCAAAGAGGGCGCCTTGCGCGTTGGCTGCACCGACAGTGGCGCCACTAACACCGATCCTCCTTCCCCCGATCCAGCGCCGCTGGTGCCCATCTCCTGAACATATCAATATCAATTAGTCACATCAAATATTTCAGGCTTACTTTCTATAATCTATATGTATGGTCTATGTAAAAAGAAACTGATTTATACCCAGATGTCGAATCTATCGGAATATGTCAATAATTGTGCCTAATTTGTTATATGAATCAACTTTACTACTAAGGGTTAATTTCAACAAAGACGTCGCCAAAACGAAAATCAATTAAAATAGTTGCCGTGGCCATAAATCATTAATTTATAAGTTGTAACAAAATACCTACCAACATATTCCTTGGATTACTAAAAACAAATGATCGATATTAGTGAAATATGAAAACACGAAACACGGGTTTTAATTATTGTTATTAATATCCATTAGGGTGGTTCAAGATAGTATGAAAAAAAATATAAGTAGGGTCTACACCACCACCTAATTATATGATGCTCAGTGATAGCTACAGTTTTCATTTTCTTACTTCAGAGAAAAGCGGTGCTCAACAAAAATTTAAACTTTTTTGTAAAAATATGTTATATTTGGTATATAACAAAACAAATTAAATTATATTATTATGTTTTTTAGTTTATTGTAACTAAACATAAGCTAAGTTTAATAATAAAATATAAAATAAAAACAAAGCCAAATCTTATCTCTTTGACGCGCAGAAAATGGCATTTTAAATCACACATACTTTAATGGTTGCTCTAAAATATATTTAAATAGTCGGTATTTCACTTTACGTAACAAATTTTATACATGTTACAAGAATATAACAAATGCTCAAATAAAGCAAAACATCGAAGCAATAAGGATAGTTGAGCACTGCCTGCTGCTAATGCTACAAACATAAAAATTTATATTTATGTTACTGTGGGTAGGTGTTACAAAAATATCAGGTGGCCAGCCATAAATTAAAAAAAAATGGTTTGGACCACCCTAATATCCATGTATTCATTCTTAAAGTTTACAACGGTAAACCTATTAAAAATGAACTTGCGGCTATCAGTGGCATTGTAAATATGGGCGACTTTAAAACAATCACGGGCAAGTTAATTTTATAGGAAAGAACTGCGCGCGGCTTGAATGTGTATGCTCTAGTGAGTATGCGCCGCCGCACTCACACATTAACTACCTACTCAGTCAAAGTGTGTGTGCGCAGTTGTGCGGAGGCGCATTGATGCTACGGTGCACACTTGCAATTCACGCGCGGTCAATATCAACACTCACGTTAATGTTGTTACAGCTGGCGAGGCGCATCTGCGCGAGCTGCGAGGCGGGCGTGAGGTTGGACGTCGATCCGAAAGGCGATATCATCGACGACATCGCACGTTTCAACTTCGACGGCGTCTTGTTGAAGGAAAGCGCACGTCCCACCTGTGACACATATACCACCGTGTACAATATCTCCTTCAACGATCAGTATTATTGACGAAAATATTTTTCATGCGTCCAAAAAGATGTAAATTAAAACCGTTAACAAAGGCATGCCTGAAAAATATTTTTTTATAATTTTTTATCGTAACCACAAAAACCAATTTACTCATTTTATTCTTAAAACAAATTTTAATTAGTAAAATTATTGATTTGTTGGGATGACGCAAGCGCACATAGCAAAAAATGTTCGATAGGTAAAAAATATGAGAACAAAAAAAATTGTTTAGGTATGATTTGTCTTAGCATCAATAATTTTACATAACCCAGGGCACCGGAGGTACTAGACAATTAGATGAGGTGACATGCCGCAACATTAGTAACTGACAGATGATGAGCACCGCAGAACAAACAAAGGGACGGGACCTGTAACGTAAGGTATGGCACGCTCACAAACAGGGAAGAATACGAGTACTTAATTAGTCCCGTTCTAAAGAATCCTACCAGAAAAAACAAAAACATATAATTTCGATAAAGTAATCGCATCATTAGGAATGTTAATATAATTCGTTACTGTCGAAAAGCAGAAGCTGTGATGTTACTGATCTTTTATAACGATAGCATGATCCCAGTTAGGAGTGAGTAGACTTATAGAAGAATCCCAAGCACATTAGACGCAACACGTGGCATTAGACGCAACGGTGTCGGCAGGCGGGGAGCGCCCGCCGATAAGGTGGTATTAGTGTCCGATGGCGCGGGACGGGTATAGAGCGAGAGCGTCAGACCTGTGCGAGTAAGTGAGCGCGCAATACCCATGAGTCTAGCAGGCCGGCCCCCGGCTCGGGCCGCAGCCAGCCGCCCAGTCCGGCCAGCGCCTCCAGCTACAACAGAGGGCCCGTTATAGCTCACTCCCAATACTTCACGATAATGTTAATGATTTATCATCGTCTAAGGAACGATAAAAGGGCACGCTTAAAGTGTGTTCAGTTGTAGGATGGCTATAACATTGTATGTAACATAATCGTCCGCTTACGTGCAGGCCTCTAAATTGCATAAAATGTAATGTGACTAATGACAAAATATATTTTTAAGGACTTTAATACCAAAAAATCATTACTCTTACTTTATTATTTACTGCTTACTAATTTTATTGTTGAAACGGGATAATCGCATTAAATATTGTTCGACAGTTTCATACTTCCTATATGCTAATGGAGCATATAAATATTTTCTTCAGCTCTCAGCTTTCGCGTTAATACATTATAAATTTTGTTATTGCCACTATTTGGTTCATGCCTTAGTTACATAAACTCATGAATATGAAATTTACTTTAATTCTATTAAAATGTTAACTTATTAATTATTTTAATTTAACTGAGCACAGTAAACGATATTAATGTGACATAATTATTGCAAAGCTTGTATTTAATAATATATTGTGTCAATGCATGTTTAGTGCAGTTGAATTTTTTTTTGATATTCCAGAGTCACATATTTATCTGTAGTAGAACAGTAACTTTATTCTTAATCTACACACACTACCAAGTACGAAATCTAAACTTTATAATTTAAAAGAAATAATATTCTGTGAATAAAAATAATTGCGTTTATTAGTAAGTAACAGTGTAGTGCGTACCTTAATTCTTGTGCGTGCGGCAAACTTGGACACCTTGGACAGAGTACTGAGCGCCAGGTCGCTTGTGTCGATGTCAAGCTGGTGGGACTCCAGGCACGCCAAAAATTTGTCCTGTCAACAATCATAGTAGACGACGTTAGATAGTTTCAAAATAATTAATATATAGTTTCCAATGTTCATGTACCAAACCAACTTAAAAAGTATAAGATCTTTAAAAGTATGAATACAACAAATAAGATTATTGCGTGTAGTATCTAGATAAAATAATGACTGTTATCTATATTTTTATGTAACATAGTAAATAACGTACAATGGTTGGATTTAGTGACATTCTACTCTAATTAAATGAGGAGTTGGATAGGAAGTGTAAGGAACTCTATAATCTTAGGCCACAAACAATGAACATTATTAAGAAGTCAAGCTAGCAATTATCATATCTGAGTGCAGCAATTATGTAGCAACATACCGCATCTGCTTTGCAAACAGTGTTGGCCATCTGTCGGCACAGCTGACGCAGGAAGTGCGGCTTGTCGACCGTATCGTCCGTGATCATGAACGAGTACAGCTTCTCCTTCAGCTCAGAGTTGCTCCGACACATCAGTGCGAACACGTTGTGACAATCTGAAAACATTATTGAAGGCTTACGGAAAAAAGATTAAAGACAAGAGTCATAATATTATGATTGTATGTATTATTAATTAAAATTACTATGTTACAACTTATCACGTTTAAAATTTGCAGGATATTATTACACAAAATACGAAAGTCGTGAAACTAATAAATGTTAAAAACTTAAGACTCGAATTAAAAAATAACATAATATGACTACATATTAAAATTACGTTAGTTAAAACCGTCGTAGTCACAAATAGCATCGTATTTTTATGGATCATACAGCATGGATCATATAACTTGCCGATACGTAAAATTCAGTAAGTAGATAGAATAAATTTAGATCTAAACAACAATATTGTTACCTTCCGCCTCTCTAATGTCGACTACTCGTTTGACTGTGCTGAGCGGCATCAGGGATATGTGTCTGTAGGGTTTACTCGAGCCTATACGCATCGTGCCCGTACCGTTTGTTGGACTCTTGCTGTTGAAAGCCTGTAAATTTTATTGTTTACTATGAAAATATTTTACGTTATTCATTTTCACATACATGGGTATTTTTTACCACGTAAAAATATATGAAACTGAAAAAAAAAATAAGGAATGCTCGACTTACTTTCGACCTCTTTTTGCAAACTTCCATTGTATCGGTAAAAAGGAAAAGCACGAGATGGTCTCCTCGGCCTGACAACTCTTTCGATAGTTCTACCACTTCACATCTTGACACAAACGAGCGATGGGACGACACGAGGTGTGCCTGTAAATAAACAATACGAAGGAAAAAAATAAGTTTCAAAATTTTAAACAGTTCCCTAAATTTAATTTTTTTTTAATTTTTAAAAAAGTTTTAACTGTTGCTTTACATAAGATTTGGCATCATACTGTGATCATTTAGTGATGACGTCACGCCCCGCTTCCCACTATCGTTATTAATATACAGGAAAAATATTACGCATTTTACTCCTAATCTTGCGGGCGTGTTAAAAGTGAATGAATATTTGTTTACATCCGTCGCGCATTAAGTAGCATCTATTCTTTAATTAAATATGACTACCTCATGTGTTTTCTACTATAAATAATACGATTCAAACACACTATAAAGTTCAAATAATTTTTTCATAGATGTATGTATCATAATAGGTTAGTAGCCCTTATGAATAAAAAATAAAAGTGTATATTATTATGATACATTAATTAAGTAAAAAGCTAAATATATTGATTTTCGTTTATATAAATACGATATCAATTTGTAATTTCAATTTTAAAATTACTCTTTTTTAATCTCTATATCACGTGATACGAAATGCTGTCCACCAGGATGAGTCTGTGACTTCACTATATTGAAATGAAATGATATGTAAAATGTTCATATTAGTAAATTCAAAAAGGGGTTTTTAAAATTAAAGATTTTAAAACATCTTTTGAATGTAATGAATGTAATTAATTTAATGAAAAGAAAAGTAAAAATAAAAGTTGTTGTTTCTTTGCGATTAGTGATGTCACATACACACATCATGGTGGACAGCGTATTCACGGCATTCAAAATTGCATACATTTTAAGGTTGTTTTATGACTGTTTAGCGAGGTTATTTTGAGAAAATAAAATGATCACTGAAAAGTCGCTGTGTTAAAAATAAATTGACGAACTTTTATAAAAAGTGTCAAATACCCTTTTTGTTCAAAATGAAATAAAACATTAAATTTAGTGGTAGCGCAATAATAAATTTCAGTGTGCGTACAGAATATTATGCGTATGATATGATGTGCATTGACGCAAGAGGGGCGTACGTATACACCGTGTGGAGGAGAGGCTTTACCTTGCTATGGACTTCGAGGTATGCTTACCAGCCTTGTCAAAGCTGTACCCACGCCGATTTTTCAATTTGTTTGAAACCGACATACCGGCTCGCTGTGGTATTATGTTTGTGTACTAACCGGGCACTGGTCGATGTCGTTGTATATGTCGAACATCTGCAGCTGGCCCTCGGTCTTGCGTTTGTCTTCGTTGATGTGTGACATGACCTCGCGCAAGCCCGCCAGCGCCGACACCAGTGCCACATGGTCCGGGTTGCTCTTGTGTGTGTGCTTTAGGATATCTAACACACAAAATAAATCATGTATTCTCTAGCAACTGCTATTTTCTGATAAAATAATATTGTAAATTTTATTAATAATTATATTATACTTTAGGTATTATAATTTACAATATGTATGCTAAAATGAAATAAAGGATTATGAAAACAAATATTTGACAAATATAAAACTTACCTTCTAATAGTAAACTAATACTGGGTAGTCGCTGCACTGGTCTTATTAATAATTCCTGTAAGCTCTGTCTTCCACATTCTGGTCTCGTTTGACAGACTTTTAGGAATGCATGAAATCTGCAACAAAAACGTTCTATGAATACTATTTAAAACATTAAATTGTATTAGTTCGCAATAATCGAAAAAAATTTATAACAATTACACTAAAATGTTGTTTCTATTTTAATACACCAAAAAAATTTAAAAACATGATTATTGCAATGTGGCAATTACCTTGGGTTCTCACGGTCGCACTGTTGCAGCATTTCCTTGGTGTTCTCGAAGAAATTGACAAAGGGCGGGTAGGCTTTGACCATGTCGGGCGTGTACTTGAGCACCAGCCGCCCGATACCCACCTCCTCGCTCCAGTGCGCCTGCGCAGAGTGCAGCTCCTCCAGCATACGTCTACAAATAGAGATTGGTAATTATTATTTAGTTACTCCAAATTATGCAAGTCGGTACATTTATTATCCTTATTTTTGTCTACTGTGTACCTGTCTTAAGTTTTCTTAAAGCATTATACACCCACCCAAAAGTCAAGAGAACTTGTAAAAGTACTTACTGATGCAGTTCATATATAGGCGGTAAATTTCCGAATATAATTTTGAGTTCTGTATTATTGAGCAAAGCTTGATTTTTTCCATTTGTACTGTCTTCCTCTACCATTACTTCTAATGGTTGTTTGAACATCTAAAATTAAAAAGTATATGAGTTAAAAAATAAAAAGAAAAGGAAGAATTTAAAGCCAGACAATGTTATAATTTAAAACTTACATTGACTATCGTTTGAAGTATACCAACATAATTTGACTCTGTTTGAAGCAGTTCCATAAAAACTTGCTGGCGGGGAGACATTAACTTCCTCACCACATTATCAGGTACCTCTGATTCTAAAATAACAAATTTGTAACATTATGTATAACAATTAAAATACACATCTAATAATACTTTTATACTACTTTTGTACTTCATATATAATTTTACCTTCTAGCAACTGCTTGCCGTCGGGCGATGGCGTGCAGTCTAGCAAATTTCCGGAGATGGACAATAGAACAGCGTCGCCGACGGACGAGCGTCGCTTGTTCAGCGCCGCGTCGCCGCCGCGCAGCTTGCGCTTGCGCAGTCGCTGCAGCTGCGAAGGCGTGCACGCACTCTCTTCCGGCACCGCTGCCGCTGCGCTCGCGCCGCAAGCCCCGCCCACCGACGACCGCCGCGAGATCTCTTCCAGGTACTGCAGTAAAACGGTATAGCACCATATAACGTGTAAGTTCTAGGCAAGTATATTTAAATATGATGATCTTTTTCAAACCGGCAACTTTACAGTAATAATTATAGAAGGCGACAATATTTGTTCTTTTCAACTTATAACACTATATTGAAACTTAGCAGCTCTAGTTAAACTTTAATATTCAAAAATAATTAAATTTAAGCAGTAAAACAATGCCTGCCATTGTACTCACATCTTTGAAAAGATATTCCCTTTCGTCTTGTGCTTCCTCATTTTGTATGGACGCCCAAAACCATTCTGCTTTTACAACGTGAACGGAGGGCGCACAGTCCGGCGCTATGACCGTATTGTGTTCGTCGACCACCTGAAATTGGGTATACCGATTTTAGAAAAAGTAAAACAACCTTTGTTGTTAGTTTAAAACGCAAATTGAATTACCTCCTATGTGCATATCTATAAGCGCCTACAATTCTTCTAAGCATGCAAATATTATGATATCGTTAAATAATAACTATGGAACTTTTTATTTTAGTACCCGATAGCTTCATAAGTTTACATGGTAAAGGCACGTGAACAAATATAAGTGGTAACCGTGACTTTTAATAATTTTAATTAACCCGAAAGAAACATTTTTGAATAAAATTTAAATAAGGTCTACCATGTAATCTCATGGTGAGCTCCGAGACGGTAAATGTGGTACATCGTATAGCATGTGGACGAGACAAATTGATATTTAGTAGTACAATATGTAATTAAATGATGTTAGTACCGGCAGCGATAGTCCATGGCATTGCAAAATGGCGCGAGCGTCTCGGGTGGGGGTCGTCGAGACGGAGGCGGGCGCGACGAAGACTTGCGGTGCATCGCGCGCCGCGGGTGACGGGAGCGGGGCAGGGCGGGGTTCGGGGACGCAAGGAAACGCGTTCGCTCGCAACTCGCCGGTGCCGCTTATCGAGTAGCGGTGCGCGCGCAACCAGACGTACTGAGGAGTTTTAAACACGGTCGAGTCGTCCAGTTCGTCTACGTCCGTGTCGTTTTTGACGGGAGTTCTCATTTCCGTGCTGTCTACGGTGTCTACTTGGACCGGAGATATGTCCAGATTCATGCCGTCAACGTCTCTCTTCGGCGTCGAGACGTTGGTGAGGTCAGACGGGAGATGGCGCGGGTCGACATCTACCGTATTTCGTTCCGCCCGTTTTTCGTATTTTTTCTTTCTTTCACTCCTAAACGAGGCAGTAAAGGATTTTACGCTCCGCCGGAGCTTCGATGCGGATTTTGACGTTTTGGAGCTTCTTATCGACGAAAAAGAGATATCGAAAAAACCCGATTGCTTGCTCATGTTCATAGAAGAGATCGAAGTGTTGTCGTCTTCCCTGATGGGCGATGAGGTGGAGGCAACGAATTCTCCGGCGGGGTCGGTCGGCTTGACTTCATCAGGGCTCAACGGCTCGACGGAGATGTCACCTGACGTTTTAGAAACGGACTCCTTCTTCGACCTTTTAAATATCGTCGGCCTATTTTTGAACTTGAATGAATCTTTGATTTTTAATCTCTTTATGGATTTCCAATTGCTATCCTCGGATTTGTCGGGGGACACGCTGTTGCCGTCGACGAGACCGACTTGAAAGTTAGAGTCGGTCGAATTTCGACTTCTTTTCTTTCCCGACGAAATCGTGGTGTTCGACTGTTGGAGGTCTTTATTGGCTTTCGACAGCGTCGCTAGAAAACAGGCATCGTTTTTTGTATCCAAGTCGCACAGACTCTTGGTGAGAGACGAGTGCAGGGATCCCGACTCCGTCAGGCAATCGACTAAATTAAAAACGTTGATCGATTTATTTCTAAACACCTCGCGCTTCTCTTTGGCATTAATTCTCCCATCGTCGTGAATGATCTGTGACGCGTATTTGTTTTCTTTGTCGGTCGTCCTGGGCTTTCCAGTTTCGGGATGACTCTGCCCGCGCTCGCCGGGACACTGGTCTCCTACACTAGTAATACTGATATCGGGTCGAGCGGGTGGTTTTTTTGGGCTTAGGCTACTTCTAATACTGTTTCTCGAGCGCAAGAGGGCCTCGTCTCGTTGGTCGGTCGTGTGCGTTGCGGCGGGGCTAGCGCGGCGGCCCGACAGGCGGGCGGACAGGCGGCGGTACAGCGAGGCTTTGGGGGTGCTCTGGGAGCGGTTGGGGGAGGTTCGGGAGGGCTTTAGCGAGCTGCTGGAGGAGTTGGGGTGAGGCGATAGGATAAGCGAACGACCGAAAGTCTCCCCATTGGCCATTACCTGAAACATGTGTGAAACACACCACGCAATGATAACGAAGCCATTCCAGTACATACATGCTCAGAAATATCCTTGTCACCCTACAGTTAGACACAGAAGCGACGACGGTACAAATAAACAGGAGTGTTTTGAAAAAAACTATTTATGTTATACACTCCGCACAGTTTATGAACAAAATGATACGATGAAAACAGAGTGCGACTGCATTATCAACTACTTTCTACTGTAAAGGCATGGAATGAAATCTTCAAATGTGGACTGAACGGAGAAATGGAGATGAACGTATAAAAGGTTTTTTGATCAGAAGTAATTCTGATTCTTTCCTAACTGTAACTTCTATTTTTATTGACACACCTTAGTTTCTTTTACTAATAGAAGTTCTCGTGTTATTATACAATCAGTGGCGTAACTACAAGGTGGCAAGCTGGCAAAATGCCACGGGCCCGATCAGCCCCCCTAGACAGTGGCTAGCGATTATTTTTTAAATTAATCGCTTGACGTGTTTTGGTATTGGTTTGACATAGTGGAAGAATAAACGAATTTGCTACGGGCTTCAAACGGTATAGTTACGCCACTGTATACAATCAAGATTCAAATTTGGTGTCCCCAAATACGTGTTCAGAAGTAAATAAGCACACGAATAGCACACGAAAGCAATGTATTGCCAGCATGTGATGATAAGCCGTGGTGAGATGGAACAGACAATGGGTTGACTTTACGGGTGGCGGGAGGGGTGGCGGTGTAGCCCAATGTAAGTAAAGGATGAACTTCTATTGATAAATGCTACAGAGCTCCTTGCCGAGACATCGTTAACTATGACGAAGAAAATATATTATGGTAATGATATTTTCAACTTCGTCACTGCTAGCATTGTTTTGGTAGGCCCCCAGAAACGACTACGATCGATAATGACGAAATAAAGTTTCTAAATCATGCAACACGTCGACATTGAATTCGGCTGCTACCGGTGTGGTATAATGTTTTTTGTTTGCGTGTGAATTGTAATACACACACGCATGACATTGAAGTGATTGCTAAACGGTATGCAGGTCGTAAAATAACGTGGAACGAAAATAAAATCTAAAGTGCCAAGCTACAGCAGGTAACCGATACGTCGTGTTACCAGGAGTACTAACTACGTGAAACGTGCATGCTGTTTTCATTACGCTAAAATTAGTACCTAATGTGCCACTATGTATTAATAAGTCGGCATGTCAAGTATTCGGAGGTAAACGCTCTGTGAACACTAACATTGTAAATATAAACGCTCGGCTCGCATTATTATGTTGAGGTTTACTTAAAATACGAGCACAAGTAAAGCATCAATTACACGCATCCGTTGTACTAAAGGATTTAAAGAGAATTTAATTTTTCCGTTGCCAACATTCGACGCGAGCTAAAATTGCCGTGTGAGTCGTGTGTCTTTAATAATGTGTTACTCGGTTTATCGTATGAGTGTAATTGGTTCTTTAAACGGACATAAGAAGCATCTTTCGAGCGCTTTTTCTTTTCGATAAATCAAGTCAGGAAGTAATCCCAACAAAGTGGATTGAAAAAGTATATGTAGGCAGTATCGTGGGGGGCGGTACTTACGACGTGCGTGCAATCGGGGTCGTCGAGCGTGCAGGCGGCGCCGCCGTTGCCGCTGAGCACCTCAGCCATGTGCTGCGTCTCGTCGTCCGCGAACCCGACGAAACACACGCGCGCACCCGCGAACACCTTCAGCTTGTGCTCTTTCTGCAATCATAGAAATCTCTGTAGATTGCTTTATGTAGATGTTGATCTCCAAAATTTGTTTATAGTAATTTTGATTGAAAAATACTTGTTATCGCTACATTTGACTTACAATAAAGGCGGCGTCTGTGGCGATGCAGGCGGGGTCGTCGCGGCGCTCCCAGCAGGAGTCGACCCAGGAGCGTTGCAGTACGGGCAGGCCGAAACCCGACGCATACCGGTACTTGTCGCCCGTCGCCGCCGCCGCGATCAGGTGCGTCACCTTGCTCGACATGTCCTTGCGTATAGACCCGCCCATGTAGTGTATGAGGGTTATCAGGTACGTCTGTGGGTATAACCTCGTATGAGAAATAGCTTTGAATAAGAAAAAGCTGATAACTTAAAACGAAACAGAGCATTCGCGTCTTTTTCACACGGTTATGTGACCTAAGATTCTCAGTAGTCGAAGAATAGCGTGGTTTTAAAGACTTATCTGTAACTGTTACTTTCTTATGTATCCTTAAATAATAAAGTCATCTCACCAGCTCATCCTTTTTCCGGAAGCCGGAGAAACAAATGACGGCGCCGCGCATGGCGAGCGAGTAGAGCGGGCGCGCGTTGGCGGGCGGCGGCTCCTCGCGCGCCGACAGCTGCAGCACCGCCGTCGGACCCAGCACCCTGAACATAAGAGAGAGCTAGAGCAACGCTAAACACTGGGGCATTACAATCGGAGTGTCTGTTTTGATACTGATTTACAAAATTACATGTTATGTTTAGCTATTTACAAGCTGGTACTGTCCCTTAAAATTTTGTAGGATAAGCTCTTTTTAATTAGATACATATTATCTGCTGGCCTACGATACATCAACGTGATATATCTCTCTCTCGAGCGTTGTCAAAATAGTCGATATCGACTTACATCTCTACATTATAACATGCGTACGTCGAGACTAACGTCGAGTCAAATTTCTCGACCGTAGACTAGCATCGAAAAAACCGTACTCTTCTCATAATATCAAAATCTCGACTAAACACGATAAAAATGTGTTGTCAAATCATGGTACGTAGACAAAAATAGCACAGATTAAAAACAAAACACAAAAATTATTGTCGACAAACACGAGAGAAAATTTTGTCATGTTAGGGTCAATAGAGATGAGATAAAACGGTAAACGTCGACAAAACGTGTAGACAACATTATCACGATGAGCCCTGCTAGAGTTTTAACCACTTTCTAATAATTCACAATTTATTTAACAGATTCTCCGTAATCCATCAGTCATATAAGTTGTGACAGCCTTTACGACACTTATCAGGAAGCAAGTTCTGAATATTTGCCAGTACCTAAATCTCTTTGATAGGGCTTAATGCTCATGAAATACCAAGGAGTTTAACTGTTATATTACCTCATCAGATATCTGTGGAACAGAATTTATGATTAGGCTAGCTATCACTCAGCCTTGGATAGCCTATTTGACACTTTTTCAGTTAGAAGTGAAACTTGTAAAACTCGGGACATAGCCTGGTCGGAACAAGCTATCATATAATAGTGTTAACATTATGATTCATATGTTTGCGGTAGGCCCAAGAAGTAGTCCAAGTACTAATAAGACTGACAATCCACTACATGTCAAATGTTTATTAACTTGCATAAGAAACATATACAGACTATACCTACTCAAATCTCTGGAAAAACTATACGACTACGCTATTTTAGTCCAAGGTCATCGTAATCCAATAAAAACATTGTCAAACACAAACTACAAATTTTTGTGTGCGGGTCGGAAAAGTTCCCCGATTAAATCCTTTTACTTCAAGTATGATTAGAATGAAACATTTTTATAAGTACAAACTAACTTTTGATCGTTAGCTAGAATAGCTGAACTGGAGAACGCTTCCAAAAATAGCGACCCCATGCGACAATGTCCGGGAAAGACAACTTCCTTCCCAACACGGGACTAGACAAAACGAACCGGAAGAAACGTTTCGGTTATAATTAGACGTATGAAAGTTCCTTTACAAGTTTGGACTACATACGTACGTAGTTTTGAAAGTTAATTGCATGATTATAATATGAAGGATAATAAGAAATCAAACAACACTAGATCTAAGTACTGTTCAAAATAGTACCTACGTGTATATTTAACATTCTTATGTTTATATATTTCGTTGTTCTTAATACATTAGCTACTTTTGAGATGGTATTTGCGAAAGACATAAATTAGATTTAATATGTTAAATCAATGTTATTATCGAGAGCCGTGTATTGAACGTTTAAATTGGCGTTAGATTGGTCGAGCGGCGCCGTGACGTGCGCGGTGCGGTGTGCGGCGTGCGCGGGGCGGGAGACCGTGACGTCACACGGCTTATCCCGATAGAAATAGTACTGACGAATTTAATTCCGAATTCCTGAAATACGGAATGCTAGCAATCATACAGATAAAATAAAGATTATTCACTCAATGAATAATTAGTCTGGACGCTTGTTTTCCGAGAACACACACTACAAGGTAATTTACGTTTTCCACTTAAAACAAAAACAAACGTGAACTGTTATTATGTTACTAATTAATTCTTAAACGTGTCAGACCTAAAATATTTCTTAATTCAATACCAATCTCTACGAATACCATAAGCCTGAAGTGTTTGAATGCGCTAATCTCAAGTATAGGTTAGTTGAACGCACGAATGTTTGTCATGTTTAAACAAATTAATTCCTTTTCAATTCATTTTCACAAAAATATTAATCATGTACGAGAACTCGTACATGAACAGAAATCGACACAAACGTAGTCGCTGGCAACGGCAAGATTATTAACAGTTTTACTAATCGGCTGCTAATTTTATTCTTACATTTATAGATATTTTTTTGAAAACAGAACAACTACAAGTATCATGTTTTATTAGTGGATCATGCAAATAACAATGTCGTTATTTAAGAGGTGAAGACGTCAATCGTTATCAGAGGTATTCAAAACACAACAGCTATAAAAATCGTATGAAGTGATAGTTAAACTATTTTCAGTTCGTTTAAATATGACATTTATAAATATTGGGGACATACATAAATCTCTAACCCAGTGTCCAGTAAAAGGTGTTACGTGAACCGTAGTTAGTGGTTGAAAAAGGTCATTGTACTTATTTTATAAGAACTAAAAAAGAGAGATTGGGATCGTCCTAAGAGAATCTAAGAAACACTGATAAATTTGTGGTGTATCTTTAAAATCTTGCATTCTCCTGGATGTCTCTTTAGCCTTAAATATTTTACGGAACAGTTCTCTAACCGAACTGATGATAACTATTTTAACTGTAGCAACCTATCCCAATAAAGTTACTTAAAGGATATACTCGAGGACAAAAAAGAATAAACCATTAGAGAACAATAATATTTAGGTATTATCACAAAGTCTAAGTTCTAACCGTATCATATCAATAGGTGGTCATGACCAATACGTGTAACAAACGGAATGGGTAACATACGATAATTGAACTAATAAACCTTGCTTTTGAATTGCTAAAATCGTGTCGAATCAAGGTCTACAATAACAGACTGTAATGGCTAAAACGAATTTACAGTTAGGTACTTGTGCCCACTCCTAAATAGTAAATACTATCTATTCGAATTCGCTATCAAATATTATGGCAGCTACATACTGAAAATAGAGACTCTCTCTCTCTATTTTCAGTATGTAGCTGCCATAATATTTGATAGCGATATCACGCTCACTATCTCACGATAGATCATCGTGCAGATAGAACGCCAATTCCTGAGTATACTATACCTACATACAAGTCTGATATTGAATAGTTATTAGTTTAATTTAAGCGCCACTTGTTCATAAAGTGAATATTTATAATCCACCTTAAAATATGTATTACATTGATGATATTATTAGTTAATGGAAATATGACTATACTACTATACTAGATAGAGTTTGTACGATTTAGTTGTCTTGAATAATAATAATTAAAATGCTAAGATGATTTTCAATTGAAAGATATTTATTGTACTATTGCTGTATCATCTGGATTCTGTAATTGAGCACGACTAAGAATATAAAGTTCAATACGAACCGGAAAGTAGGTTGATTACAATTTTTAACATTCCATTTCAGGCAAATGTAACCAGAACACAAATACCAAAATAATATAGGGGGTAGGTCTTTACCTAAAAAATTTGCTTGCATTTTATTATTGGCTATATAATATATATAATGTATAATTTAGATAAAATTAGTAAGTCATACAAAATTAAACTTAAGTATCAATAGTATTTTAGGTCCCAATAATAGCAACTACTTCATAGAATGTATTACACCTCGAATAGAATTTGCGAATAATCCATATTCATTTAGATCACATTTGTGAAATGATGACAAAGTAACGAAGTAGCTGCAGAAACTAAATTTATAGCATGTTACAATATTTTGGTCTCCTGCGTTTTTTGCAATAATTCTGTTTTATTTTTTTTTTGTTGAAAACATCGAATTAATGTAAACCGGTTTCTCAATACATTATAATAAATACAAATCATACATAATAATATTGTTGTGTCATTCTTACATTTCACTCTTAAAAAACATAGAGTCTGGAGCTTCGGTCGATGAATGAGACGGTTCCTCCTCCTCCGGGGTCGGTGGTAACCGCGTGGGTCCCATCGTTATACAATATACCACTTCACTTTACAATCACTTTCATACACTAGTCCGCTGAAGATTCCTTATAAACAAATCGCACACGTTAGACTTATTTGCTCTCGGCCTCATCACTGATATCTCGAGTTCAACCATTTATATTTTTCTGTCCATCGAGCATATTATTTTCGCGAACCGTTTCCAAGATTTTACGATCGGCAGAAGATTATTCTTCGCGAGAATTTTAAGACGCGAGCGCTACGTTCTTTGAACGTTCCACGTCGAATTGAAAAACAGTCGCATGGAATGTACAGGCCCGAAATAGCACGCAGCGTCCCGCGACCGCAAGGGCAACCCTCGCGCCGCGCACCGAGCGTCGCGACGCACCCACCACCTACACGCACCTTTATTTACACCCATACGTTTACAGTTCGTACGTACGACGTTTTACTAGCGGAAGGTTTCCCAAGTCCCAGAAACTTTGCTTGATGGATTACATTTGCGTGACATAGCGCAGTAAAATTGATATTCTGGCGTTGCAACAAATTTACATGAACTTGACATATTTATTTCAAGTATTTACTCTAAAAATAACAAAATTAATTACATTTATTATTTTTGGCTACAAACATTAAAATATCTGTGGGCATTAGATTTTCTTTAAATACGTTCTAAATGTTAATGACGAGTTTTGTATGATGTATCCCTTAAACGTGTATCGAATCCACATTGTCTGAGCCGTGTAAACAGCTTAACATTCCCGCCAGCAGCCACATTATTATGCCGTACAGCCGTACAAAACAATTAATCTCTTCAATTGGCATTTCTCTGATATACTGCATTGAGGTCGTCTTGCAAACAATATTAACGTTGAAAATTGAAATACGAGCTTTGTTAGAGTTCTAAGAAAATATTTCAGCGTAAACACAATTTCAGTGCCGTAAACAAACGCGGAAGAAAATAATAACATTAGTCATCGGTAAAACAAAGGTTCATAGGATATTTTTATGTGCAAATGAATCGCCTACAAGCAAACCCGTTTCATGTATTCAAATAAAAACATCGTATTTTTTACCTTTTACTCGCATTCTGGGTTGTGTAAAAATTCAAGATTCAGATTACAGGTAGAAGATTTTACATGGGTGTTTATTGATAAGTGATTTTTCACTTCTGAGTAGTAAACATTTAACTTAAAAAGACTTCTAAAATCCATTTATAAAAATATTATTGATGTTGAGCTGACGACTAGTCATTTAATAAATTTTTATTGTTGTCAATTGTCTTTCTCATTTACTAACCTCAACACCCTCACGACTAAGCGTTGCAAATAAAGAAGCAAGATTTTTTTTTAATTCATCTGTAATAGCTTAGGGATCACTACAGTTTAAACGATTGTAGCTCGACACTTCAGTTCCATAGAACTGACGTTTGTAAAATATGAAATTCACGCTATTATTAAATGTTGTGCCGTTTCGTGTCGCACTAGTAAGGTTTTACCTTTATTCTAAACCTATATTCCTGATTCCACTAGCTCCTACAAACCCTGAAATAGGTATTCCATCGCCGTTTTTCGATATACCAGAAACAATGCTTTTAGGGTCGATTTTCTTGACATAAGACAAAACGTATACCGCGACTAGTGGTTCAATAAAGGGCATACTGACCTATATTTAGCTTTGTGTGCTGCATCGAACAATTCGCCATCGAAGGGGGTAGTAACTAAGTAGGAGTGCGGTGCCGGCGAGTTTTGAGCCTGAGGCAGGTCCTCCGGCCCCCTGACAGCGGCGACGGATCCGAGACGCTCGCAGGCGGCTCGCACTCGCTCACACTCCAGACACGGCTCGCTAACGTACACCGCACACCCCGCCGAGCCTGCGATCAAACACCACGTCAACAATTAGAGAGGTGACTCGTGTAGTATTTATTGTGTACTAGATAACGCCCGCAACTCCTTTGCGCCAAAATTCGTTTATTGCCGTTCTCAAATAGCCTGCCTGCTTAATCAATAGCTCCCACAATGCTTGGACGCTCAGAAATTACTAAGCGACAAAAAGTATTGGTTCTGTAAAAATCACTAGGCTACCTACCCAGCTTAGCCAGCCCAGGCGCCGAGTTAACCGATTCAATCCCTAACTTTAGTGGAAGGCCGGTCCCCTTTGTGGTTGACCGGTCGGTCGTGAAAGAGCGATCTTGTACTTGAACGACTCCTCTCCGTACACGGCAGATGGCAACTCGCAGGTGGTTTTATTGAGTAAAAGTCTTACATAAACCTTAAGCGCCTCAGCGTTCCGCACACGCAACCCAGTGCACCCATGATGGGTTGCATCACTTTCATCCAATGAAATACGAATTACGATCTAGAAAGATGCCAAGGGTTGCGCGGCTTAACTGTTAAGTTGCAGCCTCGTACTGCACATCGATCGATTGTATAACGAAAAATGCTCTAAGGAATCCTCCTATTACGCCATCGTTCCACGAGATAAATATACTATTGTCATAAACTTTATGAGTTGCCGTCCTCCACTGTGCGTTTTTGATGAAAATGTACCTGTCAACCGACTATTCGACCCTCTTGTCAATCAACCAGTCGGTCAACTAGTCGATCAACTAACTAGTCGAATGACTACTAGTCGAGCGACTACTTGCCCAACTAGACGAGTAACCAGTCCAGCAACCAGTCAACCGTCTAGTCGGCCAACCAGTCTATCGACCAGTCGACCAACTAGTCAAGCATTCAGTCGAATGACTAGTCGAGCAACCAGTCGAGCGATCAGTTGAGCAACTAGTCGATAAACCAGTCGGTCAACTAGTTGACCAATTAGTCAAGCAGCAAGTCAACCAACTAGTTAAGCAACCAGTCAACCGTCTAGTCGTCCAACCAGTCTATCGACCAGTCGACCAACTAGTCAAGCATCCAGTCGAATGATTAGTCAAGCAACCAGTTGACCATCTAGTCGAGCAACTAGTCGATAAACCAGTCGGTCAACTAATTGACCAACTAGTCAAGCAACCAGTCGACCGACTAGTCGACCGATTAGTCGACTAATAAGTCGACTAGTCGGCCAACTAGTTGACCAACTCGTCGAACAACTAGTTGAGCAACTAGTCGCGCAACCAGTCAAACAACTAGTCGACCAACCAGTCAACCGTCTAGTTGATCAACTAGTCGAGCAACCATCCCAGACTGTATCTCAAGAAAGGAAGTTGAAATTTTGGGGATAACTAAAGAGGTCCCTAACCTAAATAGTTAATTATTCTTGGGATTTTCTTTAATCAATTATCGACAAACCATTTTTCGAAGTACAGGTGGCTGTAATTTTGTAATTACCATAAAAATAAAGAGCCGCCTTGGTTGACGCACACTTCGGCGTCACCAACAGAAGCTTCAGCGCAAACACTAATCTAAATATAGAGGTATCTGGTCAAATTCCAAAGAAGGATATTTAATGTTTTGCACGAGGAAGTCGTGAACTTTAAACAAGATTTATCTGATTACGACAAATCGCCTTGAAGAGAACCAGACGACTGTGCTCAATGTTTTCTTTAGTCGTTTCAAAATTATACAAATGTTTTGGTTACGTAAGCTGCGATTAGAATTACGGCGCCAGAAGAATAGGCGTTATTTGAAAAGCGTTAATAAACTTGGTACTACATTCCATTCGATGCTAATGACCTAGAGCGAGTCGGATTACAGTTTTGGAATAACTATAATGTTTATTGTATCGAAGGACGTAGCCAAGTAAATAACTAATTTTATTCTAGTGTTGGTTATATTATTTTCCTTGTCTTCGTTAAGAGAGATACAATCAATGAAAGACAATATTTTCGACGTTCTAAAACGAGCATCCTCCTCGTTTTTGGAAGTCGGTTAAAAAGGCTTTAGGAGTTAACTCCCACAAGAAGATTTTGAAGGACAGCATAATCTTTTGATAAAGATTAGGAAGCCCTGGTATTAAATGTTATGCTTTGGGTTAACTATGGGTACGTTATAAGTACGTAGTAACTGGTAGGCTTACTACTTGTAGTAAGCCTACCAGTTTTTTTCTTGAAAAACACAAGGAAATTGGTGTTTTTTGCCTTTCCGAGATTATTTACATCCGGTAATGTAATGTCTGAGGAACTTGAGAGCTTTCACATGACACGGCGGCCGTGGCGTGACCGCGTGTTTACATACCATAAACACAACGATCATCTTAGTAATTATTGTATAGGGGCCTTTACATGCACACGGGCTCAACATGGCACGGCCGCGGACGTGTTCATATGAAAAGGCGCTACTGGCCATTTTATATACTAACCAACCCCTTAAAAAACTATACTTTGGAAAGTCTTATTGGCCAAAGACGCACAAACCTGTGTTTGTGGATTTCGTTATAAATAAACCTATTTGTTAATAAATGATGATACGTGTTCATCTAGGTAGAGTCGCGTTCCCGCGCTGCTTCAACGGTTCAGGGTCGGTGAGTCACGGCCCAAGGGAACACCCGCCGATTTTGGCATCCACTAGGTAAAACTTCAGTGTGAAGTGTAAGCGACATTCATCTGAATAGTATTTTAACGGCAACTATCTCGTAGCGAATAGTCCATTAACAAAACCCTTAAGGTTTTAAATGCGGGGACAACAAAATATGTGACTTTGGCACAGGGACAAACTACAAATTGAAGTAGCGAGTCCTAACCAAAACGGAATGAAATAACTAGACATTGTACAAGGACATTGTACTCGTGGCCGATTTAAGTTACACTGTCTGTAAGGCTAGAAATTCTTATGGTGATAATTTACAATGTGCTAAGCATGGCTAATCTTGTTTCCGTAAAGCAAGTTTTTTTTTGTATAATTTTGATACTTTCAAACGTATAGTGGTTGATGATGTGCAGGACTAAGACAAGGCAGGCGATGATTACCGTGCTTAGCATGTTGTGAATTATCACCATAAGAATTTCTAGCCTTACAGACATTTGTAAGTCAAATCGGGCATAAGCTCTTGGTCTAGTTATAGGTCACCAGTTTATTATAATAAATTTGGAAGGAATGTTTTAAATTTCTGCAACTCTGGTCATAGTTGGCTTTATAGGAAAATTTTCTACCTGAGTATAATAGGAGAACTTTTACAATAGTTATTTTAATGCCAGGCTTGTTCATGATATAAGCATGGTTTTCCTAAAGGAAAAATATCTTTGTTTTTAGCTTACTGCTTTTGATTCAATAAGAAACTTTAAAACATTGTAATTAGGACTATTTGAAATATTATTAAAAACCATAATGCCCATAAGCATGTGAATAGCCATGGTTTAGCCACACAAAATGTTTCATTGTTATGATGTCTTAATGAAACCTTGTAATGAAAGGTTTTATTGAATTCCAAAGTCCATGCAAAAACTATTATGAAAGAACAATCAAAATTTCAATGGAAAAAAAGAGTATCACAACCACACTTGGGTTATCATTTGAGAGCAAGCTTTTAAAAATGAAAAATGTTGTCCTGCTCGAACAAAAACTAGTGCAGACTTAAATAAAATTCATATTCAAATGTTCAGTTTCTGTTTCAATTTGTAGTGTGTCAAATCCACCTCAGAAACTGGAGGAATAACTAAGTCAATAATTTTATCATAGCAATTCTTCAAAGGGATAAAAAAAACTAAGCACTCATGTGATCATTATCATGCACACTCACATCCTCCACCAAGGTATGTCCGCAGCTGTTCTACCAACGCTAGCATGGTTGGCATGTATGTTGCAAGCAATGCTTTATGCCATCTGCTAAAGCTGAGCCTACCAATAATTAAATAATTTAGGTATATAGGTTATGCTTTACAAAGAACCATCATACTATTTTAATATTGAGGAGAACATTCTTATAAAATTTATTAAAATAAAAAAAATGCTTTATTATTCATTACTTGCTTACAAGTACAACCTAAATTTAACCTCGCAAAATATCTGTTATATAATATAGCACAAGAGTGGGGCATTGGGCTAGACTGTGTTTTGGGAGCATAGTTTGTCAAATTAACATTGTAGTTCAATTATTATTAATATTTGTAACTATATAGTATCAACAAGGTACAAAAGCTTGACATTTTATCTTATCTCATTATAAGAAACCTATATCACTCCCACCTATAGCAAACCCTTGCATTCAGGAGATACAAGGGTTAAAAATTTTCGAAATGTTGAGGTTGTCACCATAGGCCCATTTAGTGCCCACGCCAGAATGGTCTGGTGAATACTCTTTATGCCAGAAATAGGTATGGTTGTTGCGGTAGTTGCGGGTGTTATGTAGTTTCTAATATTTTTTATGTTACTGGCTAGAGCCACAGACAGTGTAGATCCCCCCCCCCTCCCCAAAATGGGTCTAGATATGCTAATGGTTGTCACCAGTTTTCAGCAATTTTAGCATCATATTTTCAATGCATTCCAAGGGTGTTGGTTGATGAGGAGATAAAAATACCAAGTTTTTTAAATTATAAAATCCAAAAAAGGGTTAATAAATCAACAATAATCCAAAAACAGGCAATAGGCCAATTCATAACAGTTACTATAAAAAAAGAAAACAAAGCTTTGAGGTATATCTTTTAAATTATATGGATTTGAAAAAAAAATTAACATCCTGCCTGCCAACTGGCCTTTAACTCTCGAGACTACAAATATATAAACAATTTTCCCATATTATTTTTTAAATTATAATCATTACCAACCCATTTGTATCTCACCATTAAAAAATTAAGCATACCTGACTCAGTTTTTAAAAAAATGATGTTTTTCTCTAACATTAAGTTCAAAATGTACTACACTATTTTGGTAACTAACTTAAAAAATTGGTGCATGTAATCTAGATTCCAAAATAGTATCATAATTGCTGAATTACCTCTTTTATCAGATAAAAAAATATTTTTTCATGAAACTGGTTTATTTGTATTTTTTCTGTTTTTTTCCTTTAGTTATTATAGGGTTTTGTATCCGTGAAAACAGGACTCTATTACTACAAATCTGACATCTGTCGTTCTTAAAGTCTGTCCATCTATCTATCTCTAGGCACAAATTGGTTTATCACCCGTTTTCAGCTTTTTATGTAGGACACCTTGTATATTATTAGCTTCTAATTTTTGAGCATTAATGTAAAAAAAAAATATGCAAATTCCTAAACCTAAACCTTCTCATTTATTCAATTAGTTCAACTGTCATTAAGTAATTTCCATTTTCCATTTCCTATCTAGGCAGATGTCAATTTTGTTACCATTCTAACCAACAAAAAATCAAGATTTTAGTTTTGTACAAAATCTCAATTTTATCACTAGCAGGCCGCTACCATGAAACACTTGCTATGCTCATTTTGCTTGTGCACTGTAGTCACCATTCTACCATAACTAAAATTTTATTGCCATCAAATTCAAATCATGGATTTTAAAAATGAACCTGTCAATTATAACATTTTTTTTCAATAAATTTTCTTAAAGTAGCAGCCGTTATAAAATTTTTGCAGATCTTAAGGTTTGGAAGCTTATATTAAATGATATAATCTCAAAGTTTCAAAAATTGCAAACCCAAATTTCTCCTGAACAGGTTTCCTACAGCTGGATGTAGTATAATGGGGTTCACCTCTCTGAAATCTTTCACCGCCACCCCAATCCTACATTAAAATCCTAAACTTTAGCCCTGTTGTTCTTTTTTGTAAAAAATTAACGGAATGCATTCTGACCATTGCTCCAAAATAGAATTCTTCTTGCTCTGTACTAACCAATTTAGTACTTACATTATTATAACATTTCATCAGGTTAATATAGGCAATATGTACTGAAATCCTATTTTTAAAATTCACAGCTCTTAAGCCTTTTAAAAGTCCAAAGTTTCGCAATTAATGACCAAGCGCACATCAAACCTATGAAATTATATAACAAAACAAAGTTTTTTTAATCAGATCCTCCAAAGGATACATAAATGCTTAGAAAATTTGTAAAAAGTCAGCTGTACTAAGAATTTGTATGCATTAGAAATCAAATGAAACGTGTGCAAACTAGTGTAGTGTTCGTTATTTGTAAATATACAAATTTTTAACCCAACCATTTGTGGCCAAACCAAAAACGTTTGTTCTTTATAACTATTACAAGAAAATATATTTCACTATTTGTATTTAAAATGCCCAATTAGCAAGTAAATGAATACATTACCATCAAATTCTGAATTTTTGTCAGTTGCTATAGTGCTTCCTGTTTGTGACATGCCCTTAGACGATTCTGTACCGTCCATCTTGCGTGCCTCAAAACTCAACACATCAATCACATTACATTAAACACACAACCCTTAAAACTATCTCACGAATAATCACTGCACTAATATAACGTGTCGCTTGTGTATTAAAAATGATATAGTAGTCCAACACATTTCTGAAAATTATTATCTGAGCGATTGCGAAGCGAGCACATAAATTCCATTTTCTACCAAAAATTTACGCTTGACAAAATGAGTAATGACAAGTAACTGACATTTTAAATTTTCTTTGACGGTTAAGCATAGACAATTACATTTTTAAATATTATAATTGTAATGGCTATAGAATAAAATATAATAATTATATTGGACATAATTAATAAACGTTTTCACTCTAAAGCTCAAAACACACAATGTGAAGTGTGGAGTGGAGCGCACTGGTGAGGCAAAGTATACTTCGATCGCGCTTTCGTGGCTAGGACCCAGCCATACCCGAAAAAAGAACATATCTCTTACATATAAAATTCCACAAGTTCTATAGCTTTTTGACCGGGGAATGTTTATCAGCTTTTTGACGATATTATTTTGATTTTACCGCTAACCAGACACCTGCCACATGGGAAAACCTTAGAAACTTAGAAATTAGAATTTAGAAAGCTTCGGCCTTCGGTGCTTCAGCTTCTTCTTTTTTTTTATTTATTTATATGGCGCTTGGCTATAGCCATGGCCAGTGTCAAGTAAAGGCGGGAAATCAATTTTCTTGTTCCAATAATTTTTAGCAACGTTACATACATTTCG
>JAOTAV010000023.1:581150-603494 GCA_026546445.1 Cyclargus thomasi | reverse complement strand
TTTTTTTATGAAAAATACGCTCATTGACTTTTTATTCAAAGATTTGTTATGGGACAAGAAAAAGTTGATTCACCCATATATCAATGGTATGCGAATGTTATAAATTAAACAAAGTATGTACAGTATGATAACCTAACACACATTATTGTTCTTGTTTTAACTGGCTGTTTTTAGATCGTAAGAGCCGACCTCAAAGAACTGGTAGACCTAGACTTGGGCGGTGCACCGTACGGCTACACACCATTCTGTGACAGCAGGAAGGAAATGGAAGGATTTAGGTAACAGTTGCAATACGTTCTTCTATAATTATTTACATTTAGTTGTTAAAAAAAATATTATTTCCTTAGACCGCACGCACAAAGCGATTTCGACAGTTTTGCATTCGTTAGAAAGGTCTCGGGCTCCGTGAGGTTTATAGCAAAGAAAATTTCGGCGAAATTTCAGGAGAAATGCAAGAAAACAAGGAAAATCATTTTACACGTATAGCGCCATCTCTGATACCTGGCATTCACTACAACGGCGCTTGACAGCTACTTATTGTCCTCTGCTCATATTAGAGTCTAAAAAGTTTATTGTGCGGGTTCTGTTAAGAGGTCATTAGGTGTGATAAGCATTTAATTTTGTTATAGAAAATAACAATTCTCATCTTTGTTACCACGCGGGCTAAGTCGCGGGCAACAGCTAGTTTAGTTTTTGTTTTACATATTTTGCTGTGCAAATATTGTAAGCAAATACAACATACATTATTATAAAATATTAGCATATCAGCTAATATTGTATAAATTTGCTTACAATATTATAGGTACCTATATTTTTCATTATGTATGCATATATGCTCTAGTTAATATTAGGATATCCTGTTAGGTTCTGGAAGCAGGGGTACTGGCGCAGCTACCTGCAGGGTCGCAGCTACCACATCAGCGCGCTGTACGTGGTCGACCTCAAGCGGTTCCGACGCATCGCGGCCGGCGACCGCCTGCGCGGACAGTACCAGGCGCTCAGCCAGGACCCTAACAGTCTCTCAAACTTGGGTACTTTATATCTCGTTATATTTTATTTAAATTTGTTTTATACAATTAAGATATTGCTTAGCATAACAAATACTAGCTGGAAATAACGAGAACATCTAATATTTATGTCAGTAAAATTGTTTAAGCATTTTATTACTAGATGGTGCTGTCAAATCTGTTGTGTCAAAATTCGTTTATCGCGCGGGAATCGTAAATTTTTCTGGGATAAAAAGTATTCTATATCCTTCCCCGGTGGTCAAAATATCTCCATACCAAATTTGAGCGAAATCATTCAGCGGTTTCCTATTTATAATGGTATGGAAGTATGGATATGGGAATGTGGATTTTTGTAGGACACTGTTGTATAAGTTTTAAATTTCGACTCCAACAGACCAAGATCTACCGAACAACATGATCCACCAGGTAGCGATCAAGTCTCTGCCGCAGGAGTGGCTGTGGTGCGAGACCTGGTGCGATGACGCCTCCAAAGCCTACGCCAAGACTATTGACTTGGTAAGTTTAATACAAAATAATCTCCTAATTCATAAAAAAAAATTTAAGCAGTGTTTAACTAATCAAAATTAGTTTTTCGTTTCTGTCGTGTGACGTTTTCAATATTCCAAAAAAGGCTGCGAATCTTGATTATCTAAACACTGTTTAAATATGTTTATGATAAAGGGAGCAGATTCATAAAAAGTAAATAAGATTCAGTTATTTCAATATCAAATCTAAGAATAATACGTATGATATAATAATGACATCTATGCCACACAGGTCGTCAAATAGATAAGAATAATAAAAACTGTAAACTAAAGGCCTGTTTCACCGCTTACTACAGTCTATTTATTTGACAGATTTTGTATGGAGAATGTGTCAAAATTTGTGGATATCCTAACAGAAACTTTAACAGTAAACGGTGTAACAGGGCCTTAATGTTGTCTAGATATCACTAAAAATATATATGTCAAAACAATATTCTAGTGTGCAAACTTGGTGTAAGACAGCTTCTTGACCTAATTATCATTTAACTATACATTTTTGTTCAATACGATTAAAAGACGCTTTGAATTCAAATGTAATTAATCGTTGTAGAGTAATACGAAGAGGGGACCTAAAATGGTCGTAATCGCAATATCGCAAAGGAATTGCTCTGCAATCCGTTTTACCTTTTGTTAAAAAATCGAATAGTTTTGATAAAATAGTAATATCTATGGGCGTTTCACACCACGTTAATCTGGCCCCGTGGTAAGTACCTAAAGGACTTGTATCACGGTACCAGACAACAGAAATATATTTAATACTTTGATACTATACACACTTTTAAGATTTTTTTATATAATACACATCCATGACCCAAGAAAAACTTTTTGTTCCGTTGGCGGGATTCGAACCCGCGACCTCCGGCGTGAGCTATCAAAGCGCTCAACCACTGCGCCACAGAGGTCGTCAATAAAATAGTGACTTTAAAATTAATTTAAATTTATTGTAAAATCACTGTTTGGCGAAATTAGAAGATATTTGCAAGAAAAATTATAAAATGAATTGCTTTAAGCAATATTTCAAAATGTCCTTTTTAGTGTTGCTGGTGAATGTTTTCATGTTCAGTCGGAGATTCGTAGAACATAGTGCTCGAAGTAACATGTCGACACATTTACCGCTTGACAAATCAGGACAACTAATATTTAGCATAGGCAGCACAGATTTAAACAAAATATATATATATAAGACTTTTAACTTTTTTATCGTGTTGCATTGAGATTCAAAAGTAAATGTATCTTTCTGTTTTTAACTGTATTCACATTTATCAGTGCAACAACCCGATGACGAAGGAGGCGAAGCTGTCGGCGGCGATGCGTATCGTGCCGGAGTGGCGCGAGTACGACGCCGAGATCCGCGAGCTGCGCGCGCGCGTGCGGCGCGGACTCTATCAAGCTAATGATCATGACCAGGTGAAAGATCTTTTACAACTGTATTTTCTTGCCACCTTTGAGGACAGTGTAACAAATATAATTAACCGATCGTATAATATACCGTTAATATATAACATGTCGAATGTGGATACTCAGTTCGATTAGTTTTTTTTAATGATTTTTACGTGGCAAGCGAGCAGACGGCATACCAGATGGAAAGCAACTGCCGTCGCCCATGGACACTCTTGACATCCGGAACTTTGCAAGTAGCCGGCCTTTCTGAGGGAATAGGAATAGGTTTAGGGAGATTAGGGGAGTTGGGCCTCCGGTAAACTCACTCACTGAATGGAACACAGCATAACGCTGTTTAACGCCAGTTTTCTGTGAGGCAGTGGTATAAATCTGGTCGAGCCGGCCCGAAAAAAAGTTTTATTTTCGGACAAGTAAAGGATATATTATTAAGTAATATACCTAAAACACAATTTAGTCATAATTAATATACACTTTGTGTTTATTAACCTCCTGATTATTACATTGCAGGAGGATGACACAGTTCACCATGAAGATATTACTACGGGTAAGTTGTACGAATTGTTATCATTCTTAAAATTTAAAGAGAGAGTTTGAAATAAGTATCCCTAGTAGTTATGGCGAACGTCGTTACTTTAATACATTTTCAACCTATTATGAACAAGTATCTTTTGATTTTTCAACTATATTGTCCACAGGTAAACAACACGAGCATACAGAGTTATGATGATACAACCAGTGATATGATAGTTCGTGCTAGCGAGTGAGTGAGTGTGTGGATATTCTGTGCCAGTTGTTTTCAATTTATGCATTGTGAAATTTTCATTTTTTCTACATACCTAAGTTAAGCACTTACCTTAATATTTTCTTCATGTTGCGCCATAATTTAAGTAGTAAAATTTTTACGATGTATAAAATTTGATTGTAAGGTTAGTCAGGCTTAGCTCGGATAATAGCAAGTCCCAATGTATCCTTAGTATTTGCGCAATTTTATGGAGATTTGACGTGAAGTTGAATATTTCAGACTTACTCTGATTTCCAATAAAATGCTCGTTATTTATCGCTACGTGCTTACTGCGTTCGTTACAATTAAATTTTATACTCACCTACTTATTCTCGATTGCTGTTGTTATATACAGGGTGTTTTAGATAGGGAAAAAAGCCAAAAGGAGTGAAAAAAAAATTGATTTCCATAGAAACGTTGTTGGTCACGTGACTTTTAACCAGGCAATATTTTTTTCACAAATTTTGATTCCTATTTAAACAACCTGTATAAATCTGGATCTCACGGCTATAAATGTAAATTTTTAAGTTTTTTATATTTTTATTGCGATGAGTGAAATGTACACGATTGTTTAAGTAGCTAATACACTTTAAAATATTATACATATAGACTTATAATAGGCAGTTTTTCAATTAGGACAAAATGTTTATCCACACACGATTTTATTTTCCATTAGATAAGCAAAAGTGATTTAATGACAAGTGATTCATTTTTGTTAACTTCATTACCCAATGATATTTTTTGTTTACATTAATTTGATTTACACAATTTCGTTTAGATCCTATACATTTCTTTTTGTAATTTATATATTACTCGCAGAAATGCCACAAATTTTAATTTTAATAGCTCAATAAAAATGAACACAATTAATAATATTTTATTTCTAATCTAATCCCCTAATTATAAGATTTATAACTGTTGCCTGCGACTGCGTTCGCGTGAAACTTTATAAAGTGTCCCGTTTTTACAACATTTTTTATTACTGCTCGGCTTCTATTGGTCGTATCGTTATAATATAATATCCTCCTCCTTCCTCGATAAATGGACTAACCAGCACAAAATATTTTTTTCAATTCCGGCCAGGACTTACTGAGATTAGCGCGTTCAAACAAAACAAACTCTGATGCTTTATATTATTAGTATAGATTAGTATGTAACTTAGCTGCTTAAATGGGAAATAAAGAAATCTGTGCGTTTTGTATGATTTTATTTACAACATTAATCTATTGTCAACTTACATACTTATATAGCAACTACCTGAATACCTACAAGTTCACACGCAGTTTTGACATAAAACCAGAATACATCTACATTAAAATACAAATATTTTGTGCAAAATATATACAGAATATTGAAAGTGTTGTATCGTCAACGGATGCTATTTCTATAATTTGAGTAGTCTACATACATTTATTGTCGTATTTTTTACTTTACACTCAAACAGTGATAGCGAAAGCAGATAATACATTATACTTCTATAAATAGCCAATACACACACTATGATAAGTACCTACCTACTGCTAGGGGTTTGGCAAATCTAAGATATCGAGTTAAGGAAAATTATAGTAAAATATAGGTAATAATTGTACGAAAGAAACATCTTAAAAATACTGTGACTAGTGTCATAGGTCATAATTTGGGTAGACTCTACCACCTCTACCACGCCAAACTTTATAAATAATGACAAACTATTCTTCATAACAACTATTTATTAAATGCCAAGGACGGCTCTTAACATTACCTTCTACAACTTAAATAAAGGACATCTAATTAAGGTGTTCTTAAATCTAATTTCGTTAAATAAATAATTCACTAATCGACAAAGTCTATGAAAGTTTTACAATTGTATAGCTTTAACACTATAATAAATAATAAATTAATTGAAGTTTTCTAAGACTGTTTGATGAATCGATCACATTAAATTAGCACTAGCAACTATCTATTAACAGTTAGTAATGTTTTTGTAACTGTTGTTTTGTGTTGTTGAAAATTATAGGTATTATAATTTGCGTAAATACTTGTATTTAATCAATATAAAAATCTTTGGTAAACTTCATTCCTTATGTATTTCTTATTTATAAAAAAATAATTAATGACAAAAACGCATAGAACTGGTTATTTTCATTCATCAAAATTCAGACGCCTGTTAATTAGTTTAACGAAAACCGGCAGGATACGGTCGGGTGGGTGAGTTATAGTCGTGTGGGTCAATTGCAGTAGTGGTCCTCGCTGGTGACGCGGCAAAGCTGGCAGTCGACGCGGCAGCACCAGTGGTAGCGGCAGTGGCAGCGCTCAAGCCGCGACTGTCGCGCCGCGCGCCGCCCGCGCCCGCAACACAGACGTGCGCACCCGCCCGCCGCTGAACCCAGGCTCGCGTTGCATTTCCTGATAGATTACATTGGATAAGTTATATAAAGGAGTAGAAAATACATATTTTATTAATAATAATGCTCCACGGCTACATGCTTAAAGGAAACCTATCGCCACAATCAAATATTTATGTAGCGATAACTAGCATTAAAGAAGCTTAAGGCCTGTTTCTTCAACTTCTGGTGAGGTATAGGACATCCACAACTTGTCTGAAAGACGAAGCATGGAGTATCTATCGGACGAGTTGAGGATAACCTTTCCAACGCTTATCTATGGTCAAACAGTGTGGTTAAACTACGTCTCACCTGCCATGTGTGCCGAGGGAGCCAGCAGCAGGGTCGGGCTCGCAGTAGTCGGGGCTGGGTGTGACGTAGCGAAGTCGCGCGCGGGCGTGCGTGCGGCGGCGAGGACGCAGCGCGGCGGCGCGGGCGGCCTCCTTAGCTAGCGCGGCGGCGGCGCGGGCCAGCGGTGCTAGCGACCGCCAGCACGTGCGCACCGAGCACGAACCCGACACACCGTGACACGTGCATTTCGTTCGCATGCCACCTGATACCACCTGACGACAAATAATTGCTTTAAACTGTCAGCACTTGGCTACACGGTGAAGAGAGTAGAGACTACTAAATACACACTTTTCTCCCGAAGCGACTGTTGATGAGATTAGCGGAAGCGATGAGCGGCCGCAGGCGCTCGAGACGCGTACGTAGGTCCACCTGCGGGTCGAAGCGCGGGTCGTCCGCCGCCATGCGGTACTCGATGTTGCGAGAGTTGAGGGCGCCGTCATCGTACTCGTATCTACATATAACGGGTTTTTCTTTAATTCTATATACATTTTAATAAAGATCAAAATTTATAGGTGTAAACTAATTATATTGCAAAGTGCGAAGTTATACAATAATTGAATTAAAAAAAATAATAATAATAAAAACCCCAACACTGGTTTCGGTGGCGGTGGCCGGTTTCATTACAACTAGGCCTTTTACGCAGGAGTAATTTTATAGTGCCCAAGTATGTGCGCAGTACACAAGAGGACTCTCTCTTCTTTTACTCTCATAACCCAGTAGGAGGGATGACCGACACGACTGGCGAGAGATCAGGCGCAGGATCGACTTTTTACATGCTCATTCGCATGGATCATTTTACTTGTCAGACAATCAGGTAATCAGCCAATATAAATTAAAAATAGAATTGCAAAATAATGTCAACCATAATGCGACAGTGGAGCAGATTGCCTAAGTGTAATGCGTAGTGCGTACGGTACGCAAATAAGATAATTTCAGAGAGCTGTGTTTGTGCAAAAGTGCAGTTTAAGCATTGAACATTTAGCGATATGCCGCATAGTATGCTCTTGTGCTGCAATTGAAAAACACACGTAGAATTGATCAGGAAGTAGTACCTTGGTCTGAATCTCTTCCTCGTGGGTCGCCCGCGTCTCGGGGAGCGCGGCAGACGCTTGCGGCCGCGGCGGCCCTTCTTGCGCGGTGCCATGCTGGTATTAGCGGGCGCGGGCTGGTCGTCCACTAGAATCACCACCGGAGGCGATGTCGTCGGCTCGGTGGTTGTCGTCGTTGTCGTTGTTTTCTCCGTAGTGGGATACTCGATCTCAAAGTCTTCCTCGTACTTTCCGTCGCGAATGTCGATTTCATGCGAGTCCAAGAATTGCTTGGCAAATCTAGCATTAAAATATTATTGCACTTTGCTTTAAATCAAATATTGACACTTTTTTCTTAAAGGTGATCTCTCAATCGGAGCATTTGCACGTAATGTATATGGTTAGAGAGAATGATTAAAATGCAAACTAACATTACATTAATAACAATTTAATATAACTTGTATCATCAACGCGCTTTTTTATCTCTTTTAATTTCGTACAAATTTGAATAGATAGTTCTATTTAAAACGAGAAAGTACTATGACAACTTGATCAGAAAAGTAGCATCTATTTTAATGCAATTCTCATAGCAGAGTTTAAATCGTAAAAAAAACACGTGCTTAAGACAATTCTTTACTTCCGTGTAAAGTATTTAGATCGTGTTAGTAGTGTAAGTTAAAATGTATCACATTCACCTCTCAGCCCACTGGAAGTTGTCCCCGCAGCCCCCCCACTTGAAACGCGCGTGTGGTTCAGCGGGCGCAGTCTGGCGGGGCGGTCGAGGCGGGGCGCGGGGCGGGGCGGCGCACGAGCACGCGGCCAGCGCGCCCGACGCGCACGCTCTCGCCACAGACCACGCCAGCGCCGCTGCCGACACTGCGTATACGTACGCCTGCTCGCGGGTACCTACACAGTACGAATAGACATGAAAAACGAAGAAAATTAATTCAAACCGTATTGATACAAATTGTTAGTGCTATTGGTTTTAGGGAGTTGCTGTAACGGCAATAATAACGCTGTTTTTCATTGACGGTGATCGGACCGGTCGCGGTAGTACGTCAACGTGTAGACATTCTGAAAACATTTGCTTTAAAACAAAACTTACTCAGAATAAAGGAATTTATGGACTTATAATTTCGCATTCATATTGCTTTTATGCTGAATTATAAGGGGGTTTTAGAGATCAAAACAAAATATTAATAATTGAGTTACAAAGTCTGTACAATGCAGGTGGATATAGCTATGAACTTATTAGAAGTGGGATGAGTTATAAACGGTCAATCAATAAACTTGAATATCAGGTTTCGGTGACGAAAGTAGGCAGGTTCTACATATTTGACGATGTTCGTTAATAATCGTCACAAATTAAAAGTGCAAACGTCCACACGATCGCTCGTGGGACTTTGTTAGCTAATCGATCAAAGACTAAAATAGGCGATGATCGGCGAGCAGAAGCGAGTGCGCCCGGTTCAATATTTTGCTTGCGTGTCATCGTCTGTATTCGCCGATAGTGAAGAGGAGCCACAAGACATGATCAGCACAACAAACAAAGCGCACTGGTAGTTTTAATCAAGACAAGTACCCAAGCAGCTACAAAAATATCTGAGATGTCTTAGGACAAAAAAACTATCAATTGTAAAGCGGCCACCTCACGTTTACATTTCTGTGTCAAGAGGTTCAAGCACTAATTGCTACACTCCACACAAATCTGGGTTAAAACGTAATCTCAAGACGGCGCGGTTAGAATGTATGTAAATACATAAACATCACTTATCATGCTTTTCCTTGGCTTTTATAAAATAAAAGAAAGCGTTTCCAAAGATAAGAGATAACGTTTTTCTATTCTTATTTTATGTACGAATCTAAAATAAATGATTTCTTTACCCTTTTCGATATTTCCAAAGACTTTAGATTTATTCTCCTTTAATCTTAAAAAAAGTTTAGTACAATTATATACCGATTGTTTCAGCGTCCCTGGGTATAAGCGAAGATTTGACAAGATGTAGATAGGGCCCGCAGACGCATCGCGGATAAAGGGCGTTATCAGAGGGCCGCGGGTGGCCGGAGCCCTCGCCCTGCATGCTTAATCCAGCCGTGTAATTAAATCTTTTGTCCATTTCACAGTAGCCCGAGCGAGTT
The DNA here is from genome assembly GCA_026546445.1 of Cyclargus thomasi. Lineage (NCBI taxonomy): Eukaryota > Metazoa > Arthropoda > Insecta > Lepidoptera > Lycaenidae > Cyclargus > Cyclargus thomasi. Next base: position 593,879 of record JAOTAV010000023.1, on the reverse strand, counting down.
GAATCTAGATGGATCGCAGTCGATAACGTCGGCCCATAGTCCGCCGACTCGCGACAGGAAATCAAAACGTCAATACGGATTACTGACTGATGTATGTTTGTTGAACTTTTTTATCAGTCTTGTGTGACAGGGCCGAACTAAATGTTATAGAATTAAATACTCACATTTCTATGCCGAAGAACTATAACTATAAAAAACGGGGAGGAGGTGTAGTGAGTCACCTCCTTACTATATAGGTTAGAATAAGTAGTCGTTTAGGGAGCTATTAAACCTGATTCAGAGGAATAACATCTATTTCAATAAGTCACCCCAAGCCTGCACATTGCAATAGTTCTTAAATAAAGCTTATTACGATGTCAGAGAATTCTTTGCTGACAATATAATTACTGTGTATTAGTATTATCTAATTATGAACGGATATAATTTATTACTATTGTTTGACATATTTCATGTATAGTTTATTAATTTAAAATGTCATATTAATGATACTTGACAAGCCAGAAACTTTGTTATTAAGGAATATATTGATGTTGCTATTTTGTACCCTTTTTCATGCCCAAAGAGGCCTATGTGATGAAACTAAAATTAGAACATAAGACCTGTGTTATATACTTACATATAAGCAAAATAAATAATTTGAATTTAAATAGTATTGAGTATAAGCCTTCGTTACAAGTACAGCTACTTTGTATTAAGTTATTAGATAATTGAGTACCTGTAACTTTTTAAGTGTAGACTGGGATTAGTTACAAAGTAGGTATATTAAGAATATTGACCTACGTGAGTCACATGTCGAACCATAAAACATTTCGTATACACGACACTGACAAAGCAAAATTTAACTTTAAAATTAACAAGCAACTTACAACAAAAACTTATTTCGAAAAATATTAAAACGAACTTTTTAATAAATAGCTAACTAGAAGATAATTTCATTATCTCGGTCGGAGACCGCAGACTTTGTTCTGCGAAAGTTTTAATTAAAATGTATCCAGCGAGCTCTCGAGATGTAACGGGTTTGTTTGTGACCGACAGTCTTCAGTGTCAATTCATTTCCGTAAGTGGTTAGACGGCAGCTCCATCGGCGACCAGAACAAAGCCCGCTGTATGAGTAGCGTTTACTGCACACAAACACACACTAGTGTACACTGTACAGTGTGTCGGTCCGGAAAGACGATCGCTGCCAAACAAATGTGTGTCCAACTACAAAAGTACAAAAAAAACAATTCATATTTTGTACGCTCGTTTTAGTCGAAATACTCTTTCGAAAATTACACCCAGCAGAATGTATTTTAAATAAAAATGCTCATAAAATTGTATACAAGTTTCATTTGAAATATTCTCGTAACATAATTTTTAGTTATTTTAATGAGTGAGGTGTGTGTTCGGGTACAGTACTCATATTTCGCGTGGCAATCATAATTAAGTGGCCAAATCTAATTGATTGGTATCATCGCACTTCGTGACCGCGCGCAGTTAGCGTATAACGCGATATGTAACTTTATTTTAGCGGAATTAATAACGTGCAGTATTTTACTGTGAGTGATTATCGTCTCCGCGGACTGCTCGCGCTCCGCGACTCCCTTTTGTTGCCACGCAATGTACTGCTAAGGAACGGCCGTAATAATTCAAAAGGATCGATAAAAAGGAGACACGAAAGCACCGCTTATATTTGTGGAGTTGTCGACTCGATCTGCCCGAGTATTATGAACCGTATTTCAAAAACCTTACAACTTCCCTGACTCCTGCGATTTTGTTCGTAAAGTACTAAAGTTGGGAAACTTTATTGGCGATTGTACGCATCTTGCGTCACGACAGTTCTGTTATTTGTTTTTAATACGGGCGAATTTTGTTTCGAAACTTATAAGTTCGTATACATTGTGTACGAAGTAATAGTTTTAGCAATTTTTATTGCTTTTATGGGTATTTATGAAGTAACTTTGAAAATGTAAAGTTTTTTTATCATATATTATAATAAAATACGATATATTTAAAATAATAATAATAAACACAAAGTCTTATGAATTTAAAATTACCGAGTTACGAAATTTAATATAGTTGCACCGTAGCGCGTAGATGGTGTCTCTACGAGTGGTCTACGCCGCCGTAGCACTGCTACAAAAGCTTTGTGGACTCGCAAACATTGACGAGGAGTTTGTAGCAGTGCTACGAAGACGATCGTAGGCCGTAGCCCAGCGCGCGCTATAAATTATAAATAAAGAGCAAAATATGTTCGTGAATCGTTATTTAAAGGGTATTTTACATTTTATCGCGATAACATAATTTACAGTTTAATCGAGTACTTAAGTAACTTGTATTACATGAAAATTTTATGGCTTTATAACAATAAGCAGCTTTCTAAAGTCGATGTTGATTTTGACAATGATTTCAAAAAAGTAAAGTAAATCGAAAATAATAAAAGTTTAAGATACAAGTACCCGAACTTTAACGGTTCACGGAGGAAGTAACGTGTTCTATACAATGAAGGATTACCTATTGTTTTGTGCCGGATGCCGTTAATTAAAATTATCAGAGTACCATTTTAAAGAATGCTTAAAATGATAAAACGGTGAATTTTGTCAAAGTTAATTACCCGAGAAGCGATAAATAAACAAAAATGTACGAGTGCATGCCGAGCGGAACGGGAGAAAGGGATCGTTCCGGCCGGCGGTCGCGCACAAAGAGCGGACAGCGGCCCGACGACGCACCGCGACGCACGACGACGGATAGTAACGCTCAATCCCGTAGTCAGTGTCCACAACCCTGCCGTTTTAATAGTAAAACTGTTTTTTGCATTGATTGCTTTTTGTTTTAAATTCCAAAAAACGATTGATTTGAGAGAAAAATAATTTTTATAAATTAGTCATGTGATATCTTTATTTTGTCTACTGTCTTTTAAAGTTAAGCTGTTATTTTGTGTTTTCTAGGATTCGCTCTAGCAGTCACTGCACAACACCATCGCTCGCACAATATCCGTATTCTCGTTTGGAGAAGCGAAACTTTTCTTATCTGTGATTATTGTCGGAAGTAGCTCCGCCGGAGTCCAACGGACAAAGCTTTAATGAAATGGAATTGGAGATGCGGCGTCGGGCATGTGAATAGCTCGTAATTCAATTCAACTAATGTCCCGAGAGTTTATCGGCTAAGGATTTAAAGCCATCCATTCATTTGCCCGGCGTTTCGTTTCACAAAGAAAAAGCGCTCCGTTTACTTTGAACTTTGCAAATATAAATTGAAAAGGGTTGACAAGATTTGTTCAAATTAAGCAGAATATCTAGGGAACACAACAAATAATAACAATGCAGAAATTTATATTATATATTCCCCTTCCAACTATTATTTATATTGTTTTTTTTTTAACTTCATCCTTTATCGTTCTTATTTCTAGAAAGGTTTTTGTCTTTAATTTCGAGTTATCGAGTTTGTCACGAACACTTTCATTACTTTAAATAAATTTTACTGTTTATTACGTGTAATTTTTGTTGCATTTACAATGTAATTCATAGAGCATTGGTGCGTGCACGCAAATCATAGGATGTGTTCATCAGATATTTGATGACATGAACCTTCATCCTTGTAATTTAATTAATAGTTCTTAAATAAAATAACATTCAAGTGACAATAACATTAAAGGTAAACTGAAAAACTAAAATAGATAGTAACAATATACAGACTTAAAAAATAAGTTATAAAAAGAAAAACTTTCCCAGGTCGTCCCCATCTGGCAGAGTACCCAGCAAACTGATAGCATTGCCTCGTTGGACGGTGATCGCTATCTATTGTGCCAGGTAGCTCCTGACTCTGGGGTCTCTCCAAAAAGCTTATTATAAGGACTCCACGAGCCTAGGGTCACAACCCCAAACGGTTCAAATACATACTCTTATACTATTATTCGTGAGCCAGCTTGCCTGAGAAAGATGGGAGGAGTTTTATGTAGTTAAACTAGAAATGTCGTTGCCGGCGGAATCTACAATATGCGGAGGATGTGTTACATCTGCTGACTGACAGTGGCAAGTCTAGAGTGAAGTTGGGTGCGAGTACTTTGCAGTTTTCTGCCTTCCCCTAATTTACCTGTGAGCAGGTCCGGCGTGAAGTTGGGTGCGAGCTCTACTGATGAGCAGTTCCAGCGTTCGCCGACGTGGGCCTGGCGGCAGGCGGCGCGGGCGAGACGTGCTGCGGCGGCGACGTGTGGCATGGCGGCCGGCTGTCGGCGGCACACCCGCGCCTGCCCGCCCCACAGCGCACCGCCGCGACGTGCCTCCCAGCAGTCGCTTTCAGTCCAGTTGCCTTCATTCTCGTATAGGGCCCTGCAAAAAGCCGCATCATCAGTATGGTCATGTATTGGAGCCTCTAATAAAACAAATTATTTTCTATACAACGCCTAACAACATATGCCCGCCAACGCCCAACTAAATATGTTGTAGAACGCTTAAGTCAGGATCGAAAACCATTAAAAATAACATCCAGAAACACGAAAATGAATAATAATATTTACAGACAAGCGTAAGCTGTTGTAGTCGACTGCTATAATTTAAAAGGTACAGTTTATATTTTGTGAGACGAAAAATGCTATTAAGAAGATACAATTGTTTACCCATTGTTTATAGTGTATCGATATGAATGTTAAGAGTAGTTTAATATGTAATTAAAAGTATTCCTTTGTAATAATAAAAATGGTCAACAAACAGTGAAGTAGTGGATATAGACAAGTTTTCCATCTTTATATCGGAAATTTTGTTAAAAAAAGTTGTTAAACGTTTATTACTCATAGGTAACAATAACAAGACGTCAAACGTCGCACCGTAGTGTGTGGCCCCTATTTTGAAGCCTACAATGTTGCTCGAATCGTATTTATTCGACACGACGTAGGTTGGGACTTGGGGACGTCTAGTAATCGCTTCGATAAAACAGGTGCTTATAGAGCGTATGTAGAAGGCAACGCTAGGCTGATTATCAACATAGGTAGGCGATGTTAGAAGTTACATTTAATAAATCTAAATATTTAACTTTCTTGGAATAAACAAACTCTAGACTTCTTAGGTTTTTAACTATATTTTGTTGTTTTTACACGAAGGAAATAAAAAATAATACAAGGAGATTTTTTTTATTTACATTTAACATACAGTTGAATAGCAAATTCCTAAGGATTTCACAGCTAAAACAAAACTTTGTTGTTAATTATTATGAGTTGTGTTGTCGATTAAAATATATTTAGGTAGTGGAACTATAATAATTTACGTCTATACTTAGTAATTTCACTCATTTCGCGTCAACAGAAACTCAGTGCATTTTATTTGCTCTTGGTTCGGAACTTTAGTCCTTTGTCGCCGAAGCGGGCCGCGCGGTTTCCGGGCGCAGGTGTTTTTGGAACGCCTCGCACATGTCGTACAAATAATTGGGCAAGAAATCGTTCGCCTCTCCATCTCGCCGCCGTAGAAGGGTGTACGCCTCGCGCAATGTTGGTTTCGGTGTCAGCCGTAATTCCAGCTCTACGGCGGGAGGGAAGTGTGCCGCCAGGGAGTAGATTATTTCCAGATCCGAGGGCGGCGGCGTCAGGTGCTTGTAATTGGACACCTTGTACAGAAAATACTCCGACATGCTCATTCGCGTCTTGCTCTCTTCAAATTTTCCGAGCTTCATGTCGTAAAGTATTGTTTTCTGGCGGTCGGGCCCCCAGAATTCCAGCTCGAACGCATCGTAGAACGTCTGCACGTCTTTAAATTCATGTTTAAAACACCTGGCCCACATTAGCGGGACTCCGTCGAGACACGATATAACAAACGGCAGTTGTTTTTTCGGGGATAAGCCTAGCTCGGATATGTAGTATTTAACGTTATCCAGAAAATCCACTGGATGGACGTGTCCGGTGTCGTCGAATTGAGGTCGTTTGCTGAGGTGTGCTGTCATACAGTGGCCGATTGTATCCGTGCACAGTTGAGATCCGTTTTTCTTTTCGTCCTCAGCGTCGTCTTCAATCTCCTCAATTTTCGGACCGGGGGGTTTGGTCGTGATCTTTTGATCAGATTTACCCAAGTTCGGAAGAGACATGTGTGTGCGCAGTCTCGAGGAGGGCATGTTTTCGGGGTAAATGTTTTCTTGACTGTGAGAAAACCTCACACCCAATCCTAGGGTCGGTTTGAAAAGCGTCGCTCCATATAGAGAGGAGTCGATGCTCTTTTTCCTCTCCTGCTTAAAAGGAGCGTCCGAGGAGATTTTATCCACCATCTCCGATAGGTTTGAAATCGAAGAGTTAATCTGTCTTAAATCAACAAACAGGCTCATTATAACCTATCTCTTGTCGGAGAAGACATGAAACGAATTCATGAATGTTCTGCAACAAAGGAAATTTTCTTTATAATTAGTGTTTTTTTTTAATTCTTAACCTAAAAGATATTTTTGTGATCGAAAGTGGTGTAACTTGAAAGTAAGATTGCGTGCGGCGTGCAGCGAGCTGGGGGCTCGGTGGGAAGCAGCTTACGTGTGGCGGCGACGGGCTGGCAAGTGGTACTACCTGCCCGGCGCGGCGGGACGGCTCGCGGAGCGGTACTCGCGTATAAAATATCTGGGTTATATCCTCGTCGGAATATCGTATTACATTGGCTTCATGAAAACCAAGGACGTGATTAAGTTCCGCTTCCGACATCGATAGGGAAGTTCGCGACCCGGGGAAGACCCACAAACAAATACGGTAAACTTTGCAGAATTAAATATAGGATTTATATAAATACTTCGCGAATAGTTCCCCTTTCATCTTTGAGAGCGCTTAAACAATTTTAGCTTTATTGAAGCATATTACCCCGAACCGCAAATTAAATATTTAATTTTGTGTTTTTACCACCATCTTATTTCCACTCCTAAGTGCTGTGTAGATTAATATTAAAGCTGCTTATTGTTTTCGAAATACTTTGAAGTAGTTAAAAATAAGAACTTCATATTAACAGTATCACAAATTGCATGTTATAATTGCAAATCAATCAATTTCAATAAACCTAATGGTGTGATAACAACATATTTTTAAAACAATGAAAACCGATATGTGTAATAAATACTTAATCATTTCGATAAATTCTCATTTGATTGTTACATGTCAAACATTTTCCAAAAAATACCTACTGTATATAATTCATGTGTGCGTTCAGAAATTTATTTTGTGTAAAATGTCTCGTTCATTAACTGTTATGTTTGTTTGTTTTAGACATTAATTTGTGTAAATTATTTATTTATTAGGTAATTATTTATTTCCGAAATTAATACCTAAGATTTTTTCTAGAGGTTAACAAATGTGTCAATGAGATTAACAAATGTCTTTTTATAAGTGTCTATGACTTTTCTAGACCAGTTATTGTCTATGTGTTAAAAGCTTTGTGCGAGTGCAGAAACGAGAAATCGTCGAACTTATCGAACAGATGAACAGAGAATAATCTTCGAAGTGCAAGAAGATCATTAACTGTTAGGCGGTACGATGTTCGCCGTCTGAGCTAGTTAAGTATAATGGATACGGTTCAATACTGCTCGTCATTACTTTCTCGTCTATGGCCTGAACGGCGTTGTGCTGTGTTTCGTTCAGTGAGTGAGTTTACCGGTGGCCCAACTTCCCTAATCCTTCCATTCCTATTCCCCTTATTATGGCAACACACTTGCGACTTTTCAAGATATATTTTTTTTGGCCCGAGTGTCTATGGGGGACGGCAGTTGCTTTTTATCAGGTGATGCGTCTGCTCGCTCAGGTGATAACTGAATATAATTTAAAAAACAAACAATTCTTTTCAGTAATCGAGTCATAATAAATTTAAAATAAGCGAAATTTGTAGTTCGCAGTTGCGGTATTAATTACCTAGCCATATCGGCTCGGAAACCGATATCCGTGACTAAATGTCGCGGGGTCGTCGGGCCTCGCCGTCGGGCCGAGAGGGACAGGGCAGGGGCGGTGGTAGAAACTCAACAGCAGTGGCGGATTTTCCAGCCGTCCGGGTAGGCTCAAGTCAAGGGCAGCAAACCTAGCTCATATTTTTATATTGATAAAAAATATGTAAGAGATCGCCCTGAGGTCGAAATTTGACCATAAATATTTCTCAATTTAATCACAGACTTCAATTTGACATAACTGTCGTTAACAGGCCTAAATTTTATATAAAAAAAACAAAGATATTTTACAACTAGATAGTTTGATAGGGTGACCACTACAGTCTTTCTCACTTCAACCCCGCTGTGTCGGGAAATTTCCAGAGACCGTTCACGCGTCTTAACCGCTCCACCACGCAGCCAGTAAAAAACGCGTCGAATTTATTAATGTATTAAGGAACAAATAGCGAAAAAAATATATTTGTTCTTCTACAGCTACTTTTCAATTTTTTTTGTTTGTATTTGTTTTTATAGCAGCAACAGAAATACATATTATTCTGTAAAAGTTTCAACTCTCTAGCTATAACCGTTCTTGATATACAGCCTGGAGACGGACAGACTGACAGACAGATAGACGGACCGACATCGAAGTCTTAGTAATAGGGCCCCGTTTTTACTCTTTGGGTACGGAACCCTAAAAATGCAAACATTCATCGTTGCTACCTTCACAGTATTAGGGAGACATACGTCGGCCTCGCGGAATTAAACTGTGATAAATAATAATAATTATCTTCATACAAATACTATTTATATAAAACTAGATGACGCCCGCAATGCAAACATGTCCCATGTCCTTTCCCAGGACTCAACGTAGACCATATCAAATTGTGGCAAAATCAGTCCAGCGGTTTGGGATTGTGTGTGAAGAAATAACAGATAAAAAGACACGTCATTATTTACTTTAACACTTTGAGTTCCTTAACCCCAAAGCTCGTTGTGAAGGTAGAGCGCAGAAAGAGTAATTTTTTTATGCTTTGATGAGCAAACGTCTTAACGTCATAAATTTGCCCATACAAAAGTTAAAAAGGTGCTCTTTTAGAACTGCTAGTTTTATAATCAACTACATAATACAAATAATACTCATACAGGATATAAGATTAAACTATCTTTGTTTTGCCACACCTATATATATTAATATTAATAAAAGAAGTTAATTAATGGTGGCAAAGAGTGAACAATTTGACGTGATATAATCCGCCACTGTGTTGGGGTGGGGACGAGCGTAGCCGACGTCACTACTGACGCGGACGCGTGCACTACGGTACCGCCTTACCTTACCACCACAATGTATGCTAATTATGTTACCTAATACTAATATATTGCTTGTGATTTAAAACTAAACTTAAATTAAATGAATTGAATTCAGTTATAACCAAAGTTTATCAATCATCATCGTGTCATCTAATAACATTCATATCCATATATCCTTAGATCTTAAATGGCCGAAATAAAAATTATTTGATATCCATGGTTTTTGTTCTCACAGTTCCTATTCATTCACTTTTCTTGCCTACTATTTTTATTGATTTTCAAAATATCTATTCGCTAGTCTTAAAGTAGTAAAATTGTCTTATTAAAGAACCATCAATAACAGCTGCAGCATAACAACATTTTATTTAATCGTAAAAAATATTTCTTAATAGTTTAGGCGCCAAACAATGGGAAAACTACGCCTCCAAATAGTCAAAGTGTACCGATTCACCTCGCTACGACTGGCGGGCGAGCGGCGCAAACGAGCGTAGCGGCGCGGCGCATTGTGTCGCTGCCGGCAGCGACTCCGGTAATCGAGTCCGTCACGCCGCGCACGTGCAGGCACACACTAGTAAAATAATTCCCGTATCTAATTGTATAATATCCCGATCTACTAGATAAAAAGCGTGCACCGGAGCAAAGGGAGCCGCTTTGTTGCGACTCGTTCGAAATATAAAGGAGCACGTAGCACAATGCTCGCCAAATAATAAGAGATATTATCTTTTTGTAGTTAATATAAAGGTGACCTTATTTGAATATGTTCCTTTGTATTGACCACTCGATATCGGATACTATATTGTGTATATCTTGTTCAGAGTAGTCGTACTCCCGATACTACGTATTAAACTAAATAAACACCCTTGAACAGGGCAATATACTATCGAAGAAAAAACTTTAACACGCTTAAAATATTATAATATTTTCTATGGTTTTTGTATTTCCTTAAAGTTGTATATTGCTCAGTTGAAAATAATGATGTAAACAACATTATGTACGCATGAAAAGTTAGAAGGAGCAGCTGTCGCAGATGCAGCGGCGGCGGCGACGGCGCCGGCGTCTGATTCGGCTTTAATGATGATTAAACGCTAAATGATTGTCGCTCGCGTGCAGCCGCCCACAGCCTATCTGCATAACACGACCGAAACGAAAACTTTTTCTTGTAATCTATTTTCAATGGCGGTGTGCCGTGCCGCTATAAAAACTGTACCCTATTAACGCTTTAACGATACAATTAGACCGAGCCTTAAAATTCTTATCTTTCCTACCTGATGATAATGTTTTATCCGACGAGGTAGCCGCACTTACCTAAATCATGGTGACAGTTAAAAATTTTATATAATATTATTTTAGTATAGAAGTTGAATAAAATTCTTGGTATCATAAAAGGGTATTAAAAAGTCTTAACATTCGACAAGATTAAGCTTTCAACATTCTTTCACGTTTTAGTATGCGGGATTACTTTAAATATAGAAAATTATAGTGACTAACCCCGACCGGTATTTACGCAACATTAAGCTCGAGACAAAAGCTGATCTTTAAAAGCCCTTGAATATATCCATTTATCGGCACTTCGAGCTTTTCAATTTATGAAACTTTAACGCGCGGCTGGATCTTGCAGAACGCATAATATATTCAATAGCTGGTGCAATAAACCATGTTAAAATAACCGCTCGAGCAGATCTGCTGAGTCATTTCCGCTCCCCTATCTGGCGACATATCCTCTCCGAGTTAACGAATCAATTAGCCGAGTATATCCGAGGTTAGTTAAAGTCACAATTCGTAACAATCAGAAGCAAGCGCTTCCCTCTCGGGCCATCGGCGGAGGACAAAGATGATGTAATTATGAACCATTCAGCGCACGCCGGCCGCGGGTAATGACTGTTATTAATCAAGATCAACTACAATTCTAATTTAATGGATGGCTTCATGGCTCATGCGACGGGGAGCGAGTGGCAACTTTGGCGTGATTCTCCCGGTGTTCATTACTATGCAGGCTCCTAACGGCTTACCTTTCCCTGCATCCGTGCTTAATTAAATTAAATTCTCGCTCATTATTCGATGTGTATGCCAAACACGTTTCGATGATCCCACATAAATGGAGACGGATGCGGCTAAGTATTAAGGAGGAAGCTGAAATAATTGAAACAAATGCAGGCGTTACTCGACAGATTGTCCAATACAACGGCGATTTGTCTAAGTCGTTGAGCTGAAGGAGCCAATTGCCGTGACTCATTGATATTAATTTGATCTCAGTATGTCACTAAAATTTCTTTTAGGTGTTGATTTTAACTCGAATGTAAGGTAAATGAAGCATTTATGCTAATATATCTGTAAATAGCTTTGGAAGCAAATAAAGATATGATTATGAAAATACAACTGAGGGCATTATAGGAACTTGATCTTTAGGTACATTCACATCGGCCAAACCTGCGCGTGTGCAATGTGGGACGCGGGACACATCGTCGGAGTGTCTGCAACGCGGGAATTAACGTGCACACCTGTGGTGCGAACCGCTTACTTTATGTTTTGTTGGAACCACAAAATAGGAGTATAATACATATATTTTAACGCTGACCAACTGACGCGCCTCGATCTCAATCTAATTTCAATTTAGATACATGGTTTGGAAAATGAAAAACTTTGTAACTAGCGCATAAATAGTAACGCGTATTATGGTGGATATGGTTGCCTAAAACCAGCATTAACGCACTCGAAAGCGGAACTCAAATATTTTACATTACCGAGAAATTCCGAAAGGTAAGATAAATGATAAATATAAATACTATATTATTATATTGAGTTTGCGGTAGACATGGTTGAAAATTATGCAATATTGAACTTATAGAGTATAATAAAATAATAATTTCGAGTCGAAAACATACATCCGTAAAATTCGTATTATTGAGAGAATTCATATATTGGACGATATTATTTAGTTTTTGATATGTCAGAGAAAAACCGTCATATTTGTGTTGTCTTCGAACGCTTACATAACTTTCTGATCAATCAGTTGACGGAAAGAGAGTAAAATTTGATTAACTTTATTAGTGCCACCAAATAAATAAGCCGGGTAAACTAAGTGAAACCGTTTAAAAATAATCTAATACGTATTAGCAATTAAAAGATACCCAAGTAGACAGATATAAAAACATTAAACTTATACACTTTCGGTCATTAAAGTACTACCAAGAGGCAGCCCTACAACACAACAAGAGCCGCGCGGCTGTAAACTGTGCTGTTTCAAACACAGGGCGGGAGTGCATATATTAAATACACTTGGCTGATGAGAAGCGGAGGTAAAAAAAGTAAAAAAAAATAATCCATAAATATATATCTGGGAGTCGGGGGGTGATAAAAATCCTGTATTAAAATTTCAAGTTGCCACAAAAAGTTATTCTTTTAGCAGGCACCTGGCAATGGTAAGAAAATATGTGGCTAATAAATCATGTGGCTTATCATTTTTTCTCCTCAAATATTAAACTACAACATATAAAAGATACATATTGCTTCAAATATTTTTTGGACTATGTATTTTTTTTATTTTAGTGTAGGGTAGGCCCGCGTCTGATCAGCCAG
>JAOTAV010000023.1:557401-581050 GCA_026546445.1 Cyclargus thomasi | reverse complement strand
ACCACGGCCTCACAGAAAACTGGCGTGAAACGACGTTGTGCTGTGTTTCGTTCAGTGAGTGAGTTTACCGGTGGCCCTAAATCCCTAATTCCCTATTACCATTCCCTCATAAAGGTCGGCAACGCACTTGCGACTTTTCGGATGTCACGAGTGTCCATGGGTGACGGCCGTTACTTTCCATCAGGTAACCCGTCTGCTCGCTTCCCCCCTAAACATAATTAAAAAAATCTGCTGAAAACTTTGTTCTCATATTTACGAAAGACGCGTAGATGTAAAATAATGAAATTTCTCGCGGCTATACTTGATATGGAGGAGGAGCGTGGAATACCAATATTTTTTAAAATGTAATTTAATTTTGAATGTTTTTAATAAATTAAAAGCTACGCACACTACAATATTATGAGTATGATTATTATGATTATTTTGATATGACACAATACACGAAATAGTCTATGGTTGAAGTCTGTTTTTTTAAATAAAATTTAATGGCCTGCTCATGAGACTTTTATGCCAAATTGAAATACATGATTGAATTTATAGATTATAGATTTTTAATCGCTCTTATAGACGATTAACAAAAGTAACACTTTAATTTTCATTATTTATGATCGAATTTCGACCATAGGGCGATCTTTAGTAGTAATAAAAACTTAATGATTTATAAGGTTTACGCGAGTATCACTCATGGTTTTTTAACACTTACGGATTTTGTCGCGGAGCACTTTTTGATTCCATGATGGTGGACAGTCCACCCGTGACCACGGCCGCTGGAAAGCAGCCGAAACGTCGGGAATCAAAAAGTGCTCCACGACAAAATCCGTGAGTGTTAAAAAAACCACGAATAAAAACTTACATTTTAATTAAGCTTCTTATCTAAAATAATATACTATTTGTAGGTGTCTACATTGACGCAATGTTACAAGTCACAAATTAACGAGCTGGAAATCAAACTGCAAAAGGAAACTGAGAGTTTGAAAAAGCAACTAGCGTTGGTTCAGGAGGCAGCGAGTGCGTCAAAGCCAGAAGAGAATACCAGTGAAAAGTATTTACTACCAGTTGTACCCAAGGAGGAGGGAAGTGACAGCGAATTGGATATCAACGTCTCACTTATTCCGAGAGAAGAAGGAGAGGTGTGTAGAGATGTATTTTACACTAGTTGGTGCCCGCAACTTCGTCGCGCAAAAATTTGTATATCACGCGGGAACCGTACATTTTCCGTAGGATAAAAAGTATTCTTAAAGTATGTTGCCCAGACCTAATAGTTATGAAACAAAAAAAGATTTATTTAAATTCGTCCATTAGTTCCTGAGATTAGCGTGTACAAACAGACAAACAGATAGACAAACACACAACATTTTTTTGTCGATATGTATTCTATTACTGTTCCTTAGCACTTTCTCAACTATATATATTGTTTTACAGTAGAATCTTGTTTATGAAACAGATAAGACGATCGCATTTATGTTTTTGGTGTAGATCAAGATAACCCAAAGTCTTTTAGGCTGGTTGTACCATGATAGTAAATACTTCTAAGCAGTAATTAACATAATATAAGCAAAGACAAACAAATTTTTTTATTACATTACAAATGCTTTTATTTGGAACACTTTTAGGGCTCCGAATCTGCACCGTCGCCGCCGCTATCGAAGTCATTCTTGTCGGCCGGCAGCAGGCGGTCTCCGGTTCCGTTAGAGAGACTTCTAGAAGAAGGGGTTTCGGAAGACGATGGTTTCGACAGGTCGTCTCTAGCGCTCACCGCCGAGCAGGAGATTGCAGAGTTGAAGAGAAAAGTGCAGGGGCAACAGCAAAAGTAAGTCTTCGTATTTATTAATGACGTCAAATCTCACTATTTCTGCCTCTTTCTAATTTCGAATAAAGCTAAACAATTTGTTATGTTGAGGATATATTCTAACAAAGGCATAGTTTTGGATGATACTGTAATGTACTGTTAATTATCAAATTATGAATTAACTTTATTTCAGTACCTTTTCAATTCTTGTTTGCAACTTGACAATAAACCGTTAAATTTTACAGCGCATGAAAAAAAGTTCGAGCAAATATTGATGATAATAAATTAAATACTCGAAGGAATATTAAAGAGTAGGAACGTTCTTGTTTCGGCACTTTAGTTGTAACACAATTGCCTCCTTATAGCTTCATCATGAGCGCGGGGACGGTTACCATGGTTACCTACGTCAGTTGGCCGTCAAAGCTGACGGTGGTAGTATTCTTGCTCATCCCCCGCCTCATCCCACGTCCCTAGGGCGCGGTACAGAGGTCGTGGTCAAGCTATAACAGTATAGGCTCCATCAGTAACTTGACTGCTAATAAGTGCTATTTTTTGTCTATGAAATGTAATTATTCGCGTCGTGTGTAGGGTGAAGCACGTGACGGTGCTGCTGGCGGAGTCCGAGCGGGAGTGCGCGCGCATGGCGCAGCTGGCCGACCTGCTGAAGGCGGAGCTGCGGCGCGTGCGCGGACACGACCTCGCGCCACACAACACTGAGTACATGAAGAACGTCACGCTCAAGGTGCGTGCGTGTGTTCTATTTTTTATGACGGGGGCAAACGAACATACGGTTTACGGACTTAAGTAATCGTATTCACTTGATGTTTAGGCTGATTTTTTGTGAGGCCGTGACATTTCGGCTCTTTTCTGTTAAAGAATTGATCTTCCACGACCGAGTATATTTGTGTATTGCTTTTATGAAAGCGTTACAGTACGTGCACGCATAATGCGTTATGCGTATACTACGCCAGGCAATTAACTGCAGAACAACATAATTACAGCTGACATTTCCTAGTGCGTAATGTATTAGTATGATTCAGCTAATTCGAATTTTTAATCAGAAAATTCTGACTAACTGTCAACTACTTAACTACCATACAAAACCTTTTTTGTATGGTAGTTAAGTAGTTGATTGTTAGTATATAAACCTACGGATATTATGCGGTTCTACAACAAAGACTAATATGAACAGAGTGCTTTCCGCCGGGGCGTCCGAATTTTCTGATCAGAAATTCGGATAATGTACCTCCGGACTTAGACCACTAGAACTAAAAGAGAGATCGATTCACAGGCATTCTGTCGCGCTACAACACATGCCCCAACGAGTTGAACCTCTCAACCAAATAAACAGTTATTATTAATTGTATTAACCTTTGACAGTTTCTTACTTTACCACCTGGTGACGAGAGATCACGTCTTATTCCTGTCCTGCAGAAGATACTGACGCTATCAAACGAAGAAACACAAAAGATTCAAGCCATCGCCAAAGGTAAAAAATATTTTAATTCTTTTCTGTCGTGTATATCTATACCCCTAGTATTATCATACTATAGACGTGGAATTTGATATCATATGAGCATACCTAATGTGACTTTTCTCTAGAACGCAATTTCACGGCATTAACGTAATTTGATATGCTTTTATCTTAATTCTGAACCACTTCGTTTGTGGTACTGAAATATTATTAATATATCCTAATACATATATCTATACAATAAACATTAAAAAAAGTAGTAATCACGGACAACAGTTCGTGGTAAATAAATTCAAATTTCATGATGGAGCGCTTTTGTACACTCAAGAGATCTCTTTCTCTGTATATCTGTATGTTGTTATCCGATTTGGATACAGTTTGTGTTACATAATATGGGGATGGGTTTCTCGTTACATTCAGTGTATACAAGCTGTGCCTCGCGGTGCTACCTGCGATTCATAAGGGGAAAAAGTGAAACGTTCCCGAAATAAAAAGTACCATGTGTGTTTGTCCAGGGTATCAGATAACTCCAGGACAATTTTTCGTTCATAATAGTGGATTTCGTTAAAATCTGAAATGATATTTTAGGTGTATGTGTCCCATGTTTTATTCGCTGTTAAAAGTAAATCTAAAAAAGTATTTTTTGTGATATGTATGCGCCCCAGCGTCATGATTTTAGCGCCCATCTCTAAACAAAAAAAAGTTAGTGCTGCTATTTTCGCTGTGAACTTTATGCTTTGTTCTCATACATATTACACTCCCTACATCTTCGATCAAATGTTATAAAGATTTACGGTTGCCGTCTAAAAAATGGCCCCGGCAAACCCGCCCTTAAGCACTATTCTGCTCCTAGTCGCTCCGAGACTGCGATTTTAACTTTTGTACGATTGTAAGCTTTAACTCATTAAGTGAAGTTAAGTTATTGAAATATATTCAATACACTTGATTTTGATTTAAATAATTTTATTCTATTTAGAAGGGATCTGTGCATATTATTAATATTGTGTGTGTAAGTGGAAGAAGCAGATAACTAACATCCGTTTCTTCCTCTTACGTCTTCATTTGATCGAAGCCATGACTTTGTTATGTTACATGCTGTATTTATCAGAACATAAAATCAAGTGACTCCAAGTATTTGTGGCGCGAAGCATCCCTTTACGCTATATTCACCGTTACCTTAAATTAGTATTTAAAAAAAAAACAAAAAGGAAAAGAAGCCACAAATTCCACGAGTATCCGTGTTGCATATTGACCTTCACAAGATACTGAACTTATTATACATCCTGTTTTTAGGATTCCGTACCCAAAGGGTAAAAACGGGACTGTATTACCATATACTAAGACTTCGACGTCTGTCTGTATCTCAAATACGGTAATAAAAGAGTTGAATTTTTCACAGAAAATGTATTTCTGTTGCCGCTGTAATGTATATAAATGGTAAAAATAAAATATATTAAAAGTTTAAAAGGGGGCTCTTATTAAGCAAACCTGTTTTTGGCCAGTTGCTTCGTTTTTGATATTAATAGACGCTGCAGATCGCGCTATTGCTTGCACGGCGTGGTAGACTGTTATAAGTAATGTAACCGTTTAAGTTTTTGAACAAATTCTTCAAATTTTATTGCTCTCTACTGTTACGGCACACTTTGTGCGTGAGTCCAACTCGCACCTGGCCGGTTTTTTAAAGGTCATCTGAGTAAGGATATTTTTAGCTTTGTCTAAAACTTGTTTAAGTCTTAAATGTCACTGGGTCTCTAATCTATTCAAACGATTGAACGTGAGGTTTATACTAGTATCCATATTAATATTATATTTCTTATGGGAAAGTGTGTTTGTTTGTTTTACATCTTTTAAACCCTAATAAGGCAAGCCATCGATCTGATTTGGCATTGACATATTTGAAAGGATGGAGAGTAACATTCGCTACTTTTGGTCATAGGAATACATCATGTTTCTAAAGGAGCTTAAAAAAATGCGATTAACAAATTTCACAAAAAGCTAGTATATTATACCCACATTTAGCACAATATGTACACTATTAAATGGACGCTGATAAACATTTGTGGGTTATCCAACAAAAAAAATTATTTTGAGTTATGAATCCAGTCTTATTCTTTAAGAGCTAAAGAATAAGACAGCATTCATTACTCAAAATCTGATTTTTTGTTGGATAACACACAAATGTTTAACAGCGTTTAAATCTTGTACATACACAGTTTCATATTTCTTCATTCATTTTAACCGCTACCGATTTTGATAAAACTTGAGAAACCAACTTTAACTCTGAGAATGGTAATAAGAATCTTTATGAATAATAAAGTACCAGGTGTGCTCCTTATTTGTACTTCGCGAGGTTTTTAATGTATCTCTTTAAAAAAAATATAGCAACTTTTTAATTCCCTACCAATTTCATTATTTTGAAAAAACTAATTAACATATTTTTTTCAGGTCAAGATCCGAACTCGAGCAAAGGATGGGGTAGTTACTTGCCGTGGCCGGGTGGGAAGTAAGTCGAAACCACTTCTGTAAAAAAAAAAGGAAAATAGTCTGTGATGTTAAAGTACATTCAAGTGACGGTGCCGTGACATATTAGGTAGTGTATTGTGCTAGATCATAAGAACGAAACCTATCCGGTCAAAGTCTCTTAAGACTTAGTTATTGTCACTTAAAAAGGTTATAAAGAAAAAAAAAGGTTTAATACTGATTGTCACACTAATACGAGATAGTACGTCGCACTGTGACGCCATTAAAATGAGTCTGAATATATTTTGACCGGGTAGTACGTTTAACTTTGAAAAGAGATTTTGCTTTCTAGAGTATTATCTCTTTTTCTTCAGAATTACATTGTCTACTATAATCATAGGAAAAAACACTCTAAATAGAACATCTCTTTTTAGATGTGGATGGCTTATTGCGTAATGAATATTAAATCTTAAAAGAATAATTATATTTACCGGTTTGTAAAAACACTTTGAAATAATTTTAAGTGGTTGAAGTTTACTTAATTATATTTTAATTACTTTTTATTGCTTTGGCAAAACTATGTTGTCAGGTTTGGAATTATTAAGGATATTTCAGCTATTACTGGGATGTGCATATATTTAAGAAAAAGAAATGTCTTAGGTCGTTTGTCCACTGCGGCGCTGTGACGTCGTCTCGTTCTCGGTGACGTCGCCGGACCGACACCGAGAACGAGATTATTTCGTCCCGATAAAATGCCACTTTATGATTTTGTACCGACGTTGGTCCAGCGCTCCTGTTATCGTTGTTCTGGATTGGCGTAGAGCAAACTGAAACCTGTAGCCTATATTTTCATGCAGGAGCATTTTATCGGGCCGAAATGATCTCGTTTTCGGGGACGGTCCGGCGACGGCAGCGGTGGATAAACGCCCTTACGGTATAGGCGGATTTTCGCCGAGGCACGGCCGCCGTGCAGTGTTATGCCCGTTCAATATAGACGTCAAAGCTTTTAATTCTTATAGTTACTTATACGTTTTTACTTTACACGGGACGGTGACTGTGACTGGTGGTAAATAGGCGCTAAGCTTATAGCTATACACATCAAATAGGTTTTAAAATGACATTTCTTCTTATTAAAAATTTATAAAACAGTATTGTATATGCTTGCGAAATATACTTAATTGATTTTTGTAAACCGTTCTTAATATGAGTTATGATTATAAATTATGGCCTCACGAAAGCAGCATTTTTAAACATTCCATTTCTCCAAGCTATAAGTGGCGAGAGTAAGAGTATTATAAGTTCTACAAGTAAATTAATAAATAAATCACTAACCATACCTCGAACGACTGTAAAACTACATTGTCGTGGCGACATCGGAATATCATTCCTTCCCAACGCTCTGCCTTGATTCTCGTTAACGCGCATTCTACTGTCACAGCTCAGGTAAACAGAGACCTTTGCAAAAAACTAGGCAATTCCACAGTGAGTCTTATTTCGATATAGGTATTGCCCCTATTGTCATCCGAAATGCCCCTCTAATACCCGTTTTTATCGCCCATCCTCTAAAGCATAAATAGAAATTTCTGTCCCTAAGGATTTTGTCAACATAAGTTCACCTAAATCTATAGATCATTTCTTTGAAATTTTGTTGAAAAGGATAAAAATCTTAAGATGTATGAACTATCAGGGAAGCTTAAACAGAGCCAGATTGCGGATGTAAGTAGGTTTTTTAAAATTCCGCCATACTGGAAATTGTGGCCTCTAGAACTAGATTGATTTTGCAGTCTTTTGAATAATTGCTATCACACGTAATCGTATGATATTAATATGAATATTAATTGATTTAGCAGAAGATGTTTTTTTTTACTTTTCTTGATTAAAGAGCTTGTTCGAACAGACATACGTCCTAAAATATCTATGAGAACTTGTTTATTGATGTTTAGTTTTAGAAATGCATAAATCATTACAATTGAAGATGTTTTTTTTTAATTAATAATAATATACGTTTCGATTATCACATTAACTATGTTGGCTCCAGCGGTCACTGACCTTCTAAGTCTAGGAGTGATGTAAAAATGGCTACACTGTATTCTGTTAACATACAAAAAACCATTACGAAGACACATTATATATAAGGATTATTTTTTACTTTAAATTTGTTTTACATTATATAACAATAATAGATCGATGTATCGGAAAACCTCCTTGTAACCTCTAAAATTGTAATCTTCAACTTATTGTGAGTTCAAATCATTATGCAGTTATTCGTTACCAGTATCGTTATCAATCTCAGTTTGTACACAAAATATATGCCTAGTCGTTTGACACGGGGTTATGACCGCTACCGCCAGGTTACGCCTTTACGTGTATAGTTTCACAAGAGCACTTTCGTTTTTTTCGTCTCGGGTATGAGTAATGACACAAAAGTTTGTAAATATGTATTGCAATTGCATTCGGCCTCGATTCGAGTTGTACATGCGCTCTTCCTAATTAGTTGTTATGTAATTAAATATTGAAAGTATTTTAGATTTAAATATTGTGTGCTATTTATGATTATTAAATGTGTATGGAAATAATAAAATATGTTATTAATATTCTGATTTTTATTTCCTTTTCATTGAAATGTAATTAATAATAATTGAGCTGGTTTTTGCAATTTTTTTATTAAAGGATAGTCTAGGAAATGGAGTAATAGGAATTGAATTCATGAGGTTCAAATTATATATATAGACAATGCTTGGGCTTTACTACTACAAAACTCTACTGTTAGTTTTTGTGTACAGCCTTTACTCGTAATACTGAAGGAATATTAAATAAATACGTCAACTAGATAAGAAATCGAGCAAAAGTAATAGAAAATATCAACAGTAACAAATATGTTTGGACTAACACTTGATTTACACATGTTTAGTGAAGGCTTGTCCAGGGTTTCCATGTTAAAGCGATTTCGGCTCATTGTGAAAATTGTTCTAAGACATTTAGATGGTCACCGCACATTTTTCTCTGCCCCAGGCCGAGATCGGTTAGCTTAGAACCTCCTTTCAGGTTTTGCCTCTTTTTAGTGTTTGGTTGCTGGCTAAAGCCCGAATATGACGAAAAAGAAAACTTATGTTTCCGGTCGTTGATGTATTATTTTGTTTGTACAAAACATAATTTATCTGGGTGTTTTCGGCGACCTACTGTCATCATTGATAGTATTTAAATCAATGTTTTATGTTATAATACAATTATATTTTAAAGTAATATAAGGATATATTTTTAAAACAGTAGTGCATTTGACTTATTGATTTCATTTCCCGGGAGAACATACGAAGCGCATGCTCGAAAATTCACTTGGAAAATTCGTGACTACGACTGCGAAGGGTAAGTGCCTTGTAAATATTAATTTACACCCTTTTATTATCTTTCATCTTACTGAAGGTTTGCGTGATATTATTTTATACATTTGTCATATTAATTATGTTTTGGCATATATTATACTTATTCGGTTACGTACTCTACATTTTTTGTTCTTATGATCCATTGTAGATCTATGATTTTATAATTTATATATCAAATACCGTTATAGATAATAGATGTTCACTACAAATTACCAAGAAATTTCAGCGTGGTAATGTCTATTACAATCCTTAAACAGATATCTTTTAGGAACTTTGTGATAAGTTATTTTATGAGTACCATTGTAAAGTCTTCTCGTTTGTTACATTTAATTTAAAGACGTCGGTAGATATCTGTAATAAACGTTTTTTTGTACTTTGCAGATCTTAGGTTTGTTTCATTAATCCACAGAAAAATTAACTTAATGCATCTGTTACTTCAGTAATCATTTTTTTCGCTCTGTTCTTTAACCCATGAACCCATGAGCTTTATCGCGACTATATGTGCCTAGAGGATTCAATTTAACAAATTCAGCAATTTTTGTATTGTTTAATACGATAAAGTGCCGGGTGGTAATGACACCCACGATTGCACAAGATGGTGGCTGCATGCCCCCGGTGAGACCATGTGCGTCTCGTGCGGTGCATGTGCGGTGTGCCACGTACTCGAATGCGACACACCAATTCTAATTTTGCAAGCAAAAGCATGTCGTTCGCAGTACGTCTGTTTGAATGCATATAGAATAGCTTTCTAAATTTAGCCAGAATTCATTAGCATCTCAAGATAATAACCGTCGTGATCTAACTATCGACTTTAAATTTTAACTACATAATCTCTACGTTTGCTTTAGAAAATAGGTTTTAATTTCGCCGTGTTCGTTCAATATGAGTGATTAATCTTTATTATTTACGGTCATAAATATATGCACAAGTACGTGTCTGGTCGGTCTATATTCGGCTGGAAGGCTGGGTGTATCGATAGGCCGGGAGTCCGCACGTCCTGCGCACGCTCGGAGCGTCCCGGAGATTCGGTGCCGGTTCAATCGAAGCCTCTCCGCCTAGTGCATTTAAGTCGCAGTGCAACCTTTGTCAGAGATTTGTCTATTAAGCGATTCGAGCCAACACCTATTACGAACTGAACGAGACCTTACGATTAGAATCGCGAAATTTATAAAGGTAGGTAAACTTGAGAAAGAAAGGAATATATTTTGATTCATGATTTTATATTTGTATTTTTTTAGCGTTCGTTGGTTTAGTGTATGGAAAAATATGAGTTTATAATTTTTTCAGCAAAAAGCGATTTGATTTTTAAGTAGCTATAGCCTACAGCATCCCCGTTAGGCGTTTTGCTAATAGCTTGCGGTAGGGCTGCGAATGCATGTCGCATTTCGTTATAATATGGGCGTGTGCCTGTCGCTAAATCGATAATCAATTAGTCAATGAAAATTTTAAAGAACCACGGCAGGCTATCTCGTTATATCTCGTGTGCAAACTAGGGAACGTTTCTTTACATTTATATGGTACTGAAATCTTAGGCGACGGCTCTGAATCACGCAATGCCCGTGTGTAGCACGTTATTAGATAATATTTTTTCTAGATTCTTTCCGATAAGTATCATAGGTAGATAATTCTTTTTATAGGATGAGCCTTATGCAAACAAAATAATTTATTCAATGTATATCATAGTGTCCGGGCAAAAATGTCCCTACTTGAACATCATAAGTAAAAATTGCAATTAGATAATTTCTGTACTATTATGGCGGAGCCCTACGGTAGACCCATAAAGATTTGAGTGTTTTTAATAAGCAGTCAGCTCAAAGCCTTCATTACTTTTATTTTCCACATTTCATTGTTTTTCTCATTCGGGTTAAGTAAGAAAAATATTTTTAAGTGTCAACATACCTAAGCACATCTGCTCTACTTTATTAAAATTTTATCGAATACATATTATGATATAGAGAATGATAGTTAAGTTGAGCAGGAAGTTAAATCAGCTGACATTCTTGTACTAGTAGCGTATTTCCAGGTGTTAATTAATTTCTAGTTATATTTCACGTTGATATTGAGACTCCTTGATATCCTGTTCCGATCTGATTAATATTACAAACTTGACTTGTTTTGTCGCATTTCCAATTCTGAAGGCTAAACTATTTCCGCGCCTTCTATTAATTATTATGTATTCAACAATTAATCATTAATATAGTTTTTAGCGAAGTAAGAATTAACTTCCAAAAAATGTTTATGGGTTTCCACCTTAAAATTTGCCATCAAATGTAGATTCCTACAGACACGTTTCTTGTACGTACCTCCCTGGGGTCCCTCGAGCTATGGTGTAGGTATACAGGGTGTAACAGTAAGTAAGTGATAAAACTTTAAGAATAGCATATGTCCCTGATATATAATTCACTCTGAAAGTTAAAAGCGAAAAAAATTTTGTGATTTGTATGGTCGCAAACTTCACAAACTCACGTCGCTCGGGCGCGTAATCATACAAATCACGAATTTTTTTTCGCTTTCAGCGCTGCTACTTTTACAGTGAACTGTATACCTGGGGCATATACAACCCTTAAGTTTTATCACTTTTGTTACACCCTGTATACAATCAATTTAGGACCTACATTGTAGGTGTCTAGTGTCTAGACTTAATTTGATCTAAATTTTTATTGTTTTCGTGTCGATATATGATATCACAATGAACGCTCCAATGCAATTGTTAGATAATTCAAATCTAAGTATAACCGTAACCATTAAGCTACTAACTAGTTTAATTAACCTAATTTTTTAACTATATTAACACAATTCTCTCACAGATTAATATTGCATACGCCGCGGTACAACCAGAACAATGGGTAAGGAGAAGACTCATATCAACATTGTGGTGATCGGCCACGTGGACTCGGGCAAGTCCACCACTACAGGTCACCTCATCTACAAGTGCGGCGGCATCGACAAGCGAACCATCGAGAAGTTCGAAAAGGAGGCCCAGGAGATGGGCAAGGGGTCCTTCAAATACGCCTGGGTTAGTTCAAAAACGCATTTGCGACTCTTGTCATGTGTCTCATAACAGAAGTAAATTTTATACTTTTAAATATTATATAACATAGTCAAAATTGAGGTATAATTTATAAGATAAAAACCACAGAGAATGTGAATTTTGCAAAGAGGTATTAAATGTCTGCGCAGCTGTTAGTTTTCAACCCAATTCAAACTGTTCATGAAAACAGATGGATACCATCTTACATATCTTTTTGAATATTCAGAATGATCTGCCTACCCTAGGTACTGGACAAGCTAAAAGCTGAGCGCGAGCGCGGTATTACCATAGACATCGCGCTGTGGAAGTTCGAGACCGCAAAATATTACGTCACCATCATCGACGCCCCCGGACATAGAGACTTCATCAAGAACATGATAACGGGCACCTCGCAGGTAAAATAAATTCCATTAAGAATTTAGCAAACATCAGGCCTTATTGCGATTTACGGTTTAGATTCATCGCAAATGACGAGCTCCTTCCTTGATAAGCAATTTTCATAATATTCGATGGAAGATCTATTTAATAATAATAATAATAATAATAATAATAAGGGGGCGAAGCCGATACTTCCTAGTTAGTGTCCTCGGGCAACACTTGGATGCGCCACCCCGCATTCTGCGGGGTGAGGTACTCACGTGGCGGATCGTCGGTTCTTTCTTTTAACTATCTTTTCATTATCTTTTTATTGGTCAGTTCTTGTACTTGCAAAGGTTTAATTTTTGTTTTGTCTATGTTTCATCGCCTTTAATTCCTCTATTACTATCTTTCTATTTTAGTTAACTCTTCTTTTGTTTGTTTGTTTGATCAAGATTAGTTAAAATGCGATTGCGTAATAGAGATATACCCCAGGCGGGTACCGGAGCTACTCGCAATGGAGAATCCCGCCCTGGGCCTTTAGGCCCGGGCTGCCCTACGTATTCTGGGGTGGGCACCGTATCGCAGAATGAAAATATCACCCAAAGAGACACTTCATCACCATGTGCCTCTTCCATATCATCACTCTTTTCATCACCACCATCATCCCCAGCTTCATACCTTATGTCATATGAAGCCAATTCATCAAATTTATCACCATTAATCGAACCTACTGTGGATGTTGTGCAGGAGGCTACTTCAGCCAGACTTACTGCACCCGCCCATAGTTTAAAGTGCAAGCGTAAAAAATGGTCCAAAGAAATGAACATTTACTTAATGCGCGAATATTTCATCCTCACCAAATTAGAAACTGAAACGAAATCATACCTATCAAAGCTACATTCACTATTTTCATCACAGTTTCCGGAAATGGAAGCATCGAAACAGAGAGTAGGGGACCAACGACGAGCCATAGTCCAAAGACATTTCCTGAGTCACGAGGAAATTTTACAGATAAAAGATGACGTAAAAAATGTTCTAAGCTCCCAGAATCTCCAGTTGACTCACGGACAAGACATATCACAGTTAGATACTACCGACCGTACACAGAGAATGAGATGGAATACTGAGATTAATGAAAAAATTATGAGAACTTATTATAGGATTACTAGATTAGAGACTGACCTCACTACGTACAGACCATTACTACATGAAGAAATTACAGCCACATGCCCTTCAATAGCCCACCTTTCGGTACAAAGGATAGCAGACCAACGGAGGTCAATTGTCAGAAACAACCTCTTATCAAGTGATCAACTTAAAACAATACGTGAAGATGTACAAAAAGAACTAGATACTTTAGCCACAGAAAACAGCCTAGAACATGTAGAGCAACCGCAAAGCCCGTTAAATAATATAAATAATAGTATCCCTGAGCTAACGGAAAACTATACTCAAAACCTTAGTGAAATTCAAGTACCGCTACAAAATAACACACCTATAGAACTACCAACAGAACATAGGATACAGCTAAAAGAAATGTTCATAGAAACGTATAACATATTTAAAGATACAGATCCTACAGCACGACCGCCCTTGCCTAAACTAAAATCCTCAAAAAAATTAAATAAAATAGTTACATATGTAAACACTGAAATTATCCCAAATATGCTTGATGATGACACTGACTTTAATACACTACATACTTACCTGTACACCGCGGCATACACTTCAACAAAGTTCAGTGGAGTCAGAATAAATAGTAATATTATCCATGCACACAAACCGCGATCCTCGCCTTGGTGGCATAAGCGTCTCGAGCAGAAAATCAAGAATCTTAGAGCATCTATAGGCAGGCTTACTGCATATGCGAATGGTAATCGTTCAACACATCTGGAAAAACAAATTAATAAAATTAAAGAACAATATAAAAATCATTCAACACATGAGACGCAAAATTCTGACATACCGCACTTTTTAGATACCCTAAAACAAAAACTAAACATATTATCCAATCGATTAAAGAGATACACTGAATGCACTACTAGAAAAGCACAAAATAAAGAATTTACTAAAAACGAAAAATTATTCTATAGAAAGCTCACCCAAAATAATAATAACGAACATAGTCTTAAACCTAATCCTGACACCATGCACACTTATTGGTCAAATATTTGGGCCCACCCAGTTCAACATGAAAACAATCAATGGATCGAGGAGGATAAAGATAGATTCAAAGATATGCCTGAAATGGAACTTGGAGAAATTCAGTTAGAGCAGATGAAAGCTGTTATATCCAGAACACACAACTGGAAAGCAACTGGGTCCGATAATATACACAACTTTTGGTTCAAAAAGCTTACATCAATACATACACTGCTTCACAAACACATAAATTCATTCATACAATCGCCAGACACAATTCCACTCTTCATTACACAGGGTATAACATACATGTTGCCAAAAGATAATTTAGATAGTAACAATCCAGCAAAGTATAGGCCAATAACCTGTCTACAAAATATTTATAAAATTATAACAGCTTGCATAAGGGACTTGATATACACACACATAAACAAACATAGCATACTAGCTGAAGAACAAAAAGGTTGCCGTAAATTTAGTCAGGGATGCAAGGAACAACTCATCATAGACTCAGTCATATCACAACAGGCTTTAAAACAGAAACGTAGTATATATACCATGTATATAGACTATAAGAAAGCGTTCGACTCTGTTCCCCACTCTTGGCTCATTTACATATTGAAGCACTATAAAATTAACCCCAATATAACCAATTTCCTTCAAAAAGTAATGTTAAGCTGGCAAACCAAATTAAAATTGTTTGATTCCTCTAAGACTATAGAAACCGATAAAATACCAATAAGAAGAGGAATATTCCAAGGGGACTCTTTAAGCCCCCTTTGGTTTATCCTTGCACTCAATCCTCTTTCTCACATCCTTAATCAAAGCAACCGCGGGTTTAAGATAAAACATAATTCAAGTCATACTTCACTCACGCACCTCATGTTTATGGACGATATCAAACTGTTTGCAAATACACAGCAAGACATATACACCCTAGCTGATCTCACGCAAACATTTTCAAACGACATACACATGGATTTCGGTATAGATAAATGTAAATTACAGGCAGTTAAGAATGGTACAATTGAACACACACAATACAAACTGAGTAATGAAGAAGTTATTGAGGCGGTAGACCCGATTAAAGGGTACAAATATCTAGGGTATTATCAATCACAAAAAATACACTACACAGAAACAAAAAACATCCTGAGACAGAAATTTAAAGAGAGGTTACATAGAATACTACATACACATTTGAATGCAAAAAATACAATTAAAGCTATTAATACTTACGCCATACCCGTGCTTACTTACTCCTTCGGGATAATACGCTGGAACCAAACCGAACTAAAATATTTACAAAGAATTATTAACACAACTATGACGAGATATAGAAAACACCACCCAAAGGCCTGTGTCCAACGGATGATTTTATCTAGAAATGAAGGTGGTAGAGGACTGATTGATATCTTAAACCTACACAATAGACAAATAACACTTCTCAGAACATTCTTTTACAACCGCGCACAGACTAACACTCTTCACCAAGCCATCTGCAACTCCGATACGTACACACCACTCACACTTGCAAACAACTTAAAAAAAATTAATACCTACACAAACCAACAAAAAATTGATGACTGGACTGAAAAATCACTACACGGCCGCCACCGACTTGATCTTACCAGTAATGCCGTGGATAAAATTGCATCAAATGCATGGTTGAAACAAGGCGAGCTGTTTCCTGAAACAGAAGGTTTTATGCTGGCAATACAGGACCAAGTTATAGATACCAAGAATTATAGAAAACATATCATAAAAGACAGCCAATATAGCAGCGACCATTGCCGCCAGTGCCATAGACATCCCGAAACAATACAACACATAACAGGCGCTTGCTCATCAATAACACAAACTGATTATAAACACAGACATGACCAAGTAGCAGCAATAATACACCAGACACTCGCACTCAAGCACAAACTCATCACAGACAAAACACCTTATTACAAGTACACTCCACAAATCATACTAGACTCACCAGACTACAAACTGTACTGGGACAGGACCATACTCACCGACAAGACGGTTCACCATAACAGACCAGACATAACTCTGCATGACAAACGAAATAAGACTGTATACCTAATAGACATTGCCATACCAAATTCACACAACCTTACTACCACACACACAACAAAAGTCACAAAATATATAGACCTAACTATTGAATTAAAATCACAATGGAGAGTAAATACAGTTAAAACCATACCAGTAATTATATCAAGCACAGGAATCATCCCAAAAACATTACACGATAGTCTCAAAACTCTTAACATCCATCCACTCACTTATATCACCCTTCAAAAGGCTGTAATACTTAATACATGCCGAATCGTCAGAAAGTTTTTGTCAATCAGTTAATTTTAAACTTATGCTAAAGCTGCTTGGCCACAAGCCCGCAGCTTTAGTGACACACCCCTAGTGGAGAAGGAAAAAAAACCTGTAAATAATAATAATAATGTTTATTTAAAACTTTTCACCTGTTATATAAGTATTCAACGTTATATATTGTTATATAAGTAATCAAAGTTACAGTTTTTTGGATTTGCATATAACAGATTTTAATACAGTTTATAGACTTTGGTGCCTGCACTAGGCTGAGCCTGGCCTGCGGGTCACCATTGACACTTAAGCCCACAGTTGATAAGGGTGGCTGGGTTAACATTAAATACAAAGAAGAAGAGATGTTGCTATATTTTGTAAAAAAAAATCTACGTTTTTTTGTATTGGCGAAATTGGCCCATAACGTTGTGAAACTTGACGGATTAGATTGTAAAATAATTGTACGGATACATAAATGACATGAGAGCTAATAAAATATTTAAAAAATATTGTCTCATACAAATTGAAAATCGAAAAATAATATAGGATCACAAAAATTCTGACGCCTAGCCTGTCAGGATACCATACAAAAACCAGTCGGAAATTTCGGATAGTATAATATGAGCTCTGTAACAAATATATGAACAGTGTGCACTCCGCCGGGGCGGCCGATTTTTTATAAGCAGAAATTCATAGAAATGTGCGGCCGGGCTTAGTCCATCCTGCTATAGAAAAAGCCATTCTACGTTGGCCTAGGCTTCTTAAAAATATTAAATGTGATGTAACAGGCGGACTGCGCCGTGTTGATTGTGGCTGCTGGCACGGGCGAGTTCGAGGCGGGCATCAGCAAGAACGGACAGACACGCGAGCACGCGCTGCTGGCCTTCACGCTCGGCGTCAAGCAGCTCATCGTCGGCGTCAACAAGATGGACTCCACCGAACCGCCGTACCACGAGGCGCGCTACGAGGAGATCAAGAAGGAGGTCTCATCCTACATTAAGAAAATCGGTTAGTATCTTTAGGTATTCTATAAAACCGAAAGGATCTACCGAAGATACTGTCGCCTGTTGGGTTGTTCGCTTGGGTTTGTATCCTAGTGGTTCGTTAAAAGGTGGTGGTGTGTACCTACCAATGAGGGGAAGAGAAATCGTAAGGGAAAACCGTTATAAGGCCAAGAAGTACTAAGAAAAAAGTAAGAAGTACTTTGATAACTTTTGTAAAAACCGGCCAAGTGCGAGTTGGACTCGTGCGCGAAGGTTCTAATTCCAGACAGAGCAAAAATTGGAGAAACGCATTTTTTAAAGTTTTAAATGTATAAAAAAGTTTTAAATTTATAAAAAAAATATAAAACCGTAAATTTTTTTAAAACAAAGTCATAAAATAAAATTGACTTGGTACATACTCCGCCACGCCGCTGATGACGAACGCGTCGAATTTATAGTAGTAGAGACATAT
Organism: Cyclargus thomasi; assembly: GCA_026546445.1. Taxonomy (NCBI): domain Eukaryota; kingdom Metazoa; phylum Arthropoda; class Insecta; order Lepidoptera; family Lycaenidae; genus Cyclargus; species Cyclargus thomasi. The sequence goes on along the minus strand of JAOTAV010000023.1, from coordinate 562,628 downwards.
TTAAATATTTGATTATTTTGTTTTTAGTATTTGTTGTTATAGTGGCAACATAAATACTACTAGCTACTACCTACATACATACAGACAGACCGACGAACAGACATCGAAGTCTCAGTAATAGGGTCCCGTTTTTACTCTTTTGGTACGGAACCCCAAAAGCACCTTTTAATGTGTGTGTGCCGTTACATTCATGTGCGTGCTCTGGTAATGAGTTCCAAAAGTTTCCAGAGCTAACAACGTCGATCTTTGTCCTATCCATAATCATTAAGGAACATCCAAAAAGTAAGTAAGTAGTACGTCATACGAATTTCTCGATTTTAGAACACAATAGGGAGGGGTCCCTATTGTGATGTATGTGACATCACAATTTGCAATTTTAACCTTATCTAAAAATTGAAACCTCCCCAATATTTCAAATGTGGACATTGAATTTATAAAATTTGTATTATATAATTGTGATGTCAAAAAACTAGGGACCCTCCTACCCCCGGTCATACCATGTCACACTTCGTCTACACCCTTCCCCCTTTTTACGTGTGACGTACATTATGGATGGTCCCATTATTGTGATTGTATAGGACCTAGGCCATCAATAGTTTGTTTATTAGTATATTTGTGGGTAATAGGATTAGGTACACGGCGATTATGCTTGCAGTCAACATTTAATATGCTACCTACCTATAACATATTATGTGATAATGTCTTTTAGGGTTTCATACTTATACATTATGAACTCGCTTCGATATTGCTAAAGAAATTTAGGCCCGTATTAATAGTCAGCGCTTAATACCTAAGAGCATGATCAAAACATTTTGAGTTGCTGTTTTCATTAATAAAGACCTTTAATAAATGAAAACAGCAACTCAAAATTTTTTGATCCTGCTCGTAAGGGGTTCATTAATCACGTTTTTTGTGCATTTTTTGCCTTCCCCACCTTGGTGATACATAGAGATATTTATGACTACCTCCTCCCTCCCCCCTCGTATATCACGTGTATTTTTTAATTATATATTTTTTTGTATTTTTAATGATCACTCGAACATTTGTGAATTGTGAACCGATTTTTTTTCTGTTGTATGTATTAGGTAAGATCGCATTTTCAATTTAATATCCCGAAAAAATAAATACACTTGTTATTTTATAGACCCCCTCTCCTTCCTTTTGAACCTCACGTAATTAATGGATGGTCCCTAAGTATTCACCGGTGACTACGGGCCCTAGAAACATGCATCACGTAATGACACAACCGGTACTCTGTCAGGGTATAACCCGGCGACGGTGGCGTTCGTGCCGATCTCGGGCTGGCACGGCGACAACATGCTGGAGCCCTCCGACAAGATGCCCTGGTTCAAGGGGTGGACCATCGACCGCAAGGACGGCAAGGTCGAGGGAAAGACTCTCATTGAGGTAATTCTGTTTTAGTGTTTTGTCGTTGTTTGATACGTACAAACATTCGCTTGATAAAAAGTTAGGTTAAACACTGTCTTATACGCACAGGCGATTAAACATACCTTCTAGATGTATCTACATCCAGAGTCTGTAGTTCAAAAATAAATTAGTTCAGCTCTCTAAGCGAGATCATTAATAGTATTATATCTTAGTGGACTTTCTGGGATTCCAATATATAGGCCATACTTATGTATATGTATTTTGATACGGAAAAATATATGGGTTACGTCGTGATAAACCGATCTAGTAACTAGATTAATGCCAAGTAGTCAAGCCGTGGTTTTTATGACAGAAGATGTTTGCGAAACTCGACCAGCTTTTACCTACATTAATCTCGATTGTCAATACGTTCGTCTTATGTAACGTTGCTACCTACAGAGTATAGAATGACACAACACATTGTTTTTCTATCGACCTAGTTGTTATAAAATTATGCATAAGGTACCAGTTATCATCATCACTTTAAAATCTTCATTATATATAATTCTTGTGTTCGTGTGTTTGTCACTGGTTTCCTCCCAAACGACTGGACCGATTTTAATGAAATCTTTCGTGTGTGTTTTAGGGGTTTGAGAATGGTTAAGAGTCACAAACCAACACCGCCAGGATAACGTCTGTCGAGTCTGCTAGTGCTATTTTGTTTAGTTATTTAATCCATGTCGATATTTTACTACAATGAAGTATATGGCGTACTGATAAATTAATTTGCCTGCAGGCTCTGGACGCAATCCAGCCACCGTCTCGGCCCACGGAGAAGCCGCTACGCCTGCCTCTCCAGGACGTGTACAAGATAGGTGGCATAGGCACCGTGCCCGTAGGACGAGTCGAGACCGGCATACTCAAACCAGGTACCGTACCCGAGGAATGATTAGCCTTTAGGCTAATTAGGCTAGCTTAGGGTGTGTGGATTGGTGGGGCGCACTAAAATCGTGTCTAAGTTAGATACTCTTTGCAAGCACTTAGTAATCTAGCGACGGCGCTTCCTCACTTTAATTTGCTTATTAGAGAGATTCTAACATTTGATCTGCAGTCTGCTATTACTCGACTAATGCTTGTTTTTTAAGGTGTTTTGAAAACTGATGATTAGTTTTAACACTTTTATTCTTATTAAACAGATTGTGTCAATCCAACAATTTCAGACTAGGTGTCTTTTATCCAGTCGTTAGCCTGCAGTTACTGGATGCTAGACTAGATGGCAACGGGTATACTTGATCCAAATCCTAAAGCTTAAAAGTCTGTTTCTTTTTATACTCATTAAAAAACTAACTCAAAGGCTTTCACAAAAACCTTTTGATCAAGTTAAAAAAGTATGTATGTACTGTAATTCGGCGTGATGTGTTTAGGCATGGTCGTGGTGTTCGCACCGGCAGCCATCACGACGGAGGTGAAGTCCGTGGAGATGCACCACGAGGCGCTGCAGGAGGCTATGCCCGGTGACAACGTCGGCTTCAACGTCAAGGTACACACTTACCTACATCTTAAATATATAGGATTCATATTGGCTGACTGACTGACATCACTATGTGTGATCAATCAACGTACAGCCTGATCGGGCTGAAATATTCCAGACAGGTATAGAGTTATTTTAACAATTATATAACTTAACTTTATATTCTTTTAAAATTAACGTTAAAAGTTAAAACCTTTTACCTTTATTTCAGAACGTATCAGTTAAGGAATTGCGCCGCGGCTACGTGGCCGGCGACTCCAAGAATTGTCCGCCCAAGGGCGCCTCTGACTTCACCGCTCAGGTATATTTCCAAAGATTTTTAGAGTTCAGTGTTTTCATAGTCTGTAAAACGTTGATACTATATATTTATTACAAACAAACATTGGTGTATTTTAGAGTTCCTAGGAGGTATATGTGACAATTGATTGGAACATTATTGTCGCTCATAACCGCTCTACTCAGCAATACATTTGTTACAGGTGATAGTGCTGAACCACCCGGGTCAGATCAGCAACGGTTACACGCCGGTGTTGGACTGCCACACCGCCCACATCGCCTGCAAGTTCGCAGAGATTAAAGAGAAGTGCGATCGCCGTACCGGTCAGTATATGTATACACTCAAATTCATGTACCTATTTTCCTTCCGGTAAATGGACTCCTTAGGGACTGGTTCACCACATATGATAAAAAGTACCTACATAATATGTGAAAAACAGTGGGATTGAAAGTACCATGTCCAACCTACAAAGGATTGTATTATAAGAGGGCTAAGCCTTCGAAAATTAAAGCCGCTGCAGCTAGCAGGGCACCGATTGATACAGAGGCCTGAGACCACCTGAGACAGATAACCGACCCTGTCTCCCCTCGTCCGTCTCCTTACTCGCCTGCAAGCTGCAATGCTCGGTTAAAACACTAGACAAAATCTTAATTCATATTTTCATAACTGCGAAACCTACCATGAACTGACCATCTACACGCTACATTATTCTTCGCCTCCCCGTACTTTTGTTTTACTCGAAGTTTGATACATGTGTCAGACACCGTACCTACGACGCTCAGGCATGTTTTTTAATAATTCTGATTAAAAAGATTTTGATTTTTGATGCAATGCAGGCAAGACGACGGAGAAGGATCCGAAATCGATTAAGTCCGGCGACGCGGCGATCGTGACGCTGGTGCCGACTAAGGCGCTGTGCGTCGAGTCCTTCCAGGAGTTCCCGCCGCTCGGCCGCTTCGCCGTGCGCGACATGCGTCAGACCGTCGCCGTCGGTGTCATCAAGGTGAGGCAAATACTTGTATTTGTAAAGACACGAGTGCATCTAACGTACTTAAGTTTCAATATGCAAATTCATTTTCCGCATTCGGTACCTTTTATTCGAGTACTTCCTAAGTAGATATTGATTTTATTAACCGACTTCCAAAAACGAGGAGGTTATATGTTCGGTTGTGGATTTTTTTAAATGTATGTTTAACCATAGCTCCGCCGTTTGTGAACCGATTTTAAAATTTTTTCTTTGTTGTATAGGGTATTGTTCCGAATAGGTCCCATGTTCACCATGGTGGTGGCTGATGATGGGATCCTTGAGTAATCGAGGGAACACCTCAAAATTTGTATGGAAACATATAGTTATTTTGGTTTGCATAGAAGCGTCCTAGGTATATTTTACCAAAAAGTATGATTTGGTACCAAGGTATACTATGGTTCCGAAGGTACTGAAAGAACTCAGGATTCCTTACAGATACGACTTTGCGGTTTTCGGTCTTGTCTTAAGAACTGAAATTTTACTTTTTAGTTTCTTTTGTACTATTTTAATTTTTTCCCATGGAAGTCGGTTTTAATTTTTTGTTAAAAAATAATGTGTATGATTATCGTGTCATGTCAACACATTGTAGTGTGCGTATTGTTGGGTGGGTATCGTTTTTTGTATTAAAAATATGCAAGAATAAAATCATATTTTTAAATAATATTAGTTCACGCTCCTCTTCCGTATCAACTATAACTGAGAGAAATTTCATGCTGTTACATCTACGCGTCTTTCGTTAAAAGAGGTACAAAGTTTTTCGCTCGCGATATAGATTAACCTTGATGTCCGTCAAAACAAAGTTTTGTGTCGCCTTTTTGTTGTTTATTTATTTATTTATATGGCGCTTCGGCTATAACTATGGCCAGTGTCAAGTAAAGGCGGGAAACCATTTTCTTCTTAAAATTATTTTCCAATAATTTTTAGCAACGTTACATATATTTCGTCAATAAAGTCTAGTCAGAGTAAAGATAAAACGTCAATACAGTCAGAGTCAAGTCAGTCGATTTAGTAAAGCGGTAGAAGC
>JAOTAV010000023.1:535498-557301 GCA_026546445.1 Cyclargus thomasi | reverse complement strand
ATAGGCAGTATGCACATGTCGATGAGTTTACGCTTTAAACATAGTGGAAGGTCTCCTTTCATAAGATGTTTCATAGACCAAAAACCTTTCCATGCTTTTTCAATTCTTTGGTCCACTTCTTTGTCCTGTCTATTATTAAAAGATGCGTCTTGGCCCAAATATACGTGCTCATCGACATAATGTATCTCATACCCATCTACCTCGATACTACGTATCGTACTGTTAGTCATGATTTTGGTCTTTGCCCGATTCATTTGAAGCCCAGCCTCGAAGCTTGCCGCGCTCAGGTCTTGTAACATAGACTGTAGGTTTTGTGCTGAAGTGGCAAACAGAACAATGTCATCAGGAAAACGAAGGTTTGTCAGCCTTTTTTTGTCAACAACTATACCCTTATCTCCCCAACCTGTAGAGAAATTTTAGAATGTCAATATTTTATTATATTTTGAATACACTACATTTTGTGACTTCGTACAATATAGTTCTTGTTGCCGCTTAAACTCTAGTTTCACTATTCAGTAGTTATATTTTCATCACAGTCCACCTCACCCGTCTCTATCATTTAACAAAATCTACTAAAATCAACAGTAGAGCAATTCCTTTGCAGTATTGCTATTTCGACCTTTTTGGGCATCCTGCTCGGCTATGTTCAATTTAAACATGGCCGACACGAGACGTCAAAAGTGTCAAACATTTTACGCTCGCTTTCTTTGAAATTTTAAAATATTCGCATTCGCGAATGTGAAAAATTTAACATTAATTGGTTACATAACTATTACATACTTATTCCGAAACCGACCAAATAACCCGTCAATTGGCTCTGTTTAAATCTGCAAATAATATGTCCGAATAGCACACTTTTAATAAAGTGGAAAGATGCGTATTATTTAGGTGTTATTTTGTAGTAAGCCAAAATTTGTTTTACTTTTATTTGATTATTTTTTTAAGAAGATTTATGAATTAAATTCTAATTATGTTTTTTGGAAAATAATCACATCTTTAACCCCTTTAGCACTGATGATAGTTATTATGTTAGTTCTCAATTACGTATAAAATTAAAAAGTTGTTTTTCTAAGAAATTTTATTATGAAGAGATTTTAATATTTTTACTTTTTTTTTTAATTTATTAAGAGCTGGAAGCGAGTCCTTCGCTCCTATTTTTACTTTGTTTAAATAGTGTTGCCTACTGCTCATTAACATTTGCTCTAACATTATTTCAGGTACTTGATGAAGACTGGTTAAAGGCAGAGTATCAACGAGTAGGGCAACTCCCGTCGTTTGTCGTTTGACATGACAAATGACGCGCGCGGTCCAGGGTTGTCACTAGTCACATTGATTTTGAAATTACCTTTTGAGAAATTATTTTTGGGACTAATCTTACACCGACCGCACCCGTACAGTCGGCGCTGAAGATCCGAGACAGAGTTTACAGGAGATACTTAATATTAAATATACCTATAATACAAAGAAACAGACATAACTAAACGTAAACAAAGCTGCATCTAGAACATTCTTATGGGAAAGTAAACCTACCTACGTCCTCTGTGTAATAAAAAACTAATACAACAATAAGTAAGAAGGAATCTCACCATTAAGTTGAAATTATATTATGCTAGAATAAGTCGTGAGGACCTCACCTTACCTCTTCAATAGGTAATCTGAACAGAAACATAAATCTGAAATTGACTGATTACTAAGACATTCAAAGACACAGAAATATTTTTCCTGTGATTATATATCACAAATTTTTTATTTATCAACCTGTAACTGTTGACGTACATAATATATTGTCATACGTCACCCTGACGATTTTTAGTTTGTAATTTGAATTTTACAGAGAACTCGGTTGCGTCCTTTTTGGTAGTTTCATAGACGTCACTGACGTCAATATTATCGGCATATGCAATGCTAGCTTTTACTGGCGCACTGAGAAACGGGTCGAGATTTGTTTATGTGTGCGTGCAGAGGCGCATAGATACTTATGACGCACACAAGCCGCGCAATGTCAGTTTGTATGAAGATGACTGTGTATCTGTACTCTGTTAAAGGTGCTCATGAATCTTCTCTGAAAAAATAAATAATTTGATAAAATTGTTATTTTATTAACCAAATTCGAACATTACCATTTTAAACTTTAGAAATATGTTTTTTAATTATACAAAAGCAAGAGGTAATATAAAATATAACCGCCTAGGATACAATTATGTTAGATACATATTATAAAAATAAATTTGCGTGGCACGCACTTATTATGGTATTAAAAAATAAGCATGCGGAGCAGAAAATTATTACATCACTTAAATGTATTAGGACTTCTCATGTGCTATGCACGAAACATCATGTTCAAAATAATAATTAACACTATAATTGTACACAATAACTATCAATGACTTGAGAAAACTGACATTAAAATCTAAGAGATCATATTACTTTTCACACAATGAGTGGTTTCTTTTAATATCCTTTTTCCTCTGCCTCGTTAAAAATTCTAGTAGCTAGTAGTCATAGAAAATATGCCCAAATTATTATTATTAACCAAAGAATCTAAAAACTAAAGAGCCTTTGGTTGTTAATTTAAATATTTATGCCAAGAAATATATGTTTTTAAAGAGTTACATTTATTAAATAATCAATTTATTTTCATAAATGGTGACGCCAAAATACTTCATACTTCGTCGAGAGAACCTCATAGCCCTACCAACTTATACTAAAACTAAAAACAATAAGTTGTCATCAAAACTTGTGTATTGGCTATTTTAGGTATGTACTGTACAGTCAAATACAGATTTACCAACTTTTTACCTTAATACCTGTTAATAAAGTTCTAGATCGGATCTGTATTTTCTGTATCATTTTCCCTATTCATAAATCTCTGACTGTACTTTAAGAGATTGGAGGATAGTATTATATTACTTAATAACATTATTTGGTGTCCAATATTAAAATAAAATCGGAAGAGGAAGGTACAGATGACAATTTTTATTACTTTGCTATAACAATAAAATTTAGTTTAATTGAACCAGCTAAAATATCTTATGAAATATCGGTGAGATATATCTTATTATAACATCCATTTTCTACTGATTTATTTTTAGAGATCAAAATTGCTTACTTACAGAGCCCAAAAACAACTAAAATTGCTTTTAAAATAAAATATGCAATTTCGAAAAGGACAATTTCGCATAATATGTTCAGTTTCAGATACCGCAAAAAGGTTTTACAATTTGCTTGCCTTTCCTCGTTTTGTATCCTACGTGCTTTTCCATAGCAGAAATATTTAGAAACACTACGAACGTGCCGTGAAACTAAGCGTTTCCTTCCAATTTCGTTAGATTTGGTGACCCGAGATTTTAATTAAACACCCACCAGCAGTAGTGGATTTATCTTTCGAAAAGCTTTTTATGAATAGTGCTAGGTACAGTAGCGTAGCGTGGGGAGGGGCAAAATTTCACACAAAATAATAAGATATTCTAAATATTTGACAATTTCATATCTCTAAGACAACTATTAATTCGGAGCCATTGAAAAAGCACGGTATATATTTTCATTACTTATTCTGTGTCGAATTCTAGGATTTGATGACGGTCCTTTCCGAAAAATTCTTTAGAATAAGATCATGTCCGCACTGCAATTTTTATTCGCGCGATTATATTTCGATACTTAGCTATAATGTAACACATTGAATAACTATACGAGAGTATCTGCACTGGTAGAAAAAATCCCAATAAATAATATAAAAAAAATTGCAAGAATATTATCCACTTTAATGAAAATAAAAAAATGTCCAAATCAATTCGAAAGCCTAATAAAGGGGGCGGGAACATTGTCCTCAGCCCCGGGCGGCCGATACCCACGCTACGCCACTGGCTAGGTAACGCGCTCAAAGTTTCGTTGCGTGCCACTGTTGTCACGGGTGCCGGAGGGGTATAAGTGTATCGAAGATTTGCCATCCCTGAGTTTATAGAAAGAAAAAAGGAATTTTACTAAATCGAGACTCGAAAACTACGGCTTTGGAAATTATGCACTGGTTAAAAAAAATCCGTTCTTTTCATTTTCTAAACATTATCAATACATGGGCCACGTGCCCATGTCCTTTTTGAAATGGCGTATTAAATTTTTGACAATATTCCAATTAACTCAAAAGTATATGTTACGGCAATAGAGACAGACAATTTTAATCACGGAAAAGACATCAAACTAGATAACTATAATATATGGCAATTCGCAAGTGTAACCAGAAATACCTATAATTTGCCAAAAATAATATGTTATGCTCTATACGTCCTTTGCAAGCAGATTATATTTTGACTGAAGAGTAAGTTATGTAAATAATGTTTAGGTATCGTAAGATTCAATGTCTTGCTAACAATTTTCTTATACTGCAAATTAAATCAATATTTTCATTTAAAATCTTATAACAGTTTTACATTTTAAATGATAACAGATATAAATTATATTACAAAAATAAACTGAGGTAGAAGAAACCCTACACCTTCAATTTCTTTGCAGGTCTAAGTGCGTAATTAATTGTCACTTGTCTTTTGTTTGCAGCTCGTCGAGGCTGCCTCCGTCCATTCAATTCCGCGTCCATCTTTTTTGCAAGCTCCAGATCTTTCTGCTCCTGCTCAATCAACATTTCAATACGTAGTTGCTCTTGCACTATACATTTTACATCACAATTTTCCAAAGGACTAGACAAATTTTTCACAGCCGATTTAATTTTATTATTGTTCATCAACTCCTCAGCCAACAAAGGACTACAATCTTTGTTTGGCTTTCTAGTATCACTTCTTAGATATGGCTTCCTTTCTGAACATGCTTTTCTTTGCTTCGTTTTTTTCTTAGGTGTTAACTCTTTTGTTATGCTTCCCATAGATCTAGTACGTCTTAATGAATAATGTGATTGATTATCTTTTAAATTAGATACAGCACTTCCTTTCTTAGATTTTGATTTTGGGCTTAATTTAATGTTTTGCTGAAAGAAAGATTTTAATATTACTTACACGATATTGTTAAGTAGTCGGAAAAACCATTTCAACTAATATATAATAACTATAAAATATGTTGTAATAATAGTTATATGTTGTAATAATAGTTAATATTCAATAATTTTAACAAAACTTCTTACCTCTTTGGGTTTTAAAATGTTAGGAGCTATAACGAACGCAGATGGAAGTTTGAGCTCTAATGACAATTTCCTCAAATTGTAGAGCTCTTCCAAGTACTGGTCTCTAGTTGGTGTTATAAGTTTAGGCGAAATGCTCTCCTCGGGTTCTGGCCTTACACTTGGTATTCGTAATGGTAAATCCTTATTACTGGCAAAGCTTAAAATATAATCATTAAATAAATACATGTAAAGGGCAAAACTCTTATATTATTGTATATATCAACTAGTTGACCCCGGAGACGTTTTTGTGCTATATTGCGAATCTAAACGACCTATTTTGTGTTCTAAACTAAACTATTGTTCTAAACCATTCCCAGATCACCTTGAACATAATATCTTATTGATATATAACTTTTTATTTTCAATAATTATTTTTACCTTATGGGAGTACTTCCTTCTATTGGTTTAAAATAGCATAACTCTTGTTGCATTGAGTCTACACTGTCTGTTTCAATGTTTTTCTGCTTAAGTTTGTTGGCTTCTGCTATTCTTTTCTGTGGAAGAGGCAGGGAGACAAGCAGAGAAAGCAGACCATTTTTGTTTCTTGATGGGCTAAATTCACTTGACTTTTCTTTTTTATTATCTGTTACTTGTTCACCCTGAAAGTTAAAAAATAGAGCTTATTTTTAAGATCATTAATATGAAAGTTAAATTTTGTAGGATTTGAAAAAAAGGTCACAGGAGATTTTTCAAGAATGCAGATTACTTATTCTGAAAAAAAAAAGAGTATTTAAATATTCATGTTATATTAAACATCACATATGATTTACACACATGACATACAAGTTTAATCATAAAATTACAAAGTAAAATATAAGAAAAGTAAAAGTATTAATACTACATATTAGAAGAAAACCTTTTCCAAGTCATCGCTAAACGGCAGAGTACCCAGCAAACTATACATTAAAAGACTTATTTCAATTCAACTTACTTTTCTATCACCATTCTCTTTGTTCCACACATTCATTTCTGTTCTTATGTTTTTTCCCACATAGTTTTTCAAAAGTTTACTGTAATTTGGCACCATCTCAGGAGAGACATTGGTATCTTTTATTTCTGTAGTAGTCTTAGCACTCTCTTCATTTGCTGACTGTGATCTATAAAACATTTTTTCAGAAATAAATGCCTATTAACATTTCTGTTTCTTCAATATTAAATATTATAATGTCATGCAATTACCAATAAGTAGTTAATAACAGTCAACAATAATTATTATGGTATAGTGAAATTGATTTGTAATTTATATTATTCTCAACAATTAATTATTAATAAAATATGAATGTAATATTTTATCTGTCATTATTATTTTAACAAAAATTTAAACCAACTTCCAATTAAAAAATAAAAACAATAAAAAGAAACTAAAAAGGATTAAATAATATTTATTCTTTGATAATGCCTGCCTTTCAGTATTCGGCGCAGCATCCGCTTATTTTCGTATACAATCTTCATTATTTTAAAGTCGGTACCAGCTTACATGTCATAATTTGTCTAGATTTAAATTTTTGACTGGTACTGACTTCAAAGTTATGAATATTGTGTACGAAAATAGGCTGATGCTTCACCAAATTCTGAAACAGGCACTATTATAGAATAAGTAAAGGTGCGGGACCTGATGGGATACCTCCAGTTTTTATAAAAAGAACTTACAAAAACTTAACTCATCCTTTAAAAATTATATATCTGATATAAGTGAGGTTAAAGATAAAACAAACATACTCACATTGAAACAGAACATGAAGCTCCCAACTTAGTCAAGTAACTGTCAATTTTCATTGGCTTCAGCTTACATTTTTTTAAATCTTTTAACCTCTTGGAATCTGAGCTTGGTTGCATAGGAACATCTATTTCATTCTCTTTTTGTATCTGTTTGGCTAATAACTCATCTTCTTTTAATCTTTCCAAGTATCTTTTATGAGCCTCCTCCTCTTCTTGGTGTAGTTTTCTGAAATAAAAAATTGTGTTTTTAATATGTAAAATATGTATATATAATTATGTAAAATAGCACTGATGAGAACAAAGAGAATGAGACATGGATCTTAAAAATGAAAAGAGACATGAATACAGTATAAATTGTTTTTAATAGTGTGTGTTCAATAGAACACCTCTCAAAAATGTGATGTGAAATGAACACACCATCTGATAATGGCTAGTGAAAGCTAAGTCTGATAATGGCAGATACATGAATAAAATAAAAAAACCTTATGAGAAACAAGTAGAAATATATTATAAGACATTCAGGGCTGGCTTAGTCCTACCAGCGCATTAGGCGTGACTCTTTGGCCCCCCTAAATTCCATTCATGCAAAAACGTTTTGGCCTCTAGTGTAGACATAAAAAATATTAAGCTTACTTTATTAGTTGTTGTGTTTCTAAAATTTGCTTTTCTTCAAGACGCAATCTTTCATCTCTTAACCTTTTAAGTTCAGCTTCGTATTCTAGGCGAATTTCCCCGGGTTCACTTATACGAGGTAATGGTGTTTCTGCAACATCACAAAAATATTATAACAAACGAAAACAATACTAAACAGCCACAAGAAAATATTATATTGTAATTTATTTTACCATTAGGCAAATCTAACTCCTCCCCTCTGACCTTCTTATCTATATCATTGGAAAATTTACTTTTAATAAAATTCCATAGTTGTTTATTCACCAAATTGTTTTGTTTTGTTGCTGTCCTCAGCCAAGAACCTATTCTTAGGCGACATAGAGGACAACACAAAGCGTTATTTTGGACACTTCCATGAAAGCAACGGACACAGAAATCATGGTAACATGGTAACGTTACTGGTTCTATTAGAATTGACTGACAAATGCTGCAAATAATATCTTTAAGCTCTAATTTATCTAATTTTGTTAACTTATTTTCAATTTTGGACAGCCGCTTCTTTGACTTGGCCGCCATTTTTGATAATATGACAGCTGACTTTGACAAATGATACATATATTTTTTTGTCTGATCATTAGGCAATGCTTGAAAACAGAAACTATTATGGCGGCTGTACACTCTCGCCGAGAGCTCTCGAGCGAGACTTTTGCTCTAGGCTGTCAGTAAAACGAGTCATATATAAATACCCTCGCACTCGGTCTTACTGTGTGTCGGTGGTGGGCAAATTATGGGAAGAGTAATTTGTCCTCGTCCCGTAGTTGTATACTTAACAAAAAACCAAGTTTTCTAAGTTTTTAAGTTTCGTCTCAAATCATTAGCAGACAGATTGTCTCATGACAAAACGCTATGTACTACTATTAAGCTATGAAAAAACACTACGGTGTTAACTATAAAAAATCACTATGGTGTAAAGTATTTGAAATATTATTAATTTTATTATTTTCTATGGACACCTTACCTATAATCGGATCAAAAATTAAGCTGCATTAAACATTCTGGCGAATCTCGCCACAAAACTCTCGCCGTGACACAATGAGACCGCCCGAGTGAGAGTTTAAATTGTTACACTGGCCTCGTCCCACCTGTCAGCCGCTTACGAGAGTCTCGCTCGAGAGTCGAGAGCTCTTGGCGAGAGTGTACAGCCTCCATTAGGAAGTTACGCCTCTGGTACATTTAGTCATTTTGTCCAGTTTAAGTAGTACGTAGGAATCTATGATTTTGTCCTATGAGACAGAGAATCGGTTCGCAGCGTGGTGCGTCGGTGTACCAGAGACGTAAACGCTCAATAAATGAGCCCCCGTAAGTTAACGTACCCGGATAACCGGATATCTTTGGTAATTTATGGCAACTTTTGTAGAATTATTTTTTTCTTCGCTTGAATCATTTTTCAATGCTACCAACATATAGGAAGTGGAAGCCATGTTGATATTTTCTTTCTTTTTTTGTCATATACCGACTCACATGTATTTGAGAACGAAAACGCTATGAAAGGAAACATGAGAAATATGGTGGATAATTAGGGATTTTATGTTGAGCTGTTCTTTGTTTCAAAGATTTGTGGTGATTACAAATGTGCAGTGATATAAATACTAAATTGAAGTAGGATAGGACTAACAGAAATGTCTTCAATGCATTTCGTTGTTCATCCTTTACCTGGGACAGAGGATCAACTCATAGATAGGTGAGCAGCCCATTATTTAACTTTCTATCTGACTCCATTACGTATTTCTTTGTTAAATATATTTTAGCAAATCTAGCAAAGTAGATCTCGTTGCGATTACTTTTTGAGAAATAAAGGTAGTCCTAAATTGTTTGCTAAGACTTGTCACAAGTAATTTTTTACTTGATTTTATTCGTTTAACTTGTTTCATTGGACCTCACATAGAGCTAATCATGTTATTGTAACTTGCCTGAATCCTAACATATGTATGCAATAACGTTATCTGAAATGGCTGGTTTGCTGGTTGACACGATGTCGCGTTAACCTTTTATAATTTGCGAACCCCTGTTGTACGAAGACATGCAAAAATGATTAGGTGTACGAAACATTAACTGATAATGCACTATTCCTTTAAAGAAGTTCGGTTTTGTTCAATTAAACTTATTCATTAATCAGTTTTGCTTTGTTACATTTATATTCTTTCATTGCTCTCCAAGCAATTAGGATTTTGTTATAATTTTCCTGGCCAGATCACAAGTCACAACTATAGGAAGGAATAAGAAGCTAAACTATTATATAAATATATAAGCAAGCATTGTCATTATCATTTTGTATAGTCTACAAATTAAAATATTTGTACAAAAACACAAGTACTTATAGCCAATTATCCCAACATTCAAGTAGAAGTTATAGATTGGAAGCTAGTGGCATAGTAAATAGTTGTAAGAAGAAAAGAGTGTGTTTCATTACTAAAAATTTTCATACTTTTTATGAATTTCTGTGAGATCTGCCACTGCCATCTGTGTTTGTAAATAAGTCATAAAAGTAACATAATTTGTTATATGAAGTAAAGTTTTACTTTATAACCTTAAAAATATCAGCAATATTTCTTAAATAATTTCGATGTGTCATTTTAATTCAAAACATTAAAACTAATTGGCAGTATATAAAAAAATCATAAGTATTTGAATTCAACTTCTGAGAAAAAAATTTAAAACAAGTAAAATTTTAGTTTAAACTAAAATTTATCTTATGTTTAATTTGTACTATTATCATATAATAGCTTAACTTTTTTGATAATATTAAGTGTTGTTATTTTTTATAAAATATATATTTATATAAAAATATATAATTTTATCAAAATTAAAAAAGACCATCACATGGACAATAATTATTAATAAAATAATATAACCATGTTTAGCTTTATATCAATTATTATATTATTGAGATCTTCAATAAGAAGTTTTTATTTACATTCAAATTACAATTATAATAAATTAAATTATCAACTAAACTTTTTCCAAATTGTCCCCAACTGGCGGAGTACCAAGCAAACTAATAGCATTGCCCTGTTGGATGGCCGACTGTGTAGTTGATCAAATATTATAAAGATTCGCAGTTGCCGTCTGAAAAGTGGCACCGGCACACTCTATTCCACTCCTATTCGCTTCAAGACTGCAATTTTAACATTTGTATGATTGTTAGCTTTAACTCGTTAACTTATTTTTCAATATACTTGATTTTGATTAAAGTTGTTGTGTGTCACATAATAGAAAAGGTGCCATTATTTTATTCAATTTTTAAGGAATCTGTGCCTATTATTAATATTTGATCGAAGATTGACACTATTAGTACTTTAAAAGAAGTTATAATATGAATGTTGTTTTTTTTTTAAATTCTGTTTATCTGAACTCCCAAAAAATTGTTGGTTGCAGACTACGTGAAGTAGCGGAACGTTGGAATAGATATGGGACTGGGGCTGGCCCATCAGCCCTCGCCTCGTTGAGAGGTGTCCGGGCTGTCACAGCCGGTCCTGCTTACATAGCTTGCCTTTTAGAAGATGGAAGTATATGCCGTGCAGCATTCTCCATTATACCTGACCGACTAGATCTGAGTAAAGCTGATGCGAGTAAAAATGGTGGAAATGGTGGAGGTGGAAGTGGAGGAGGTGGCCCCAGTGGGGGAAAACAGGGGGGAAGTGGAAGTGGCTGTGGGTCAAGACAGCAGCCACGAACTAGAGCTAGAATCATGCGGAACTCTATACGTGCCGCACCTAGTTCTCAAGGTATGTCCTAGTTTTTCTAATGATTTGATGATTTTTTAATAACAATAACATCAATAATTACTGTAAATTTAAAATTGCTAGGTACCTTATACAGATAGTTCTTTTAATTTAAAATATTTAATTTTTTAGGTAATTGTTATTGAATTTACTGATGGTGCAGTTTACATGCTAAACTGCACTGTTAAATTAAAAGAACTCTGTATGAGGTACCTACCAATTTAAAATTTGCATTAATTATTGATGTTATTGTTATTAAAAAATAGTGGTTTCTTGTTTATTGTCCTTAAAATTATTTTTACATGCTGTGTATCAAGCAAAGGAGCTGGCTAGCAGTGCCCTGTGTAGTAGCCTGTATAACACAAACTACTTGGTGCCACTTTTAACCTTGTATTTATCATAAACACATGAAATTATGTGTGTTATTTATATAAGTCAACTAAGAGCCTTTATTTTATGAAGCTAGCTCAAACAGTTGTAAAAATATGTAGGTGAAATATTCGTAAATTTTAACATTTATGGACTGGATGTGAATGAGATTGAAGTCTGTGATATAATTAAGAATAAATTATAGTTTTTAGTATAGATTATAGTTTTATAGCTCCTCTAAAACTTATTATTTTAAATAATTTTGGTCAAATTTTAACCATAAGGTGACCTCTAATTGTTCATAAAACTTCATTAAACCACAGATTTTTCAAGCCAAATTTTAATTCATTATGTGTCAAAAGGCTTGTGGTTTGGATTACATAGCCTACTTGTATATAGGCTAACTGTAATTTTTTAATTGGAAAGGTTCTACAAGTCGTGCAACTGGTGTGATAATTGGAGCATCCGGATCCGGCAGGGTTGTGTCTACAGTCCAAGCACCATTTGTGCCCGAAGACCTAGTCACACAAGCTCAAGTGGTGCTGCAAGGCAAGAGTCGGAGCCTTATTATAAGAGAGCTACAGGTATTTAAAAGTTACATTTTTGCATAGTTTTCACAAAGCCAACACACCAAAGTGTTGACTTTGGCCCCTAATGTAATTAGCAGCCTGGACTGGCAAGATATTTGCCTTGTGTAAACTGTTTTTCAATTCAGCCAGTGTTGTCCACCAGCCATAGCAAAAATCGAGCATTGTATCTATTTTTCTAGCCAGTGACATCCATTGCTGGTCGGCCAGCACCACTGGCGGACTCTACTTTAGTACCATTTTTACTTTAATTTTATTTAAAATTAATATATTATATGGATAGTGTAGTACAAAAGTAATGTCTGAAAATGAATAATTTATTAGATATTAGGTATCTATGTTTTATAAGCTCATACACATTGCAAATAAATTTATACTTATACTATTATTACATCACGGTAATGTAAAATGCTAATTAAAAATATATCTTAAAAATTACCTTAGAATGTTACACAGTACCTTTGCGGTACTACCAGATGCTTATATTAAAACGCTATTTATTAAATGTAAGGTTCATTAGAACCTAAAATTTAATAAATTATAGAGTTTTTAGTCATAGAATTGTGCTTATCATATGTATTATCCTCTTCTCAAATAGCGCACGAACCTAGACGTGAACCAGGCGGTCAACAACCTGCTTTCGCGCGACGATGAAGAGGGCGAGGAGCCGGAGGGAGGCGAGGGGGGCGACGGCTACGTGCCAGAGGACCTCATCTCCCTCCTGGACGGCGGTTTCCACGCCACCCAGCAGGACCAATCCGTGGTCATCGACGCGGACACCATGTTCTCCGAGGACATCTTCGGGTACGCGGCTATCAGAAGGTATCTTGTCACGCTATGCTCCTCCGCCTCTACTCTCCTAGTAAATGTCAACCCAATCTCGCACGCAACATGCTTATGCAGTTTTATTTTTTTCTTCAGTGATTGGGCGTTTTTAGTTTTGTAGTAGATGTGTTAGTCGTTAACATTGTTATTGGACATGACGTGCATAAGATGTACTCGATAGAATTAAGATTATTAAAAATGCGTTATGTCAAAGATTTATAAAAAAAATGATAGACTCAACTCAATCAACACCATACATGAATTTTACTAACCAGTATGTCCAATGATGATGTGATTTTTGAGACGTATAATTTATATATTTATTAGTGTGTTTATGAACAGTCGTAGCGGAGGCGGGAGCAGCGGCGGACGTGCTGGTGCCAGTCGCGAGGGCGGCAGCTCGGCGCAGGAGCGGTCGTCGGGCGAATTCAGCCGATGGCGCGACCGCCAGTACTACAGCGGGCCCCGGCGCTGGCTCGAATCCGCCCTGTCGTGGGACAAGGAAGGAGGTAATAACCATATAATAAATAATACTAGCAGACCAGACGGACGTCGTCCTGCCGGTCTTGGTTTGTGAATCTAAAATATTCTCAAATCCCCTTGAATACATCCAAAAATTTAATTAAAATCAGTTCAATCGTTTCGGGGAGTTCAGTGACTAACACAAACAAGAATTATAAATAAACAAGCTGACATACACTTAACAGATTTTAGAAAATCGTGAAACAAATCCTAAGCGGATTTTAGTTTTAATTAATAAACCCAGTATGATCTTAATAAGTGAATACAGATGGTAAGAATGGTAATAATTCTATAGCCAAGTCTTTCTCTGTGCATGTGCATGTGATATTTTAAGTTTGTTTTTCTTTTCAGTTGAAAACAAAAAGAAGGATTCTGCTATGGCAGCGTCTCCTCTGTGGGTGTCTGAGGAGCTGGAGTATTGGGACAGTAACATCCGCTTCACGCACATCGCTGCTACTTACAGCGAGCTCATAGCAATCTCAACTCAGGGTCAACTCCATCAATGGCGTTGGTCTGACTCCCACCCCTACCAACGAAATGATGTAAGTACCATACTAAATATTCTGCTAATTAATAAGTATAATATTCTTTTTCATTTTAAGAAGGCAATTTTTTTTACATTTGTACAGGCTCTAGGGGGAACATACCACCCAAGAGTTAATTGGTTAGGATTGACTCCTGGAGAAAAAATTGTGAAGATCAGTGCAGCTGGTATCAGAGTTTCTGTGCTAACTGATTCGGGAAGAATTGCAACATTTTTGGATGAGTCCATTGGTAAGAATAACTTTTATGATATCCTTGATTTAACATACTTAACCTTCGTTAATAGATGCATTTGCTCAATTTTTATTTCATTTTTTAGCACACGCCCCAGGCGCAGCTCGTTTGGAGCACCCGTTACAGGCGTTCTCTGAGTTTGGAACAGACAAACCAGTGTCTCTCCACGTTTGCTCTTTATACACCGTCGCGAGACTTGAATCTGGAAACTTGTATTGGTGGTAAGTTGGTGTGACCTTTTATGTTATAATAATAGAATATACTGTCACTAATGAATAAATTATGTCTGAAAAAACAAAGCCAGTGTGCACACTGCTCATAAAATACAATGAGTAATGAACATGGTGTATAGTAGTAAAATACTGAATTTTGGCATAACTTATTTTATAACATGCAATAAATCACTTTCATCAACATTTATAATTTTTTAGAAGAATGCTTAAGAAAATTTTTTTTTCATTACATAGTAGTTTTCCCTATTTCACGAATATCTTGCGCATCCTGCAGGGGTGTTCTTCCACTGGGACAGCGCGCTCGCCTATGGGAGAAACATCGTGCACGTTCGCGCAAGCAACAGCGGGGACACTCGTCGTCCGCGCCGCAAGAACTGCAGGCCGGACAGAGTGTCACTATGAAGAATGCGCCGATGTATCAGCCAGGTGCTATAGGTAATATCAACTTTTTAAACACATATTGAAGAAATGAAACAAATAATAAAAATACAATAATGAACAAAGAAAGACTACACAGTGGAACTGCTTATTTGTAGAAGAAATCTTTACAGCAGCCAGCTTTGTGCATTACTTAGCAATTACTAGCATTATGTTAGTAAATTATTAGCTCAAGATTGGCGGTATGGTTCATTAACCCTCCGTTAAAAAATTGTCATTTCCATACAAAACGCGATTATAAACAACATGTTGTATTGTCATTTCACAATCGCAGTTTGTATAGACATTTGACACAGGGTTAATGAACCATACTGTCAATCTATGCATTCGGCATAATAACTAACTCTATAGGATATTATACAATAACAAATTAAAATTCTATGAATCTTAATTTTTAAATTTAGTGTAAAAGATACTTTTATAAAATAATGACATTACTAAGATCAACGCAATTCAAAATTTTTCGCGAATGGTATGTTACATAGAAAGAAAACTTTCTGAATGAAATTTATTTCGCGATAAAAAATAGTTACGACATTTGTTATCTCACATAAAAATTCTAATTTACAATTGGTATTTTTGTTTATTTTTCAGGTTTCAATATGTCTACTGGGGTACCTAAAGTGGGTATACTACAGAATGCGGCATGGAATTTGTCGGATGCCTGTCGCTTCAAGTTATTGCCACCCCCACAACCTGACAGATCCGTATCTGATAAAGACAAGAGAGACTTGCAGGTAAACATTATGAAACGGTTTTTGTAATATTTCATAAGTCTTATACGCAAAAATGTCTAATATTGTATTAATATATCAATTATTAAACAAAATTGTTCGTTTCAGAATCAATCTCCTCTAACGGTTTCCTCTGTTAAGGCGTCGTCTTCAAGTGGCACTAGCAAAGACACCAATAAGGACAGTAACAAGGACATGGCAGACCGCTTGGACATGCCCCCACCTCCCAGCCCTGCTTCTTCTACATGCAGTGATACAAGCACTTCACACAGTAATATATATTTTATTTATTCATTAATTACTCGGTTACAATAACATAGGAACAATTGAAAAGAAAAATATTTCAACTAAATTTGTAAACTACAATATAACATCTTTGAAATGTTTTTTTTTTTACAGAGAGAGCAAAGCGCGTAACTGTGCGTGGTGAAGAAGGTTCGTCGAATGATGGTTCCAAACGAGACGAGGAGGAGTGGCCATTAAAGGAAGTTGTTTTCTTAGAAGACGTTAAGAGTATACCGCTTGGACGTGTCTTGAAAGTCGACGGCTCGTATGCCGCTGTCCGATTTCCATCGGTCGGTAAAGATGGAAAGGAGATTGTGCCATCCACACCCGACGATTGGACCGCCCTGCTACAAGACTGTCGTCTCGTGCGGAAGGATGACTTGGTGGCGGTGAAATGGGGAGCCGGCGGCTCGGCCGGCCCTCGCGGACCTGATTGCTTGCAACGATCGCCGAGAAAAATATCGTTGCCTCCTGACCTACAAGTTATAACTATTGCTGTAAGTAGTAAACATTTTGCCACTTAAGTTAGGCTGATCCTTCATTTAATCTTTATAGGTGCCTTAACAGATAAAGCCAAAGCATAGTATAACTATAACATCTTTATACACAGTTTAAACTTTACATCATTTTATAATATTATACCTAAACAGTTATATTATAGCTGTCTTAATAATAAAGTGTTACACAATAAATAAGCTATACTATGTTTTGTCTTTCAATCTTATTTTTAAAATGTATAAAAATGTTTGTTACTAATGGGGTATGTGATTGTACAAATTGGCAAATTTTACTGATTGGATTGAGCAAGTTACCCTTGTCAAAATTATCATGACTTTAACATAGCGATATTACTGCGATACTGCCTATTACACCAATGTAAACACAGTATCGCGATGCAATTGAAATGATTTTAGGTGGACAATCGTGGGGTCCACGCCGTGGTGCGACGCCCGGGCGGCGCTCTGGCGTACGCGGTGTACGCAGTTGGCACCACGCGCGCGCTCACAGACAGCACTTTCCCCACTGACAACAGTGCTTTGCTCGGCCACTCCAACGGACAAGCCATACAACTGGCCACTGCAGCGGAGGTAAATATTGGTGGTTGTGGTATTAATAATTCTTAAAAATGAAATATTTTTTGAAGGGTTCCAGGAAGTCTAGCAGTAAAATTGTATCATTTTAAGTGATTAAAAAAATTTTTCTTAAAATTTCAATAGTTGATTGAATGAAAGTTAATTGCGGTTGATGATGACAAAAAAATCTACTAATTACACATAACAAATCTACTTACCTTGTTTCAATAGTATATAGCTCCTATAGTTTCGGAAAAGTGGCAGGATGAATTTATAAGGGTTCTGTTTGCTTTTTGACTCAGGACCAGTAAAAACCAGTAATAGTTTTGATATATATCATATGACATTCTTAAAATTATGTGAAAATCCTCGGTTCCAAATTATTGTAGAAAGAGTAGAGTAAGGTACAAGATTTTTACGCATAAGACATAACCAATACTATCTTTGTATAGGGCAGCGAGCCGGTCGTGGTGCTGGTAGATGGTAACGGTGCGCTGTATCCTGTGGCTCGCGACTGCGTGGGCACTGTCCGTGAGCCACCGCCGCTCAACCTGCCGCCGGCGCGCGCGATCGCCGCGCATGCTCTGCCGCTGCAGCCGCACGGTGCCTCGCATCCACATCACGCCGCTCTCAAATCACAGGTGACCAAAATTTTAACAATATGCCTTAAGTCTATACATTTTATATTATATTTGCCGTCTATGACACGCTAAGGGATTTAAATTGCAACTTGACGACGTAATATGATGCAATTTTAATTAGAAATTCTAATTTGGTAGTTGGTACTTAGTTACTACACAACAACATAAATAGAAAATTATTCTCGATGTTTATTGGTGAACATGATTTAGGAATGAAGATAAGAAGTAAAAAGCTAGCTTAATATAATTCGTCTTGTCTTGTAAGTTACCTACTAGTCTTACCATTAGTAATTACTACAACAATAAGCTAATATTGTAGTTATGGTATATCGAGCAAATGAATTGAGTTTGATTGTTGTAGGTGGCTCTTATAATAATTGTACCGGAGCCGCAACTAATGATGCCGCGTGTTCTGCGCTGCGATCTCGATGGCGTACGACAGTTGCTACATCAATTGGAAACTGATCCCAACAGTGAGTAACTTTATAAATGTCATGAATTAATTATATTAATAAGCCTTTGGAAATATTTTTATAAATAGCCTATAGTGTTTCTCATAGAATGTTCTCATGGATGTTCACTCTTCTTTCCTTACTCAATTCACGTTTTGTTATTTAATTTGGCCACGTTTTAGAACGCATCCAATCGTTGCGTGTAATAATAGAATATGAAAATAATTGTTTTTTATTTCAGAGCAACAAATACTTTCGATTTTGCAAGAGCGTTGTGACGGAAATCGCAATATCTTACATGCCTGTGTGCATATGTGTGCACCAACATCTAACAAGGAACCTGATATTGGTGAGCACATTATAATTTATTTTTTGACACTTTGCAATAAAACAGAATCATTTACAATGAAAGTAGTTACCCCAAAGACGGAGGGACATGACGTAAGTTGTTAATATTGACCTGTTTTCAGTAGAAAGCCAGTCCATGCCTAATATACCTACTGGTACAAGCGGGAATGGAGCCAGCGCGGAAGAGGCAGTTCCAGCGTTATCTTGGCCACCGGAAACATTCGAGGCGTCCGGAGACGAGGACAGTTTAATGGGACTTACAAATAACGGGTAATCTTAATTTATTCTATTCTTAATGTCAAAGGAAAGTTGTTATAAGAAAAAAATACCTGGAAATTAAAAAAAATATATTTATATTATATATATATCCAACTCGTAGAATTATTGTTAAGTGACGTGTTAACAGACGCTCTTTAACAATTTAAACTTCATTATTAAGATAAGAACTTCTGTTGATCCTGGTATTCTTTTCACGTAGAAAGTTTTTAAGCTTTACATTTTTTTCCTGTAGTAAAATCCCGAGCGGAACAAATAGTGGCACGGGCGCGGTGAGCGCTGACCCAGCTGAGAGGAGAGGCAACGCGTTAACCGCCTTGCGTGCGCTCTGCGAGAGTACCGCCCTACAACCCTATCTAATGCAGTTACTAACTGCCAAGTAAGTCACATTCTAGCTAGAAATGAGCGAGTTCTAATCATAATAAATATTGTATTTGACACTTTTTGCAATTAGGTCAATTTATTTTTAACAGCCATTTTTAAATAATTATTGTATTTTCTTAAAATGAGCTCGCTAAACAGTCATAAAACAACTTTTAAATTTACATAATTTTGAATACCGCGAATCCGCCATGATGGGATGTATGTGACGTCACTAATCGCAAAATAAAGAGCTAATTATATTTTTACTTTTCTTTTCATTACATTCATTAAATTAAAAAAATGTTTTAAAAATTAATCTTTAATTTTTAAAACCCCTTCGTCATTATTTGTTTTCAATTTAGCGACGTTCAGACTCTCATCATAATGGACAGCGTTTCGTATCACCTGATGTACAGATTAAAAAGGGGATTTTTTAAATGGAAATAATAGATTTATATCTTAATTATATGAACGAAAACCAATATATTTAGGTATTTAATTAATCAAACTATCATAATAATATAATCTTTTATTTTTTTATTCATAAGGACAACTAGCCTATTAAGACAAAATTAACATATTTAAAATGTTACACATATTAGACTATGTCGTTATATTTATTTTTTAAAGATTTTTTTCATTTAAAGCTTTTTATATTCAAATTTAAAGAATAAAATGTCTATGATATCAGAGCGAAGTTCCGATGCGTTGCGGTACAGTCGCTAAACTGGTTTAACATACACTTCAGTGGTTTTTATATCAATCTACCTTTCACAGGGACATACGCAGATTTGTATCAAATATTTTTTTACAGGGATGGCATGGGACAAACGCCGTTGATGGCAGCAGTGGCTGAACGCGCGTACCGTGCGGCGCTCGTTATTCTAGACGCGATTCGCGCGTGTCCCGACGTGGACGAGACGCAACGATCCGCCGCTATTTTCCCACCCAACGCCCACCCCGACCACTCCCCACTGCTCGTGTTATGTTGTAACGACACATGCAGTTTCACATGGACTGGCCAGGATCATATAAACCAGGTAAAATATAAGTAAAACAAGTCATGTCTATTTGTATTTCACTGAAAAGTATGTAACAAATAACAATGTCTATAATTTTTGTTTTTACTAGTAAAGTGTGTAAAACAAATGCTTAAATAATATATTTATTTGAATTGATAACATATTTGTTTCAGGACATTTTTGAATGTAAAACATGCGGTCTGACTGGGTCCTTATGCTGTTGCACCGAGTGTGCGAAGGTAAGCATTTTATTGAAGAAATAATATTAAAATCTAATTGTTGACGGACTGGTATATAATGAAGTAATTTTTATATAGGTTTGCCACAAAGGACATGATTGTAAATTGAAACGCACGTCTCCGACCGCTTACTGCGACTGCTGGGAAAAGTGCCGATGCAAGGCGCTGGTCGGCGGTAACTGGGCCGCACGCTGTGACTTACTAGCGAGACTAGCCAGAGACACGCAACTTGCTACTCACTTCAATTCCAGGTAATCATCGTTTTAATGTAAGAATAACGTAGCAGTCTAACAATGAAGGCGTAATAATGAAGGTATGAAACACTTTTTATTTTGATAGATCCTTAATATAATAGTTATTTACTGACCAGGATTATAACGAAATAACTCAATTATTTTTTATGATCTTTTTAAATAAAGATGTAAATGTTCATTAAATATTTTTTTTACATTATATCATAACATTTGCATTGCGTATCTTTTTTTTAACAAATTTTTTGTTCTCATGTTAGTGACTTGTAACTCTTAGTTAACATGAAGATCTTTTAATAAAAACGTTAATTTTAGCAGTAGTTTTCTAAGAACAATGACTGTAAAAACGTTACGATGTACAGGGGCGAGTCGATCCTGTTGTTCCTGGTGCAGACGGTGGGTCGTCAGGCGGTCGAGCAGCGTCAGTTTCGCGCTGGCGGCGGGCGGGGGCGGGCGCCCCGGAAGCAGCCCGGCTCCGACGCCGAGCTCGACGTGCCCGACCACGATCTCGAGCCGCCGAGGTTCGCGAGACGCGCCCTTGTGCATCTGCTGGGTAAGCTTTTTATTTCTCCATTTGTTTAGTGAAGGAGCTACCCCTGACTAAAAATAATATAGGTCTGTTTTTGTCACAAATAACAAAAAGGTATAAAGCTGCTTAAACATTTTTAGTTTTGTAACAGAAAATTAAAGAGTAAACCTGTTTGCTAACAATTTTGTAATTTCAGTTAGATTTCAAGCCATGACGGCATGAGCTTAAAGCCATACCTTATATTTCTAGGCTTAGTGTAATATAAATTTAGTTGAAGTCGATTATGTTCTAATGTTGGAAAAGCAGTGTTTGAAGATTTCACCAACTATGATATATACTTTAACGATATAATAGTAAGCTATTACTCTAATAGGGCTGCCGTCCTCAAGCTAAAATGCCGTTATGTACAAAAAGTACTTTTTAAGTTATGAGATAATCTTCTGATTATGATGGCATCAAAATGTCAAAAACGACCAGATGTTGGTTAACGGCATTTAAGCCTGAGGACGGCAGAGGGGGGGGGGGGGGGGGCGGGGGGAAATGGAAATTTGTGAAGATTAAG
>JAOTAV010000023.1:519499-535488 GCA_026546445.1 Cyclargus thomasi | reverse complement strand
CACCCCCCCCCCCCCCCCCCCGCCCGCCCCCCCCCCCCCCCCCCCCGCCCCCCCCCCCGGGGGGGGGGGGGAGAGGGGAAAGTGCTATTTGTGTAGTCTTTCGAACGTCGTGGAGACCTAGGCCCGTAGTCGCAAAGAATGATCAATAAAATTATAGATGCTGTTTTCGTTCATAAAGAACTTTTTTATGAATGAAAACAGCAAATTCATTCAGTTGAAAGTAACAAAATATCTGGAAAGCTTGGTTATTAAAATATGAGGCTTGGTTGTTCTATGTACAGCCTTACCGTATATGGAAGAGTTCTTTGGCATAATTTTTAAACCCCCCCCCTGTTAGGTGACTGGGCGGCAGTGGAGGCGGCTGTGATGTGCGGCGCTAGCAGCGGCGAGGATTCGGCGTCGACGTCGCAGCAATCCGGCACGACGCTCCTCGACAAGTTCACTCATGCGCTAATCGTCAAGTGTACTAATGAGGTAACTTATCTTACTTAATATATATGTACTCCGATCTCACAAGAATCGGCGCTAAAGAGCTCATGTTTGCTCCGTTCCTCGGTGCAATATTCCTTTTTTTAGATCTCGATCGCCGAGCATGTTAAATTACGGACTTAAACAGTTACGTTAAGTAACTAATTATTAAAAAATTACTAATGTTAAAATGCTTTTTTTATTGTTCTTTATATAATAATATTTTTATATTTTTATAGATGTTGGACACCCTTTTACACACGCTTATAAGAGAACAACAAAACGACACGATACCGAATCGCGCTGAGCGTGCCAGAGAAGTTACGCGTAGATTTGTACGCTCCGTGGCGAGAATATTTGTTATATTCAGCGTAGAAATGGTGCCCGGTGCTGCTAAGAAAAAAGGGTAATTTTCATATTTTATTAAACATATTTTTTTTAAATCGAACTAAATAAATTGAGTATTTTCTAACTTTTTAGACCTTTATCAATAACCTCATCGTTGGTGCGCTGTCGCCGTGTATTCGCGGCGCTTGTGGCGTTGTCTGTGGAGGAACTTGTGGAAGCGGCCGACGCGCTGCTGGCTCCCGTGCGACTTGGAGTGGTGCGACCTACGGCGCCCTTCCCTCTCGCTACTACATACGTGGATCTCGTGAATGACAGCGAAGATCTTTTTGGTGTAGAACCCTTGTCTACTGGGCATTCGCGTCTTGCTCACGCGCGAAGGTACAATATAGAGTACATTTATTTTTAAGTGGTGTACTTAATATTATAAATTGTGAGTTTAAGTAATAAACAAAAAGAAAAGAAATTGTGCAAAAAATACACGCGTCAGAAGTAAATCTTCTTTCAAAAAATCGCAACGTCTGCTCGTGACGCAATATTACTATTTCGACTTCCACTATTTCATCTCAACTTGAAATTTCACTTATAAGCTATAATAAGTTCAATTATATGAATTTTCCTTAGGGAGTCGAATGTGGGCGGCAGTCGCGGCGCTGCGGCGGGCGGCACGTCAATGGGCAGTTCTACTCTAGTGCCCGATCGCACGTCAACGCCCGTGGCCACCGAATACCCGGACGACGTAGCCGGAGAGCCGATGGGCGCCGACGACGACGCGTCCGAGACCGACGAGCCCAATATACCCGCGCCCGTGCCGCAGCCCGACGCGCAACACACTGATGATCCTATGGGTGATAGGTATGTGCCTGAAGTGCGAAGTCTTTTATAAAGCTATAGTGGTCAACATTGCTATCGATAATAATCTGTTCAATCGAGTTACTTATCAAAATTGTATAAGACTTGAAATAACGAATCGAGTCCAGTGCCAAAAAACATACATTTCTGATGTTTTTCTAGTTTAGCTTTCGAAAATTTGAAACACAGAACAACAAAAAGTGAAAGTAAAATTGTGAAATTCAGGGGCCAAGAGCAGCATGTGGTGGTCGAGAATGGTACCGAGCGCGCGGAGGGTGGCGAGAGCGAAAGCGAGCTGGACCTGCTCGCCGAAGTGGAGACCGAAAGTGACTCCGACGACCAGGACAACGCCGAGTCAGCGCAGCGCAGCGTGCAGACCGGCGCCACGCAGGGGTCCGACGCTGGTGAGTCATCATAGTCTATACATATAACAAAAATGCAAACGATTGCTGCCTGCACTGAAAATAAGAAATTAATCAGCCATTTGGCAAGTAGGTAGCATTTATCGCTGATTGATTTTCCTTATATTATTTTGACCAACACGTGATTGAAAATGAATGAAATGCTTACCTGCTGAATACTGTGTTCAAAGCGATTGTAAAACATTACCTATTACGATGTATCACATTATCGATAGATAACAGAGCCTTATATTATTGAAATTACCTGGTTCACCGCGACAGGCATAGCGTCGCTGCTGTTGTACCCCGAAGACGAGAGCGGTGACTCGACGCAGCCCGAGGACGAGGACTCGGAGGCGGGCGAGACTGACGAGCAGGATGCGGAGGCCGAGCCGCCATTACACGACGGCGAGACGCTCGAGCGACGTTCGGCTCCGCCCTCCCGACCCAATCTGGCGCCGCATTCTATGCAATGGGCGATACGGTGTGTACTTTGTGTTTTTCTTTAGTTTATTGTTTGAGCTGGTGTGTTATCTTTTACTTTTAAAAGTATGGACTTTTAGAAAGATGTTGCATATTATTGTTTATTATCTCATCCCATTATATCAGTCCATTTTATATTCATGACGGCACTTTAAGTAGTTTTAAACTGTGACAGATAAAAACAGTTCACAAAATATGTTATGCATGCAGAAGTTCCCGCGAGACTGCGCGTATCAGCACGGCGGGTACGACGGGCGGCGTGCGACTGACGGGCGCGTCGTCACTCGTGTTTATAGACCCAAGCTCGTTGCGCCGCTCCACCGCCGCCGCCGCGGGCGCGCACGACCCGCATTCCACCTCAACTACTGCGTCCTTCCTAGCGAGAGCTTTTGGTGAGATAGACACATTTATGTTTATATACTAATTTATGTATCTCTGTCTTCTTAGCCAATAAAATCTAAATGCTTAAAATTAATATATTAATATGAGGAAAAAAAAAATTAACATTTTAATTAATTAAACTTTTAAACTAAAGGCAATAAGATTACTGCGAATGTTATATCATTGGAAATAAAGTGAGTAATTTTTCTATTTTTATTCCCTTAGGTATTGTAATACGCCAAATTGCTGATCTGTTATGGGATTACGAACGCGTAACCCTTCCACTGCCACGTATGTTACCACTGGCTATTCGTGAAGCACTAAGACTACAGTGCTACCTGGAGAGACAACTGAAACAGACATGGGACTGGCTTGTTACTGTAATGGACGCTACGGAAGCGCAATTGAGGTAGGGTACCATAATCAACATTTTTTTACATATATTTTTACCATAAAACAATGAAATCCAAACATATTTTAAAATTTATGTCAAGAGCTCTGCAAAGTTCTATGAAATTTATAGCGTAAAAATAGATGTTTAAAATATTACCTATTTTCTTTTGGAAAGATTTGGTGCCTCATTGACTTCGAACAACGCCGGGTCGTCTAGTTCTGATGCGGGACGGTCTGCAGTGCCGGCGGCGCGACGCACTATTTCATTGACTTCACCCACTACTCGTATTATCGGATTTACTGAAGGACCGCGTGCTAGAGACAGAGAACAAGGTATTATATCGCATCTGTGTGAAACATTAATATTGTAATAGGTTTACTATAACCCATATTATAGCATTTACTGTTTACGATTTATTTGTATCGAGAAAAAACATCATCTACATAAATAACCGTGTCGGCCAAAAAAAGAACGTTAGCCGGGCTAGCCAACAGTTGCGCTGTTACGTGAACAATGGAAGACCTAAGACTGAGTGGCTTGCCCTTAACTGGAATAGTTCGGGCTATCAAAAAAATATGCAAATAACGAGTGCTTTACGGGCGTGGAAGCGTGCAGCGCGTCGCGAGTTACACGCGTTCTGTCCTGTCGTTCCTATACCGTTCCATTATTTGGCTAAGAAAAAAATACATACAGCGTGTACTCCTCAGGCGTG
Source organism: Cyclargus thomasi (assembly GCA_026546445.1). Taxonomy (NCBI): domain Eukaryota; kingdom Metazoa; phylum Arthropoda; class Insecta; order Lepidoptera; family Lycaenidae; genus Cyclargus; species Cyclargus thomasi. The sequence continues at coordinate 531,452 of JAOTAV010000023.1, read as the reverse complement.
GAAGCGGGTAGCGCGCGTCGCGAGTTTTTAGCGTACTGTCTTTCGCTACTGCGCGCCCACAGCGCCGAGCACGCGGAGCAGCTGCCCGTGCTCGACGTGGCAGCGCTCAAACACGTCGCGTACGTGCTCGACGCGCTCGTGTACTACATGCGCGCCGCGCAGCCGCAGCCACACCACCACCATCATCTGTGGACTTCGGTGAGTTTAGTGTTGTAATACGGATATGATTGTTGAATGCTTACATTCATAATAATGAGCTGTTATATAGTTAGTATCAGTTTTTTTAAAGTTTAAATTTAGAAATATATGTTTTGGCAACAATCTTTTTCTGATATAATAGGATTAATTCAGTCTGAGTAAATTTAAGTAACAAAATTTACTCGGACTAAGAATATTTAAGATTATTTAAGAATATTTAATAATTTATAGGGAAAAGATTGTGGTCAAAACATATTTTTTGCGCGCTTTCCATGGTAGTAGTAGTAGTAGTAGTAGTCCCAGGACTTTTAATCAATACGAAGTCGATCTAGATTCGATTTTATTTAAAAGTACGGATCATTACAATCTATCATTCAGAATCGCAGATCGATACAGTTCTGAGAATAAGCCTATTTTTTGTGTGCTACGTATTTAGCTTTAATATGCTACGTAATCTGTAGGATGAGAACGAGAACGAGGAAGGTGAGGAGGAAATGGTTGTGGGCGGTGGAGCGGCTGCCGAGTCTGACGGGGAGAGCGACGGAGTACGCGGCCGAGCTCACGCATTCTTTCAGCGGTCTGAGTCTACACTGTGTCTAGGGTGCCCGCCACCTGACCCCTTCAACAGTAAGTCCTATGTTACTAAGCTAACCGTTGTGCAATTACATTCCACACTTATAAACTCTTGCCTAATATGCCATTGCCCTGACTAGGATTGTTAGCCTGGCCAGGCATTTTATTTGATTATTCAAGTTTCCGTGCATGAAAAAAATAATAGCTTACCACCTACTATACCCACTAAACTACTATGGATGGAGTGCTTGTTTTGTATGGAAACTTAATCATCGACTTGAACTCGGTTACTTTATATAATAAAGGTCTGTAGACAGTTATTAATACAACTTTGGTGCTGAAATGTTACTTCAAATTATATACTTAACATAGGATAATACGACGACGTGATGTACACGAATGGTTCATACTATTGTATTTTTGTGTCTTTAATAATAAATTAAAATATCTAATTTGTATAATATAGTGACAATGCAAGATGCTCTGCCATTGGCTGACCAACCTCAGCTGCTGCAGCCTAACGCTCGCCGCGAGGAGTTGTTCGGTATGCCGCGCCAGCCCGTCACTGTGCCCGCCACCGGCGACGCTCCACCCGGCGTCAACAACCCGCTAGAAGGTATAGTAGGCGATGCTTAGAACCTTAAAGAATAAAAAGAATAGAAGTTGCGCCAAAATTAGTTTATCTCGGAAAAACCGAACGTTTTCCGTTATAAAAGTATCCTGTTCTTCTCTGGGACTTTTAGAATCTACATACCAAATTTCAGCAAATTAGAATTAGCGATTCGAGCCTTAAGGTTAATACTACGACAGTATAATGTATCGAATAGTAATGTTCCAGATATCCGAGGGAAATAAATGATCCGTATCCGTTTTCGTTATAATAATTAAGGGTGTCTTAGTCCCTTATATAATATAAAAGTGGCAGTGCTAAAAGAAAAAAACATGTGACTTGTACGAGCAAACTCATTTCACTGGGGCGCTTTGTTTTATTACATTCTGCAGGTAAACAGATTTAAAAACTTTTAATTTCAATTAATACTTAATATTGTAAATGGGGAAAGTCTGTGTTTAATTGTCCTTCCTTCACATCCCAACAAAGCAACCAATCAACTTGATTTTTGGCATAGAATAAGTTGAAACGATTGAGAGTAACAAAGGCTACGATAGCGAAGCCGCGGCAAAATCTGGTTCTGATTATATTTTTTTTATTGTAATAAAATATTTGGAACCTTTGTATTGGAAACATTTATGGTCTTAAGTTACTATGCCATAGTACGTAATTAAAAGTAAATAGGCTTTATCGAGCGTTGACGCCGATTTAGTAAGAAAATGAAAATCCGTATCCGCGGAACTTGCCATGAAATATTCGGATCCGGATCCGTATCCGCGGATCACTAGTGTGGAACATTGATAAAAATGCATAATAGCGACTGTATGCCATTTAATGTATCAAAATACAATTGTTAATGCAATTAAGCCGCGCTAATAAATTAGCGTCCAATTGTCAACCAATTGTCATTAGCGTCCAGTTGTTGAATGCAAGGCAGAAAAAAAGCTTTTTTTTTTCGTTTATTAAAAATTTCCATCTTATTTAGTGGTTCCTCGTCGGCTTGGTCTATCGAGCAGAGGCACCGAGCGAGGCTGGTCACCGCCGGCGCGACCCGCATCCGCACCGCCCACTCACTCGCACACGGCGTCTAGAGATGAGCCACAGGTGTGTTTTGTTTCTTTTACTAGCTTTGTACGCGTCAACAGCCATGGACAATTCTGCCCACTCCTCTTTCTAGTCGATTAAAAAGGAGCCTAAGTAATTTTCTATTACATTAGCTGCCTGTCAAGAAAGTCGTGTAAGATTTGCCTCAGCCATTTCCGAGATTAGCTTAAAAAGACACAAAAATTGTAAAAAATGTTATTGATTATTTCAACATAACAAATAAATACTCCGATTTTATTTATCATATAGATGTAAAAAGCAAGAAAGGTAATTGTTTATCAAAAATTATTGACGTCATCTGTAGTAAAATGTTCTCTTAAAATCTATTTCATATTATAGGATCTATCTTGCGCAAAGGACAATATAACGAAAATGGATATTGACACTGATGGAGAATATTTGTCAGACTCTGATTCAAATGAAGCAAGACAGCAAATACCTAGGAAAAAGCATCATAGGTAAGTTTTGTATATTTTTATTATGTATAAAATATTTAGGTGTACTGTGTATAAAATTAGATAAAGATGCTGAATCCCAACGGACGAAGTCAAAAAGTAATAATGCTTAGGTCGAATTTACACCTGCAAGATAAATTTCGCGAGAAATGTCCGACAGTCTGTCTGATAGTAGCTTGCAAGTGTAAACCCCGTAGGTGTTATTAATATGTATAAAATATTTAGGTGTATTGTGTATAAAAATCGTTCTTGCAAGTGTAAACCTCTACGGGGTTTTCACTTTGCAAGTGTAAACCCGTACAGGGTTTTCACGTGCAAAGTACGAGCGGAGTCGCAATAGTTTGTCAAGCGCTTCCTGCGAGTACTTGCGTAAGCATGTCTAGACATGTGAGCGTCGACTCGCGACTGATCTCGCTGTTTATCAGTCTAGTTCCGTATATCTCGCAGCAAGTATCGCACGTGAAGGATAAGAAAAGTCCTCTAGGCTGTACAGCAAATAGATTCACTGCTCATACCGATGGTTGACATTTAAAAACCTGTCAGTTAAAATCTCTCATTTTGCCGCTTTATTATATAACTTAATTATCAAACATTGAATTTGAAATTTCCTAGATAAAATTCTTAAAAAAAACAAGTTTACAGTAAAAACCTTTTTATAGTCTCTACACCTTTAGCGGACATAAGAAGTAACAAAATAGTCAATACAGCTGCTGCACTTGCACGTCTTGACGTTATGATCTCAGGGTATAGAATATAATAATTTAATAAGTTCTGATAGCTACACGACACTCGTAAGCTTTCGCGTAAATATCTGCGCGATAAGTTGCGATAGTACAAACTACGAGCTTCTCGCACAACATTAATTGCAGAAACAAATTGCAAGTAATTAGCACGTCATGTAAAAGATACAGCAAGTATCTTGTGCAAGACTTTCGCGAGTTTGCTTTGCAGGTGAAAATGCGGCCTTACAAAAAATTTATGATATGGCGATGATTTTCACTTTTGCTATGTCACAACATACAAGACAGGTGGCTTACTGACTGCTCATTAAATAAAATATAATTTCAGGCACCCTCACTTAGCATCAACGAGCAGCAGTCACCAGGAGGTCAACACGTCGTCATCGGAGTTCCATACGCTGGTTGACACAGCTTGCTCCATCATGGAAGCACCTCAACAACAAAACATCATGGCTTTGCCTAGTTCTGGTGAGTTTAGTGTGCAGTGGTATTTTGTTCTACAAATAGTTAAATATATAATTTGTACTAAGATTTTAAGACTATTTTAATAGCCTTGGTCCTGAACTACTTTTTTTAATTGGTTCAATTTCAAATAAATTTGGCTTTATAATAAAATATACACAAGATACGCAGAGAGTTGCGTACGACATCTAGTGTTTATTATTAAATAAAATGTAATTTTTAGGCCCCAGCACCTCGAGCACCGCGACCCAAGAGCCCCGCGCGTCGTCTTCCCGCAGCCCGGGCAAGACCGTTATTGTACGTGCTGTAAGTCACTCCACTTATTTGGGGGACTTTCTTTTATCAAAATTATTCCCTACACACTCAATTGGCATTAAGTTACTATCATTATTATGAGATAATGAAGCATAAGATACATCAAGATCTTATACGAATTAAAATGTAAATAAAACTAAATAATATTATAAAGTATGGATAACAAAAAAATACTATAAGAACCAGAATCAGAGGCAGATTGCGGATCTAAGTAGATTGCGCTATGCCCAAACCAACGGCGAATCACTACAATCCGTGAACTTGCTCTGTATCAATTACACATTTATACTGTTGTTTATAAAACGACAGGGTGAGCTGCTGAGTGCGGCAGACCCGTTGGAATCTCAGGAGATCTCCGCACACGTGACTGTTGAGACCACCGGCCTCCCGCCGCCGCCGCTGCTACCGCCGCAAGTACTCACAACGCCCGCGCCACCGTAAGCGTTTTGTACTTACAGTCTAGTGTCGTACTTGTTTACCATAATGTCTAACTAGCATTAGATAGAAGCATTAACGATTAAGAACCAACAAATCCACAAGCAACATTTTTATTTATAACTAGTTGCTGCCCGTAACTTCTTGGCGCGAAAATTTGTGTATTACGGGAACCCTACATTTTCCCGGGATAAAAGTATTCTGTGAAAAAATGATTTATACGAATCCGTTCAGTAGTTCCGGAGATTAGCGCGTACAAACAGACAGATAAACTGACAAACAGACAATTTTTTTGTCGATTTGTGTTACTATTACTGTTTCTAGCCCAACCCGCCTTAGATTAGTTTGTAAAAATATTAATTATACAGACACGCCAATTCTACCGTTATGTTCTGTTACTAAAGAGTTATATTGATTGTTTGTAAAGTTTAATTTTTTTTGATCTGTTTACATAAAATGTTTGTGACATTAGACGTGCATGTCCGTCGCTGGGCGCCTCGGTATCGCACGACCTACTACTCGGTCGATGGCGGCTCTCGCTGGATCTATTCGGGCGCGTGTTCACGGAGGACGTGGGTCTCGAACCGGGCTCTGTGGTAGCTGAGCTCGGCGGCTTCCCCGTCAAGGAGGTCAAGTTCCGACGAGATATGGAGAAGTTAAGAAACTCGCAGCAGCGCGACCTCACATTGCATAAGGTAATGTTGAATAGATAACCAGGCGATACTCATAATCTGCGTTTTTGGTAATGATCATGCTGATACACCGTTGTCGGTCTAATGCTATTCTTTTATTATGCAATAGGATAACAGTCTCAAGTTCTCAATTTTGTTAGTAAAGTGAGCTAGTTACTGTCTGACAAGCTTCCGTGATAATTTTGCTTTTAGGTAGTATAAGGATACAAATAACAAGGAGTTACAGAACTTCAGTTTACACAATGTCACAGTTCATAAAATATATTCAATATAAAAAAATAAGTATGACCATAGACCAATTATTTTATAGACTTACAGATCCATACAAAATTTCGTATACGGGAAAAACCTCTTAGGTCTAGATGGTGCTAGTCACGATGCTGGATAAAATCATATAAACACTCGTATGTTAATAATTAATATTTTCAAAAAAATACTTTAAAACCAATCCTTAAAGGTTTAAGCTGCAACTGGTAGATGGCGTCAATATACTTCGTCTTCTGCTTCGAGTCATGGTAACGAGAAGTAATGAAAAATATTAATCTCAAAACACAACACCTCCGATTCACTGCAGGCAGTTTCCATAGATATCGATACAAAGCAATAAATCCGTCCGCTCCGTAAACTCCAACTCCAGAGCAGTGGACGCGCACCTTAAGTGTCAAGCCAGACCCAAGATGTCTAAATAAGCCTAGGGCCTAGGCCCGCTGGTGCTTTTAATTCATCTTAAATTATTATTTTCTAAGTATAATGTCAATAATTATTGACAGTTATTAATTATTATCAGCCGTAGTATTTACCCGAGTTTCGTATCCAGAGTATTAAGCGGTCTGCAGGGCAATCGCGCTTAGTTATTTCAAGTGAAACGCGAACTGAAACGTTACTCGACTTTTTGACGTATTTCGTATCGCGCTATCGTTTTGACAGCTTAGTAAAACGAAGCCGAACCGTTGTTGGACCTTAAACGCAACTCAGATGCTGTCAAACGAAAAGTTAGTCCGAAGCTACTTTACCTCGCACGCAACTCAAACGTTTAGTGTTTTAGTGTGTTAAATTGACGAAAATCGATGAAGAAATTATAATTGCTTATAAAAAAATTATTATAATAAATAATCAAACTATATTCTTACGATATTATGGCTTGTGTTTTACTTTTTGAATTTAATAAGTGTTTTGATTTTTAGTTGTTGACATCGAAATTCAATGTATTATGTGTCCCAAAAACTATACTATTAACCAGAGTCACTTTTCACTACACTAATTGCGATCGTTAAATAAAGTAACACATTATATGAAATTAATTTTAACATTTCCATTCGCAACTACAAAATAAACTTTTCATTTGATCTTATCACACTCGTATTGCATAAACACTAAACAATATGTCTATTGACGAATCAGCGCGTCGGCTTTGACGCGTTTATATTTAGGCCAATCAAAATTGAAACAGAAGGGCGCTGATTTGTCCGCTGCAATGTCTGCCACGTTTAGTTGCGTTCGAGTTACGTCTGAGGTTCAGTTACGGTTGGAACACGGCGCGAATGTTGAACGCGCATGATACCAAATTTGTTAAACCGCAGTGGAGCTGAACCATAGCTGAAACATAACCAAAACAAATACGAACCTAAATTGAAACGTTTGAAAATAGCGCGATTGCCCTGCTGATATCTCAGAGAGTACGGGACGGATTCGAATAAATCTTTGGAGAGCATACAGAATACTTTTTATCCCGGATAAATGTACGATTTCCGCGTTATATACAAATTTTGAGACAAATTTGCGGGCATCAACTCCTTAATAGGCAGTATCTAATGACAATATTGGGAAAGAGTATTTTATAATTTTGACAACCCTGGTGTAGCAGATGGAGCGTCGCGATACAGAATATGGCGTCGATAGATGACGCGTGTGGCGGCGTTACAGACGACACATTACTCTGCGGGGACAGGTATCGATGGCCTTTGTCTGAACTGCGACTAATCCTCTTAGCTGGACAATGAATTTCTAGTCTATAGAATGAGACGTTACTTTGCGGTGGTCCATAGCTCAAAATTTACCGAATTATGATTTTTTTGAAATTTCCCGCGAAATAAATCTTTACTTACCATCCATATAGTACGTCATAGGGTAGGGATCTTTGAAGTGTGACTTGATGTGACAAGGGCGTGGGGGGTTCTCAGTTTTGTGACATCACATTTTAAATTTTGAAAATTCAACCTCAAAATTTGAAATATGCTGGTGCGGTTTAAAAATTTTTGGTAAAAATTACACATTATTCATAGGGAGATGGGGTCCTCAGAAATGTAAGCACCTGTGACAAGGGGAGAGGCCTTAAAAACATGAAATATGTGTGACGTACTTTATGGATGGTCCCCAATAAGTTAAGAATAAATTTACTATGGTATTAATATCTCTGTGCCTACCAGACCTATACCACTTTGGGAGCTTGAAATTTCTACTAGCACCTCTAGCAGCCAAAGCCGCCACTATTTAGGTAGTCGTACAGAAAAAAAGGAAAGGAGTGGTAGAGGTTCTCAACCCGTATTTTTACTTTTATTTTATAGAATTTTTATTTGCTTTTATTATAAAGAATTTTTATTTACTTTTATTATATAGAATTTTTATTTTTATTATATAGAACAACTAGCTGTTGCCCGCGAATCGGTCCACGTGATAACTTTATAAATTTTTCTACATTTTTTTTACTACAAACCTCACGTAACCTGAGATCTATGATTCCAACGAATACAAAACCGGGAAAATCGGTTCGTGCATTCTGGAGTTATATGGTCAGGAAGGAAAACCCGACTTATATAACATATGAAGTTGTACTTATCTTTTTTACTAAATGGAAAGATAAAAGTAAAGAAGGTAGATACCAATGTAAAAGATGGCGAGGATGCGGTTGTAAAGTTTGCTAAAAGAATAATGGAGGCCCGCCACCGACCTAATTCTCAAACGGAGCTGCCGGCGAGCTTATGTTAATGTATGTGTGCTGTATACATATAACGTACATCACGTGAACAAACACACTTATAAATAGTTGTTTTCTGGGAACTTAAACCTGCGATAAACATTTTTAGGATATTTTTCAGATGCAGTAATGAGAATCTGTCAAATAAAATTGTAGATTGTTCGACATTTGTCAGGAAGTGACGTAACAGGCTCTTGAGTTTGTCAGTTTTGGAAATTTTACAAAGAAAACATAATGAAAATGTTTTGGTTAGGGTATCACGATAATTTCAGCGCAACAGAGTTGCGGGCGTTATATATTATCAGCGAAATATTTTTTAGCAAAAAAAAAACAGATTTATGACGGCTTGCGAGATTTTTTAATGCCGACATTGGATTTTCCAAAGAATTCTGTGACTGTGACATATTTTTTAAATAAAATTTTACGATCGTTTAGCTTATCTTTGCAGTTTCACATCTTCACTCATAGATGGCGTTAGTAGTACAATATTATATTTTTGTTTATCATTAATACTATTTTATTTTTAAACACATCTACATATATACTTAAATCGCTATGCCAAAGCCCGAACCCCAAGCCCTTATAGTTTTTCCGTAAAGTGTACCACAAATATGTAATGAAAGTGGGATATGGAGAATTCGCTTCGCTTGCCTAATAATACATGGTAGAAATCGTTATAATATGCTATGTAATATGTACCCTCTGATAGCGATCGGGACCCTACATCGATTAATCACATTAGCGGTCCGTACCGATCCGATATTAATTGCTTTTATTGCCAGCGGTATTATATTACTTCATAATATATATATAATACCGCTAAATACTTAATGTGCCATTGAGGAATGTGGGTTTTCTACAATTCATGTAGGCTATAGTTGAATCGCCGTGACTTGGTACAAAACTCTATATTAAAAGTATGAAATTCCTTGCCAAGACGATTTCCGGCCGTAGTGATTGCATTAATTTCTAAATAGATACAACTCAATGGTGATCTAACTACACACAGTCGAAACCATTAACCAACCAAGTATTAACTTGTATGCCAAATTGCAGCACAATCTAAAAAATAGTGTATGTATATTTCATAACTGTTACGTTTCAGACATACACAGACACACTTTGAGAGTTTGGTAAATTAAACCCCCAAAGGGATAATAGGGGATGAAAACTTGAATGAAATATTCCTAGTCCTAAGTTTCTAGATTATAACTAAGGAAAAACGAAACGGGTAAAAGGCGAAATACAGCCTTTATATTTATCGCAATTGAATACTTCAAGATATACTATTATATTTTTTATTTTTCCTTAATTCTACGCGAAAACCGTAAGATGAAATCTTAAAAATACGTCTGTATTTCGTTTTAAATATTTTTGAATGTTACACGCAACGTAGAAATTAAATTTACTCTGTAGGCCTGGGCGGCTCACTTGGGCGGGAAGGTTCTGTCTACAAGTTAAGGAGGGTGAAACGGTCAGGAACATTTTGAGACTTGTATTTTATAATAATTTCAACCATACAAAAAAGTTATATCAAATTAAATGATGCCCGCAACTGTTTTGTGCCAAAATAGGTTTATCGTGCCTGAACCGCACATTTTTCCAGATTAAAAGTATCCTATGTCCTTCCCCGGCACACGAAGTATCTTCATAAGTTAGTTCAGCAGTTGGATCGTGAAGAGTTAACTGACAGAGATGAAAACACAATTTCGCATACAAATGTATAGTTTGGATTAAAGAATGAATATTTCATTCTAATGTCTTTTAAATCTATATATTAATACGCGAGCGGAAAACTTTGTATCCCTTTTTACGAAAAATACGTAGATGTAAAAGCATAAAATTTCTCCCAGTTATAGTTGATATAAAGGATCAGCATGGAATGCCAAAATTACGCCATATTGAAGTCTGAGATTTAATTCTTGAGAATATATTTAATATTCTTATATTCTTTTCAATCGTATTTAAATCCGTCGCATTCAAATATTTAGGGGCCTATTTCGGCCACAGGGCGACCTCTAGTATAATATAATCTTAAAAGTGACTGACTGACATAGTGATCATAATTTTTTTCATGATATTTAGGGGGCAAGTGAGCCTGGCCTGATGGAAAGCAATGGTCGCCGATCGCGCGACATCTGAAGAGTCGCAAGTGCGTTGCCGGCCATTTTTGAGGGAATGGGAACCCTTTTCCTAGGGGATTCGGGAAGTTGGGCCACCGACAAACTCACTCACTGCACGAATCACAGCACAACGCCGTTTCACACCAGTTTTCTGTGAGGCCGTGGTATCACTCCGGTCAAGCCGGCCCATTCATGCCGATGCATGGCTCTCCTACGGCAAAAATATATCAACGCACAGCCCAAACCATTGGACAGGGGGGTTATTATGACCTCTTATTCCCAGCCAGGTTCCAGCCAGTCAGCAGTCACGTGACACTAAATACGTAAAGTTCGACGTCCCCTAATGTCACTAACATGTTTAAAATCCATTCATAGACAACGAAAATAGTATTAATTTAGTTCTTATTCTAATAAGACGTTGTAATACGAAAAAAGAACAAGGCAAATGTTGGCCGTATATTGAACTGGCTGGAACCATGCAGGTTTTTAATGGTCATATTAGCCCCCCAGATCGGGCTAAAATTTGTCATGCAGTTAGATGTTATGATGTTAACATTCGCTAAAAAGGGATTTTGATAAATTTTTATCTCCGAGGAAATAAAATAGAAGCTAAAAGTTTTTATGAAAATGGCCGTTCAATTTTTGTATAAAAATACATTGAATCCGATTCTGAGACCTACTGAATATTGACATAAATAAAAAAATAGTCGTTTCGGAGGATTGAGGAATGAATAATAACTCCCACACAGGTTTCGGTGACGGTGGCTGGTTTCAGAGAAACCAGGCCTGTTACGCAGGAGTAGTTTTATGGTGCCCAAGTGTGTGCGCAGTACACAAGAGCACGTCCTGTAACTCAGTGAGACGGATGACGTACACGACTGGCGAGAGATCAGGGGCAGGACCGACTTATTACATGCCCATCCGACGCATGGATCATCTTATTTGTTAGACAATCAGGTGATTAAACTAACCTAACCAAACTTGGAGGTAACATGTTTCCAACGCGGGAATCGAACCCACGACCTCCGAGTCAAGAGCCGAGCTTTGTACCACTAGACCACGGAGGAGTCGTTTAACATTGCGACGAGAGAATTTTATACAGTGTAAAATTGCCTTTATGTTTACACTTGTCTATACTAATATTATAAAGAGGAAAAATTTGATTGTTTGTTTGAACCGAATAGGCTCCGAAAGGACTGTACCGATTTGAAAAATTCTTTCACCATTGGAATCTTACATTCAGCCCGATGAACATAGGCTATATAATATTAT
>JAOTAV010000023.1:506461-519399 GCA_026546445.1 Cyclargus thomasi | reverse complement strand
TTTTTAGTTTCTTTTGTACTATTTTAGTTTTTCCTTTGGAAGTCGGTTTAAATTTTTTGTTAAAAAATAATAATTATCCCTTCATTCCCTAACGAATAAGGATACAACCAATTTTTTTTACTTTTGGTAATTTATTTAACATCTTATCTTGTTCACATAACATTCGCATTTTTACCAAAAAATATACATACATACGAACGTAATATAACCATAGAAAAAAATACCAAATCTTTTACTCGATGGTTGTTAAATGTTAGTTAACCGATGGTTGTTAAAGGTTAGTTCTTTCAATTATAAATTATATAATTATAGTGAGGAGGTACATATATATTAAGCGCAATAATCCTAAGTCGGGCTATCAAAGTTTGCAAAGCACGGCGGTATATATACGACAGCTGTAAAGTATCACGTGGGCTTCGACCTGGCTGGGCATAACACCTCGGCCGGTCGGAAGATCTTCCTTTGGGGTTGCCAGTTGCCACGCACATTCCAACAATAGCCTTTATCCTTTACGAGAACCTTCCGTAAATCTTAATTGGTAAATATTATAAAATCTTTTCGGCTTTCTTAAAATAATTTAAGCGTTTTAAGTGTATAAAGACGATTAAGTGATAGACATCTTCGTCTCCTTTTCACGCTCTCGCTTATTTTGCAGATTAGAGACTTCATACAAACTTTAACCGCTGCAATGGATTTGAACAGCGGTAACATACACATGATCGGACATAGTCTTGGAGCCCACGTGCTCGGTCGTGCTGGAAAATTCCTTCAAGACACGAACATAACTGTCGGTCGAATTACAGGTACTTATATGATATATCCATACTTCCTCAAACTTTCATACCTGCACATACGGATAGATGTTTCACTCGAGTAAAACTAATTTTTGCGCAGCTCATCCGTCAGTCCCCTATAATAACTGGCATACGCTTCGAAGCGATTCTAATTTACGCTACGCTTATGTTACGATTTCTTACGACTAGATCACGTGGCTTTTCGTTCGGCTTGTCAATCCCATCCAAAAATGTGCCAAGCGATTATCGTTTACGATAATTTGCCACATTTTTTTTTAATTAAATTTCAGGTATCGACCCTGCTAGACATTTTTTCGAATGGCCGAAATATTTTGCGGGTATAGATAAGAAGTCGGCCGCGTTCGTTGACATCATACACACTAGCCGAGGAGCCATAGGCTATGAGAACTCCGTCGGCCATGTTGATTTCTACCCTAACGGTGGCCTGCGTCAGCCACACTGTTGTTACCTCTCGAACATTCTAGCAAGTAAGTGTAAAAGGTAGAATAATAGATTTCGTAAAAATGGTAAAATCACAAAGCATTGATGACTTCTAAATTGATCATTCAAATTTTGAAACCATTTAAAATAAGGACAGTCCCTCAACCAGGAAGCAAAATAATTTTTTGAATGAAAACAACCAAAAAAATAGTGTAAGGTACCTTACACTAACCTAGGTTACTAATGAAAAGCAGGTCTGATCGCCCATAGACATTCGCATATCAGAATAGTTGCAGGTGCGTTGCGTCACATAAAATGAACGAACTTTTGTCAGCACTAAACGCGGTGCAGAAATACAGTTCATACGATCACTTTTATCATGAAGTTGAAAGTTTGAGTAAAAATAATTATTCATAATGATCAATCATTACTCTTTTGTCAATTTTATATATATGGACGGTATCTCTCGCAAACCTTTTCACCACGTATCCTAAATTGTTACATGAATTGTAAGCAATACGAATAAAACATGAAACTAGGCTAGAGTCGAGCAATAAAGAATGATTCGCCTCCCTGGAAATATGACTTTGTAACTCTATCTAGGGCAGGGACTTCCAATCTTTTCCTGTTCGTATGAGATTTGTATTTTATAGTGCCTTCTATATCTTGATTTAAATTCTAAATAAATGTCATCCACATAATAGGTAAAGTACATAGATAAGTTTTGATCATAGAATGCAAACTTAAGTATTTTCACCTCACAATCCAGTATAAATACTAAAAATTAAAAAACTAAAATAAATACTAACAATACACAGACTTAAAAAATAAAGTTATAAAAAGAAAAACTTTCCCAGGTCGTCCCCATCCGGCAGAGTACCCAGCAAACTGATAGCATTACCTCGTTGGACGGCGATCGCTATCCGTTGTGCTAGGTAGCTCTTGACTCTGGGGTCTCGGGTGGCTTCCATAAGCTTTTTGGAAATCTCTCCGAAAAGTAATAATAATATTATTAAGAAGCAAGTGTGTTTATTTGTTTTTCCTCGATTCACGCCCTAACGAATCAACCAATTGCCTTAATTTTTGGCATAGACTTAGTTAAAAGGATGTAGAGTAACAAGGGCTTCTTTTGGTTTAAAAAAAACATCCCGTTTTTGAAAAAATCAATTTTTACTAATTTTCGAATTTCACGCGAGCAAAGACGCGGGCAAGAGCTGGTCTAATCATATAGAAGTCGTATATATTGTATAATTATAATAGGCATCGTAGTTTCGACGTACAGATACTTAAAGTAATTATTTTGAATAAAAATGATTTGATTTAATTGATTATTTGGCAGAATCGAATCGACCTACTGCTTGATATACTCGTAGTTTATCGTTTTATCATTAGTTTATTATGTGTTTCCAATTACATGTCGTTTGGGCGCGGCATAAAAAGGATGGGCCCCCAAACTAGGACAGGGAAGTCGGCCTCGCTCATCCCATAACTAGCAATAAGGATCCAATCTAGCGGCCTTGTGTTTACTGTACTTTCATTTGCTTCATTTACGCAGAAAAAATTCATTAAAGGTTATTTTCTTGTTGTTTGTTGTTTACACAATATTTTGACGTTGACTATTTCAAAGCTGCAGTGAATTAGAAAAGTCATCGGAAAAGACCTCCGAATCTGGACCCTCGGTAGATATGATAGATGCCTGACTTGTCGCCTGAAGCCATGAATCACATGATCCTTAGTAAAGCTACTGGGACACACTGGTACCTATGGGAAAGCAACCGAAACTTAGGAAGTAATAAAAGTGCTCCGCGGCAAAATCCGTAAGTGCTTAATAATATCACTAACTGGTCTTTTAAAATTGGTGAAAATTAAGTTAAAGTAAAACAGCTGGGTTTAGAAATTTGGTAAATGGCTACTACTACTCAAAAAAATCCTTTAAGAGAACAGGAAATCAACGATGCGTTGTCCCCTGATTCCTTCTCTAAAACTTTACTGATTTATGTATTTTTTTCATCAAAAATTAAAGAAATGCTGGAGCTTTTTTATAAAATTTAGCCAAATTTGTTTTCTGGATTTTAACACAGCGAAAAATCTGGCCATTTTTTCAGGTTTTAAACGTTCATATTTCTTTTAATAATTAAATTACGAAAAAAGTAAACAGGGACAAGCTAATAGTGGTCATTAATATTAATTTAAAAAATTATAACTCTACCGGCATTATCCAGGGAGGAAACAGAAGACAACCTTTGTATGGAAAAACTACCCTAGTGTCTCCTCTTAAGGTAGCAAAAATTCTTCCTAAGTCTGAAAAATCCGACGTCGCGCGTCGTTAGGTGTTTGGATTTTTTTTATTCCTGTCACCGAATCGAATATCGAAAAAAAATCGAATTATTTGTTGTAACTAAACCTACTAGAGATCGCCCTGCGGTCGAAATTCGACCATAAATAATTCTCAATTTAATCACAGGCTTTTTGGTATATTACAGGTGTTGTTACCAGGCCATTAAATTAAAAAAAAATCGCAGACTTCAGCCATAAACAAAAGAACATTTCGTATATGATTATCGTGTCATGTCAAAATTGTAGTATGCATAGCGTTTTATTTATAAAAATTTCAAAAATATTAAAGCATATTTTAAGTTATATTGGTATTCCACGCTCCTCTTCCGTAGCAAAGGGGAGAAATTTCATGCTTTCGTAAAAAGGGATACAAAGTTTTCCGCTCGCGTATTAATGTATAGATTCTTACGTCACAGGCCTTCATATTTCAATTTCAACACACTTAAAAGCATCTTATCCTTAACACAAATTGAACTTGACTTTCAGTTGATAATAGGTGAAACACGTTTTGGACTTCCTCAAAGCTATCGGGGGTACTGGCCGAGGAGAATGCGAGTTGCGCAAGAGTCGGCCAGCACTGGTACCAGGGATACATAAAAAGAAATATTTTATTACCGTCCAACACCGTTACCTTGTGGGCGTATTTCCACTGCTTTTTCGATGTTGCATAATCTTAATTACTATTGTAACGCCAGGGATGTTTTCTTAATGTATTGGGAGTTTCTTAATTTAATAATGATATTTCTTCTAGATTTTCCGAGATGCGGGGAAAGATTCGCGTAGCGTTCAAACTTTTCGTAGCACAGAAGTTAGCAATTGCACCGCTTGAAACTAATGGAGCTGACCTAGTGCGTGCACGTTAATTCTTCCGTAATAGATACAATATGAGTGTTTGTTTGTTGGTTTATTTGTTTGTTTGTCCTTCGTTCACGCCGTAACGAAGAAACCAATTGCTTTTTGGTCTAGACTTAATGGAAAGGATAGTTTAGGATTAAAAGTAACATGCTTTTGGAAAATTATCGTGTAACCAAAGGAGTCTTTTAAGAATATTAGTATTTTATAAGATTTTTTTTTATTCCATGCGAGTGAAGCCGCAGAAAAAAGCAATTAGTTATTAAAAATAAGAAGCTGTCCTTCTTTTTGTTACCACATTGAAAACACTGAAGATTGAACTGATATCGAGATAAGTATATCCTTTGAGTCCCGGAAAACTTACATTTAAGGATAGTCTGAAAGATTCGGCGTAACATTGGCAGGCAAAATTAATATTTCTGAAAGGATTGCAATCCCGGAAGAAGTAGGGCTTCCACTAGTCTTATACGTCGTAGCATAATTAAGTTATCGCATACCCTTGACCAGTTCCACACAAACACACAGCGACTAAATCTCCACTTCTTTGCACTAGAAAAAGAAAAAGTATGAAATTAATATGAGTGGAATTTCAACTTCATTGAATTTTTTTTTATGAATTGACCATAACGTTCCAGTTATGGTCAATTCCACACATCTTGATCGACAATTCTATTAAAAAAACATGTAGGCTAGGGGTCTGGTATTAATCGTCTAGTTTATTTTTTTGCCTTTACTTCACGCTTTTACGAAGCAAAAAATTGGCTATGCCAAAACCCAAGTCGTGGTTTTTGCGATAGACTCAGTTGAAAGGGTAGAAACATAAGCTACCTTTGGTCTAGGATCTAGTTGATATAGTACCAAATTTTTGCGCGAATGCAAAGCTGCAAACAACATATAGTATCACATTAATGAAAGATAATTTAAATGGCGCTAACTAGCAAAAGATATTGAGAAAAGTGAAAAGAGAGCGCAATATTCTTATCTGAAAACTCGGCCAAGGACCGCGTCCCTAACACTGCTTTTCATTTGAGGCCTCTATAGAAAAGGCTTTAGTAGGCGGTGACCGGCCCTTTATGACACTTTTGTACATAAAATAACTATTTAGTAGCTAGAATTGGTAGCTTATATATTTTTGAGTTTTTCATAACTTTGTAGGCAGGCCTTTGGTGATTAGACATGAAATGGCTCTTTTGAACTATAAGGTGGTTTTTACTATCCTGGCCCAAGTTCTTCTTGCCGCGAGAGCCGATAAGGTGTCAACAAGCACACTTGACTGCACTCCACAGAGATGCAGTGTCGCGCTTGAACACCTCACAGGAAAAACTATAAATTATAATATATTGTAGATAGGTGCCGACTTCATACTATAACTCCATCAATTAAATTTTTATAAATGTTAAGGTTTGTTTGAATTTTTGCCAGTGTATCACACCGAAAGTACTGAACAGTTTTTGTTAAAATGTTGTATACATAATACAGATGGGCTATGTTGGCCTTCACTTACAATAAAATTGAATGTTGTTACGTAGACTTAAGGATAAAAGTAATAAATAATATCTACCACTTTTAACTAAGAGAAGTTAGACGTATACGTCGTACAATATAATATGTTTTGTAGATTCGTACAATAATTGTCGAAGTTAGCGACGCAAAAGCGGTAGAATAGAATCATCAATTGTCTTGTCGCTAAGTTGTAACAGAGACAGCGCGGTGGAAGGCATGAATTAATATTAATAGAGCGGGCGTATATGACGGTATATGACCGGAGGCTGGCCCCTAATTGCCGCAACTAGTCTGTGTCCTCAATACGCCGCGCCCGCCACCCCCTAAGGATACACGTTTCCTTGCCGATTACGGTTCATGGTCTAAAAAAGTACAATCATAGTGCTCTCCGGCGCGGAACGCACTGTCCTCATTTGAATACAAACGCAGTGCGCGTGCGCACACACCCTTAACACAGCACAGTTAATATCCCCGCAGAGGAATCTCGATCTTAACGTCGCGGGCGCAGAGACCGAAATCGCCGCGCTCCCGCGACTACGTGCCCTCTTTTCGAAGTCAAAAGAAGAGGGATTCTCGCGCGCTAGAACGGGAGGGCGATACGGGCGAGGAGGACGGAGGACGTTAAGGGCATTCACCCCGTACCCCGTGGGTTGCGACTAGCGGAGCTACAAATGATGTACAAGCACATAGATGCCTTTCTCTATTTAGGTGCGCACGAGTTTCGAAATAGTGGCCGTGGAAGTTTTTGTTGGGAGGTGGATCCTGTTTGGGTTGCGTCAGCGCAGGTGGCTCCTCGCCGCTCGCCGCCGCCGCCGCTGGGGACACTCTCGAGCCCCCTCGGCCGTCGGATTACCAATACCCAACACTCGAGATTACCTCACTATATTTGTGTTATACTCTGATTGCAATGGAGTAAATCTTTTCATAATCCCTTACGCAACGAAGTAACGGGGAAAACTTTATGTCCGATAAAAATATTACTGACTTAATGTTCAAATTAATACTTAATTGACGGTTTAGTAACTATTGTTTAATGGTTTCAATATTGTCTATGTGTAGTAATATGCAACGGCGACAGGATTTTAATGAGGACGTTTAGACTCTTGACTGTGCATAGGCACAGTAAAGAGTCTTGACTCCTTAGACATGGTACTAATAACTTATTTTCCGAAGTACGAAAGTCGATAATTACTTATTTTCCCAAGTACGAACGTCGATAATAAAATGATTTTAATTTAATTTATAACAGGACAAGATATCCGCAGACAAATTTATAATAACCACCTTCTTTCGTCCGTTAAAAGTTAAAGCTTGTAAGCTGAGATTGGTCGCGGTCGAAAGTCTCACGGGTTTTGGCGTCAATGACTACGAACCGTAGTCGGTAGATCCAATTTTTTACGATAAAATCATCTAATTACAAAACCGCTTACTAAAATCATAACCGTACCAGAATCACAGTTGAAAGGAACTAATTTGTTCTGTTGGCGGATGAGAAATTGCGATGATGCTACGAGTTAGGCATTTTTTCGGAATAGTTTAATGAAGTGCTATGGTGTAGTTCATTGTATTTTGATATTTAAGGACCAACATAAAAAGGAACCTTCCAGTTCTGCCAACTTGTACTACTACTGCTCGTCCGAGTACTCTGGCACATATTTGGTCCATCAATTTAACTAGACCCAGAAACTTATAGCCAATGTTGCATCGTTTGACCCATGCCTGCTAACTGCTAAATATGAAGTGCAAAAAAAAGGGAGTGATAATACTTTAGGTTGTGTCTCATATAGAATTTACTTTGAAAGTAGCAGTGCTGAAAGAGTGTTTTTCGATTTCCAAAGGTTAACTCATACGTCTCTGGGTTCAAAGAATTAAAAAAAAAACACTTTTGACTCTCTGAACTGAAGTATTTTAATCACTTATAATTTAGGTAGCAGGTTGAAACAGTTTCAACCTGCTCCCATGGTTTAATCAATTCAATAATTTTCGTTATTTGACGTTATGTTTGATTGTATGGCCATCATAAAAATTAAAACAATTTCCTGCAAAATACATAAATCGTATTTTAAATATAAAACTCTATATATTGAAGTATAAAAGTACCGATATCGGTAATAGGAAACCAGTGTATCATAGCAATTTTAATTTCCTCTCTCCGGAGGTGGACTATTATACTGTAATGGTTGCTCGCTATATTATATCTCAGCTATATATCATACGCAACAAGGAATTGTCATAAACCATAACGACACTTGTAAAACTTAAGGTCTTAAATGATTAATATCTAATTGGTGCATAAGAAAGAGAAAATTCAATTTTATCGATTTGTAAGCGTAGTATTAATTAAAAGTTACAGTTAGTTCGGTTTTATGAGTTAAAAATTAGTGTTTACAAGCTTCGTTTACCGCGGCAGAACATCTTGAGATTTGACGTGCTAGAATTGGTTCCCTGGGACAACAGACTCAGCATCAACGTACTAGAATTGGTCCCTTTACCCTCTGAGATAAAAAGTCAAAGATTGAAGATGTATAGGTATTTTTGACTTCCGTGACTATGTTAATTTAATTTTTCCATACTCTACAAAATCACACAATTACTATCTGCTATCAAAACATTATTTTAATGAAAATACCTGTAAAAACCGGAGTCGCAAAAATCAATTTGACTTATTGAAATTCAAAACATCGGTATGGTATTTATAAACGTGACGCTTTTCAATTAGGTCATACGGGCACAGGAATGAGTAATTTTCACGTAGGTAGTTTTCCATGGATATCGATTTTGGTGATAAATTATTGTTTTTGTATAACGCTCTTATTGGTGGGTAGTAAGGTTTACAATCTCGTGGCAGGTGGTATCGAGGGTGGTGCCTCCCCGATAGCGCCCGCATGGCCGCGCTAGGGGGATGATGCACGTAGATTTGTTATCAGCCAATATGTTAAATCGCTATCCACTTTATGCAGGTAATATTTAACGATCAACATAGATATAGTGACTATCTACTGTAGTACATTATTTTCAACTTTATATATAAATCTAGCTGGTCCCGGTGACTCCATCCGCGTGATAACTTGCGTCTTGAAATTTTTTCTGATTTTTTTCCTACAAATCTCAGGGAACCCGAGACCTTTCCAACGAATGCGAAACCGTGGAAATCGGTTGTGCGTTCTGGAGTTATATAACCAAGAAGAAAAACCCGACTTATTTTCATATAATAGTTGAAAATATTTTAGTAGAGTTGATGCTTGCTTAACACTATTAATGTGCCTGCAACTTCGTGTCTTTATTATCTTAAGAATCTTCACTACTGCTTAAATTGAATTAAATTAATCCGACCAAATCGATGCCTTACTGACTCTACTGACTAAGAAAAAAAATATAATCAGTTTTTTTTTGTCTAAAATTGTTCTTTGATGGCATAAGCTAGATAAATTTGGGGCACACAAGCCTTTAAAGACTCAAGGGGTTTCATAAGCCCGGAAGCACTCGTAGAGTCATTACGTGTGTTAACAGTCTAATTACACTCAAATCCCAATACATTTAGCGGTTAAACTTCCCAGTAACCAAACGTAAAAAACCAAACCGAAAAGTCAGGGGTCAAAGAACTGTGCCTTCATAAAAATGCATGTCTTCAATCTTCATTAAATATTTAAAAGACGCTTAAAATAAAGTCAAGTGAATTTATTGGCGCCAATAAGAGCCCTCGCCCTCCGATTGATCGTTATAATCCCCTGAGGTGTTAGAAGTGCGTTCCTGCAAACTGTCTTCGATAAGTGACTGTTTTGTTATCCTAGAGCTACATTATTCGTTTTGATTGTGACGTCACGCTTGGTGGTCCCTATTTTTGTGGGCAAACTTGTTAAATCTATTTAAAATTATAATTTATTTTTAAAATATGTGGAATAGAAATTAAACAATCAATAATAAAGCAATTAAAAATCCTAATTCAATTGTAGTATACTATTTTCAGCTCCGCAAAATATTTATTAACCCCATCGATTTATAGTAAGAAAATAAACTCAAAAATATCCAACGAAAATTCTCGGAACCGTCATGGAATGTATATTCGAAAATCCGAACAAAGAGGGACAAAAAAGACCCAACCGGTCAACCCCTCAGTAAAAGGAGCAAAACTACCCATTCCCAGGCGCTCCCTCGACGCTTTTGGTCTTTTTGTACCACACAATTACAGCCTATCTGTAATTATGAGAAGCAAGTTTTCTTGTCTGTAATGTTTAATTAATAAGGAACTTGTAAGAAATGATTTTGTATTCTGTGAACAATT
Source organism: Cyclargus thomasi (assembly GCA_026546445.1). Lineage (NCBI taxonomy): Eukaryota > Metazoa > Arthropoda > Insecta > Lepidoptera > Lycaenidae > Cyclargus > Cyclargus thomasi. The sequence goes on along the minus strand of JAOTAV010000023.1, from coordinate 509,190 downwards.
GGCATAAAATCAATTGAAAACGCGCCGGAAGAGCTGGTCTTTGTATAATATTTTTTTAAATAATGAATTATTTTTTGAATTAGGGAGATAAAGCGAACGGCTGACCCTGATGGTAAGCAACTATCGTCGCTAATGGTACTCGAAACATCAGTAGAATTGCTGGCGTGTTGCCTGCAGACTTTAAATATTTAAGGTAGGTCTGGAATTCCGGATATCTTACGACGGAACAAACTGGGTGTATTTTTTTTTTTATTATTATTATTATTAACTGTCAGTGTTGACTATCCGACAGCCTTATATCTTATAAATAGAAACACAGGGATAATTAATTAATATATGAGTTTTTTTTTGTGTTTTTTATTGTTTTTTTTTATGGGTGTATTAAAACCTAGCAACGATATCTTACTTGATAGTATTTTGGTTTTTTCGACATCGCAACTCGTATGATGATTTTGTATAATAGGGTTTGACGACTTCTGTTACTCAGTTGTTAAGCGCGTTGGTAGCTTAAGCCGGGGTCGCGGGTTTGAATCCCGCCAACGGAGCAAGTTTTTTCAATGTTCCTGGGTCTTGGATGTGTATTAAGTATGTGTATCATATAATAAAAATCTTAAATATTTGTATTGTATAAAAGTAATAAATATATTTCCGTTGTCTGGTACCTGTAACACAATTCCCTCGGGTACTTAGCACGGGGCCAGACTGATGTGGTGTAAAGCGTCCATAGAAAAAAATAAATAGGGTATGTGTGATGTGTCGGCGGGTAGCGGAGCGGAGCGGCAGTATCAATGAACACCTCCCTCTGTACCCACACGTGACGTGACGCCACGCAGAGCGGCGATACATAATTTTATACGTACTGGAAATGATGAGGAACAATGTTTTATTTTGGCAAATTTGACAGTATGGTTCATTGATCCTCTGTCAAACAAACCGCGATTGTCAACAACAAGGTGACAACTCAACACTTTGCTTTTTGTCATTTTTTTGACAGAGGGTTAATTAACTATACCGCCGATCTTAAAGGAATGTATTATTTAATGCCTCCTTTTCATAATCAACGATTACAGACGATGACACGCAAGCATGACTGTGTAGAGGGCATACTGGCCTCGTTGTCAAAGTACTACGAACGATTGTGTGAATGCTTACATGATGATCGTGGCGAATAACGACCAACGATCATCGCCAGTTATGTAGAGCCTGATTTAGACTTTAATGCCGCACTTAGATACTGACATTAATAAATACTTAAAGGCAATTAATTGAGATACCTAAGACCATACATTAGGGTCCATCCACAAAGTACGTCACTCAAACTATACGATTTTTAGACCCCTCTCCCGCCATTGTCACAGTTAGACACATTTCATACAACCCCGTCCCCATTGTTAAGCCACAAATTTGCAATTTTACATTTAAAATTGACTCCCAACTTTAAAAATTTCGACATTAAATTTATCAAAATTGTAATGTGATGTCACAAAACTAAGGACCTACCTACCCACTGTTACACCATTACACTTAGATTACCTCCTCTAGTCTCGTATCTGCCTATCTCATTCGATAGAACGCCTGTCCGTGGATAATTACTTTTAATTCATATATTTCTAGTTATATGCTCCGTGGCGTTACCCGCGGCTTAGTCGAAATTAAAAAGTACCCTATATGTTAATCCACTATGCCAGCTAACTCCATGACAACTTTTCTCGAAATCTGTCCAGCCGATTAAGCGTGAAGAAGAAACAAACAAACACTTTAACAAATTTACAAACTCACAAACTTTCGCATTTATAATATTAGTAAGAAGTAAGATAAGATGTTGACTAATCACACAATTTCATTAAAATAAGACTAGCCGTTTCAAGATAGATAATAAAATATAATTTAAAAAATATATAATAAAAACACATAAAATTTTGTAGATATATTCTATACGACATACATATATTATTATATTGACCCCCTAGGTTTAATACCAATCAAGTTTATACAAAATTATGGTCTTTACTCCATAAGACCATAATTTTGTATTGGATTTATATTTTACTACCAATCACAACACGAAAGTAGGATATAGGATATTAACTATAAAGATTTTACTGCATATTAAACAATGTACGAAATGGTGAAACTTAAATCATTATTATAGCTCCTTTGGCACATTAAGAATAATTTGAATTAGCCAATAATAGTATAGGTAACAGTAAGTTTTAAAACAGCATTGTTCCTATGCGTGGCAACTGGCACATATTTTTAAACATCGGAACCGCTAAAAATACGTTGCCGGCCTTCTAAGCATAGTGCAACGCTATTAAACGACAGTTTTGTGTTAGGCCGTAGTATTTCTCCGGTCGAGACGGCCCATTCGAGCTGAAGCATGGCTTTCCCATACATATATAGCCGATAACGTTTAGCTATATCAACTAACTATAACGTATCAACTGTGTAACTATTCTTAATAACGAGGGCTAAGGAGGATTTTTTACGATATTTAGGGGGCAAGCGAGCAGACGGGTTACCTGGTGGAAAGCAACTGCCGTCGCCCATTGACACTCGCCACATCCGAAGAGTCGAAGAGTCGCAAGTGCGTTGCCGGCCTTTATGAGGCAATAGGGAATAAGGATTAGGGATAGGGGATTACGGAAGTTGAGCCACCGGTAAACTCACTCACTGAACGAAACACAGCACAACGCCGTTTCACGCCAGTTTTCTGTGAGGCCGTGGTA
>JAOTAV010000023.1:471601-499636 GCA_026546445.1 Cyclargus thomasi | reverse complement strand
TAAATATTTATGGTCGAATTTCGGCGACATGGCGCTATAAAAATAGAAGCTATTCTCAATTCAATCACAGACTTAAATTTGGCACAAAAGTCATTAAAAACCCGGCCATTAAATTTTATAAAAAAATCACACACAACCATAAACAAAAGAGTAACATCATGTATGATTATCGTATCATGTCTAAATTGTGCGTATTGTAGTGTGAGTAGCGTTTTATTTATTAAAAATATGCAATATTATAAGATCATCATAGGATTAATAGTATTTAAAACGCGTGTAAGACGTTTAAGACCGTCAGTGGGTTTACTAGGAAATACCTACTTTGTTACAATACCTAGTACTAGTTAGTAATATATTGTAATACCTACGTTGTATAGAAGTAGGTAACTTTAGTTATTAAATATTTGCATAGTTATCCGTACTAATGTTATAAATGGGAAGGTGTATTTGTTTGTTGGTCAATAGACTTGATTTTTGGCATTGGCTTATGTGAAAGAATAGTATAATATTATACGTGTATAGGCTACTTTTCGTCTTGGAAAAACATTGAATTTCCAAAATATTCGTATTTTTTAGCAAATTTCACGCAAGCGAAGCTGCAGGCAAAATAATAGTTGTGTTTACTAGCCAGGGACCTTAGCAGTTAGCACTTTCAGAAAAGTTTTTTATAAGTTTGTCGTATAAAGATTTTGGAAAATATTTTAAACTACAACTAGACTGAGTAACGTTATTTCGTAAGCAGCAAATACTACATTTGTTTTTAAATTCTATATTTTTCATCATAAAACATAAATTAAATTAATGTTTTCCTACACGTTTTGTCACTGTGGTTAAAAAAAGTGAAGCTTCATCTCCTAAAGTTAATATTCTTTTGTGTCTAGCTTGAAAGTGTTAACCTGTAGATTACCTTACAAGCAATAAAAGGTTAATTTCTAACTTCTAAATGGTATTCAGGTCTCGGAGACCCCTGCGCGAATGACCTCTAGCTACCGCCCACGTCGCCCACGCCACACCACCATTATCTCTGGGTAGGTATCTTGTTCGTGTCAATTCTTAAAAAAAATAACTTTGAAGGTTAAACTTTATATCCAAAAGAATATCCTTCATTCCATAAATTAAGTCTGTATGGAATATTAAATAACTATAATAAACTTCCAGGATACAAATATTTTTTTTACAGTAATTTTCTTGACTCTATAAAATTTGGCTCTAACCATATGCATAACATATTCTCTAGTAAGCTCTACATTTCGTAGCGTCTTCGCTTCGAAACTGTATAAAGTTTCAAATAAAATACTTTTACGGGCGATTCCCTCTGATTTTGAAGCGTCAAGTGCAGGGTTAATCGATTTTGAAAAGCGAAGATGTCGTGAGAGAGAATTAGAGATGAGCGGTAACAGAGCGGTACCGGAGTTACCGGACGGACGCATTCCGAACACGTGTACAGTTCGATTATTGCATGCCGCAAGGAGCGGCCCGCAACGTCCATCAAACTGCGATAGGGTTAAAAATTAATATATAATGTCCAGCCACGGGACCCAGGGCTGATGAGTCGCATTTTCCACAAAGCTTAGTGAAAAAAATTTTAATCGCTCGAGTTTTTAAGGAATTAAGAAAAACTTACTAATAAGACACTACACAGTTATATGAATTACAATCGGGGATAGATTTAAGAGATCCGCATTTGCTAGCGATTATGCTCGTATGGAAAAGTTCTGCTCTAATTTTAATGTTAGTTATCCACTTCATCAACCTACATTTTCGATGTAAGCGTAGAAAAGACTACAATGATATTAAGATTTTTTAACTGTAGTAGGCTTTCAATAGAGTCAGGTGTTCGAAACTGTAGAGGTACAATGTACCATCGAGAAAATTAAAACAGCCTTTCGTCAACTGACGGACCTATGTCAATTGGTCGGAATAAGTCGGTTCCACGTCAGTCGTAATAAGTCGACCGGGTTTGACATAACGCGAGCAACAGGTAAATTACTTAAATCTACGATCTGGCTCTGTTTTAACTTCCCTGATAGTACTCCGGGGAAATCGATTTATAGGTAGATTATAGACCTACGTAATTTAGTTGCGTATTGTTAAAATATCTATAATCTAAGTATATAAAATTATGACTAACATTAAGTTGACATAACCTAAAATGACCTGATTCCACCATCTGGCTATTAATCGTTTACTTTGATGATGCATTGTCCACGTATCGATTAGAAAGGACAAACGATCGCGGTTACTACGAGTGAATTTTAAGATTTAAGTTTGTATGTCCATGCCAAACAGATTTGAATGAAATTTGGTATGGGAAAGAAACCCTCAACATCAGGAAATGCGATAGGAACTCAAATTAGATCTTGGATTTTGTTGCTTAAAATGTTACTTGAAAATATATTTAAAAATTCTTGGATTTTGTAAAGTATCAAACCAAGATCGAACCAACCATTTGAGAGTACTGTGACATGAGTAACATGTACTGCAACTCTAATACTACCAACTAATAACTAGATAGTGTGGCTTACTGCGACATTATTGGGTGAATTTCCTAAACCGCTTTTTACGCGGCAAGGCTGAAAACCATCAATTTTTCTAAAGATATAGTTTTAATTTGTGGTTTAAAAAGTAAAACATGCTGTCTATATTAAGGCCCTGTAACTATTTTCCAAAATAATAATTAGTTTCCTGGGAAAATAATGTAAATATGAGCGATTTCTAATTTTGGTGGCTTGTCGTCGATCTATTTTTCTCAATATCTAGAATAGTTTACTGTAAAATTGACATTCGAATTTAGTTTTGTCGTCGAAAATTTGCTAATTGTGGTGTCATATACTAAACGTTACATGTATAAATATACTTGATACCCAAAGCATAAAAAATAATTCACCCCCCAAATTCTAGTCAGACGCTAACGTACTCATACCTCAGACCAAGTTATATGAAAATATCACCACCAAAATTAAACAAAAATGTAGTTGTTGAAATCCACTCTATTATGATCACAAAGTCACAAAATACGTCTATGTCTTGCAGAAACCACGCATGAGATAGACGTATTTTGTGATTTTAGTGACGAATTTAAATCGTGGTCATCCGACTACCGATCACTTTATATGTGACTGTTAAAAAATTAGCAGAATCGCTTATGCAAAATGTACGATCGTCGATAAGGCTGTACCCGCTCCTTCTCAGAAATGGGATCGGCAGGACACTCCCTGCGCGTGGAATCTATGCGATTAGCGATTTGCAAGCGTATTCCACGTAGCGCTTACGTGGAATACGCTTGCAAATCGCACTTCTAATTATACTGCAATTAATGCAGTAAAAATGCAGTATATTTAACGAATATATTTATATGCTTAATAAAATTTTAAAGTAACCAAATAATTAAAATAAAAATGTTTTTAGCGCGGGTTTCATCGTAGGACTCCAACGAAAGCTAGTAACGGTGGCGTGGGATCCTTTCAATTGCATTGTTATTATTATTTATTTATTTTCTTCCATCCTCAGCATTATGTTCAAAATATAAAATAAAAAACGTATACCAAGTTTTTTATAATACTATCAAAAGATTATGGAAATGACAATACAAGTAAACGTTCTCCCAAGAAACTTACTCCCTTATTAATAAAAATACTTAAGCTATGCTTAACTAATTAGCTGTCACTTTCTGGAATATTGAAAACGTCACACAACAGAACGGGACAGCGAACCTTGATGAGTTAAATATTGCTTAAATATTTTGATAAGGGGATTAGTGTCAAAAAAGTTTCGTTATATATATGTTTACGCCAATGGTTTTCGCTAATATTATGTTGAAATTTCCGCATTTTGAATTGTTTAATCCCATAATAAACAGGGCCCAATCACACTCATTTTCATCGAGTTTTTGTTTTGTAGCGCTATAACTAGCTTTTGATTGGCTAACCGATCAAACAAGTTTTAGAAAACTTACGTTTCTGTCAAAAAAATCTCGAATAGCAGCCATCACTCTTCCGTAACCACGGTCCATTGACGCTGCAGCCGAAACTTTATGTTGTGATCGTATTCCAAGTTTTGATCAAATTCCGAGTTATGGTCAAAAGACGTTCGTAGGATTCTCCTAGCTCTAACAGTACAGCGAAAATTGAACGTCCGAATCGAGTCAATGAACCGAAAAGTGACCGTTAGACGGTCCGATTTATCTAAGGGCCTCGCCTCCCACATTCACCCAATTTTTTACATTCATATGCACCATGGATTTATGGTGTTTCATTCCCTCCAAGAGTTATAGCTTATATGCTGTATAAAAAGTTACTGTAAAACTACATTTTAGCTTGATGTTTTGACGATGTACTAGCGAGGAAATTGATACATAGCCTGTTGACGGACTTTGGCCAGATTATGTCAATTTTATGTAAGCTTTTATAGCTAACGGGTGGGTTTAACATAACGCGAACTAATTATTCAGGTACTTCTATCTGGCTACAACTTTACTTCTTTAATAGTACTGTATTGATTCTTGCAAAACATTATTCTTTTATAGAAACTTTGAAGATCCGTTGTGCATCATAACATTTACTGTTACATTTTAATTACGGATATCAAGCACTAAGCACTGAAAGCTCTACCTTTCGTTTACAGCCTAAACCAAGTGATTTTAATTCTTGCTATACGCAAAGCTGCGTTTTGATTTTAATTTAGGTGGCTCAAATACGTTTTACATAATTACATATCGTTACTTTGTAAAGAATATAACTGGTAGTAGGATACGGAATTTATTACAAAATCTCTAGTAGGACGTAAACGTCCGAATGACTGTAAAAGCCTTTTCGATTTAAATGAAATTAATTTCAATTTAAAATTATTATCATATACGATTTCCCGTTCCATATCAATTTACATTAAATTTAACACGACAGTAATTTCGCGTAACATTTTATAGTTCTTCAATTAGGTGTCGTTTTAATATGAACGTGGTGTCGTAAAAATATCTCTGTAATTAGTAGAACATTTCAATATGACCATCACTCATTCCTCACGGATCACTGATAGAAACTGTTAAATGCATAAATATTATGTCTGTTTTGTGACACATCTTTGGTATAGATAGAGGTATTTTGGGTCACGGGAAAGATCGGTAAAATAAAGTTATAATAATCGACAAAGTTTGTAATGTGTGTGAGCTCTATTATTTCGTCACAGAAAAAAAAGAATTTCTGGTATGAACTTTGAACTGGCTGGTCGTAACTTTTCCTTAGACGACATCGCAGGCAAAAGGCAGCAGCTTACAAATTGCTGAAACAGTTTTAAACATGACGACTGACCAAAGCGCAGACTTTCCGAATTATTTAAATTTGCTTACTTATTACTCGGGTGTCCTATTATATTTATTGCTGGCAGGCATTATGAATCGCTTACGCGTCAAATAAGAAAACAAATATTCAACAATTATATTATGCTGAGCGAAAAAGCAAAAAAGAAAATGCTTTACTAGCAAAAACTGACGTTATTCTAGGAGCAAACGCTTCGAGTACAATATACAGTTCTAAATACTATGATACTCCGCAATCGTAAATACATTTAATGACAATATATACTTTATTATCATTAAATGTATTTCTAATGTGTCAAAATGTTCATTTAATTACAGTTTGCATAATTAATCATTGTCTCTGTGTGCGGTAGTTAATGTCTCTATTTTTTTTAACTCTACTTCTAAGTTTTGTGGTGTCTACGGAACTCTATATTCTATGTGTCAGTCTCGCACTTAGCCGGCGTTTCTAATCCGTGCTAGCTATGTTCAAATATTTGTTTAACAGCTAGTAAAATTACTTTACTAAATTATTAGGATGAAAGTTACATTTGAATAATAATTACTTTTTTTGTTCTGCGTTAGCTGTTGTTAGTATCTACATTAAGGAGATAAAAACGGTGATCTTCATATAAAATGGATGTTATGTATATGACTGTGTGTCTTACTAGAAAAAAATTCGATAGCTTACAGTACAAGGAAGTCACGAAATATTTTTAGTTAAATATAGGTGTTTTATCAAGGGGAAGGGAACAGATTATTATTAAAAGGTGTAGAGGTTTTAAAGTTATCGAGGTTTTGCGGTATATCGTAGAACCTGTTATGTTTTATAAATTGTATAATGTATATAAAACATGACAGAAATGTATTCTTCGCTATGGTCCAGGGTAGGGTCTAAGCTTTGAATTTTGCTATTATGCCAATATAGCGTGCGAAATAAAGTGACAAGCATTATTGCAATTAATAAAAAAATTACAGATTATATTTTCTGAACATTTGCAGAATGATCTAGAAAATTTTCAACATTAAATATTATAATAAAAAATAATACCATCCTTAAATTGGTAAAATTTACGTCGTAAGGTGCAAGCAATCCTACTTCCTACTAATATTATGAATGCGAAATTTTGTGAGTTTGTCAATTTGTATGTTTGTTGCTCTTTTACAAACGGCTTAACCGATTATGATAAAATTTGGCATGGAGCCAGCCGATTATCTGCATTAAAACATAGGCTACTTTTTACGCGGGTATCACCGCGGGGCAAAGCCAGTAGACACATAAACGAAGCTAAATTGTCTAAAATCATAAGGAAACTAACCATCTCCCTAGCTCGCTATCCTCATTAAAGCTCAAATATTAACCAGCACAGCTTACAAGCAAATGTGTGAAGTGGTTAGAAAGGCGAAGGATTTCTTTTTGTAGCAGCTTTTACTCGGCGGACAGTTATCTATGTCCGTTACTGAGAATCTGCTTGTTCATTGCGCTGACCGAAACTTCTGCACCTATGTATTACTGTTACTATCGAGTCCAACAGTAATATCCACGAGCGCATAACGCTTTTCTATTTTTGTATGTTGTATTTTTTTTTTTATGATATTTAGGGGACAAGCGAGAGAGACACTCGCGACATCCGATGAGGGAATGGGAATAGGGATAGAGGTACTAGTGAAAGTTGGGCCACCGGTAAACTCACTCACTGAACGAAACACAGTACAACGTCGTTTCACGCGAGTTTTCTGTAAGGCCGTGGTATCACTCCGGTCAAGCCGGTCCATTCGTGCCAAAGCATGGCTCTCCCACACCGATATACATATAGTGAGGATTTCGCCCGCAAGTTGCTCTAAAATCCTTTTATCGCGTGAAAATCGTAGCAGTGACCTATACCTTTTTGTATACTTTTGGGGACTCAAAAATCTCGATAAAAAAAATCAGAAAAAATTGTTTATGAAAAATATTGTATCAATAAAATGACATAAAGAATTCAAAAACTTAAAGGACTAGCTGTTGCCCGCGACTCCGTCCGCGTGGTAACAACAATGAGAATTCTTATTTTCCTGCTTTTCTCTTGAAATTTTTCCGGAATTTTCTTTGCTAAAAACCGTACGGAGCCCGAGACCTTTCCAACGAATGCAAAACGCAAGCGTCAGGGAGGAAAACCCGACTTATTTTTATATAATAGATAGTAGTTTGTCGGTAAAGCAAATTGTTTTTCACGCAGTGCGTTGCAGCTTTGCTTTTTAATATATATGTAGTTAGAAAATCTTCCATATACCCATTGCCGTAAAAACATTCGCCATGGCTGTGATATGTACCGTGTGCTTTAATTTATTGTGGCTTAAAATTTTCTCCTATACATATCTATATCTCTATATATTCGTCGGTCTGAGAACTTTTTATTATTAATCAAAAAAAAAATAAGCACTTATCAATCTCATGTAAGTAAGTAAATCGCTCCCTACATTACGCGAAAACACGAAATCTCAAACCTAAAAGCTCGCTTAGCCATTCCGTTTAAAAAGAAAAACGAAAGTATAAAAGAAAGAAAAGCAAAAAAGAAAATGAAAGTGTATAAAAGCTGCAATGTCTCGCTAATAGGTCGCATTCAGGATCCAGGCCATGTTTGTTAGGGGGAAAGTATGCGGCAGTGCATCTAGGTCACCTCTGTAAGGACTTCAGCTTACAGTGACACGACCTGACCTAGGTCACAGACTGAAATCAATACTGTGTACCAATTTATGTAAATACTGGCCCGTGAAATGATTTAACTGCATAATTGTGTTGTATAATAGATCTATTACGCTTTATAGTATAAATGCGGAAGTTTGTCTGTTTGGTTGTTTATTCATCATGCCTAAAGTAGGGAAATAAAATATTAAGTATTAGTTGGGTCAGATTTAAGGATACTTATGTTTCCGATAATATGTGTCTCTATGTCTCCGTGTTACATCTTCATGCCCGAACCGTTAAAAAGATTTTACTGAAATTTGCAATGAACATACTGTGAGACCCGAGAAAGGAAGTATATAATTTTCATTTCGAACAAATGTACAGTTTCCACGTGACAAAATGCCTTTATATTTTTTTCTGTTTTGAGCAAAAGCCTTTATAGAAGGTTAAGTTTTTTTTATCAGAAATTTAAAAAAACAATTGCATAGGTTAAAACATAATGGCTAACCAATTTTAATTTTAAAACTAATTTATCAGGATTTAACGCGACTTAGTCTAATAGTCTAGTAATAAAAATATAGTTTTCATTATAATGCAAGAAGAAAGTTCAATATTTCAAAATTAAATTTTGTCAAACATCTTAAAATATTTTGTTCTTAGCATAATCAGTACCTGAATTCTGCTATTTTAAATTTAAAAGTCGTTTCATTCCTTGTCAGATCTAGTCTCCGTTTCTAATAAGAAACGGAGTACAGCTTTGTTAACTAACGATAGTGTAGCGAGGAACATCGTGGCCTATTTTACTTTACGCAACATGTTCACATATTTGATTGTGTGATAAATTGACTTCCTGATAACATTTTGATAAGATGATCTGCTCTGACGCGGGGTGAGCGCCGAGCGCCAATAATACGCCCTATGCCTAGGGCTGACTCTTATATCTAAGCCTCAAATAAAAAAAATAGCCAGATTTTTTACGGTGATGTTATAAAAATGATTATTTAAAATCACATCTTTGCATGTGGATTAATTTTAAGCTGCCCTCCGATTTAAGATGCGATTCTGTACGGATTCGCATCACAAATGAAAGACAATTAAAGTAATGAAATACTAAATTGTTATAATTATTTTCTCGCGCCAGATTTGTATGATCAATTTCATAAAGTCGACAACCCTAATCCGCCATGTTATTTACGTATGGTCTGAGGACACTGCTGCTCCAATTAAAATTGAACGTCAAAGGAAACCTGAGCATAATTACAACATTAACTGAAGAAAAGTATATTTTATTTTTGTATATATTTTAAGGATGAAATTATCAAAATATTTTTTTTTCGTTTACGAATAAAATTTTATGCATACTTTACATTTTAACAATAAAAGGGACACAAAAATATTTGTTCTATCTTTTTTTTTCTATCTGGATCCATAAATGATAAATCCATGTAATTTACCATCATACGAACCCGGTAGGCAAACTAAGTACATTTTTATCCAATAATAAATTAAACTAAAAAATATATAAATTCATGTTATTTATGTATTTTTCCTCGTACCAGTAAGGTACGTTTTTTAATAGTTTATAAATTTTTCTTAGCATTTTTTTGATAATAAATTGTATTTAAACAATCATTATTTATAAGCTTAATAATTTCAAGGTGATGAAAACTCATCTCTGTCATCCAGGACTCGGTCGGGCGGCGCGCGTTTTCCTCGATTCACTTTTGAAACTTTCTAACCCTGTGCGGCGCGCGGGGGGCCGCGGGTGCCAGAGAGAGGGTACCGACCTCATTGCCCATTGCCACTCCTCCCGCCGAGCCGGCAGGCCATTTTTATTAAAAACATTACCGAGGAATACGCCGCGCGCGGAAATTCGTGTCGCGTCCTTAAAAAAATTAAAAACTTTTTTTCCTTTGTGACGTGGAATCGGGACTCTCCGGGACAGTGATAACATTTTTTTTTTAATCGAATCTCCTGTTTTTATCGAAAAAGTGTGAAATTTATTTTAAATGTAGCAGTGCGCCCTGTGGACTGTGGTCTATTTTCCGTCTGGTGTCGGGTGGTATCGGCTGCGAAAAGTGGCGAAGCTCGGGCGTCGTCGGGCGTCGTCGGCGCGGCAGGCGTCGCGCTCACCCCGCTCGCAAGAGACAGGGACGGCGCGCTCGCTGACATGGCGACAACAAGAATGGATTGATGTTTTTCACGTGGAAAACTCATCCCCTGAACATTAGATGCACTCGATTACAGGTAAGTCGCGATGACTAGTTGATAAGCGAAACCAGTTTACCCGTAATGAATGCGGACGTCGACGATCATTATTACTCTTTAATTAACTTTTTCATTAGGCGAACGATATCGGTAGACGCTCAGGCTTCACGGTCGCGTTATCCTTAATTTATTTATAGGCGACCGATCGGGGAATATGCCACCTAGGTATATCGATTTACGTCAGTCGGCATTCGGGAATAGATCCGTCGCTCCGAATATAGAGGTGACTTAAATAGCGGGGCCAGGCAGCGAATTCACCCTCAGGACGGTCGCGACTCGCGCGAGGCCAGCGTATTATTAGCCGCTAGCCGGAGGACGAGCCACCCCGAGCCGATGCACGGGAGGATCGATAGATTTCGATGAATCAATATTTTACCGTGCACCCTGCGCCGAGTGGGCGGCCGGCGCGATGATGACGACGTATTTTTTGTGAGATATTCGAGTCGCGAGGCGGTCGGGCCGGGCGGGCGAGTGGCGAGGCAGCGCGGGGTTGCGGCGCACCCGCGGCTCCGCGCCACCCGCGCGCGGCCGTCAGTCGTCGGGTGAGCGGGGTGCGGCGCTAACGCGGTCTCGGACTATGGCGGAAGGGCTGATCCTCATCCCATAAAAGGGTCGAGTCGTTGTAGTGCAGAACGTGGTATGTTCCCTTATGTTAGTGCAGTGATATAATAGCCCGCCGGCGGCTCCTATCGCGACGTATCGGTGATTTAACGTGGAAAACGTAGGTAATAATGCCATTGTGATGACGTAATGTAACGCGCTCGACTGGGTGCGTAGTAATAATTTGTGCGCCCGATTGCTGTGATATCTGTGGTCGGCACCTGTGGATGTGGAGCGGACGTTTCGTGAATATGAATAAATTTAATATCAATTCTAATTGGAATCTTATTAGCATTTTTAATTTGGTGCGTCGTGTCGCTAACCTTTTCATGCTCGTTTGAATATTATGATATAATATTAGTCGGTGTTAATATGCTGCATATCGTTATGTATGTCGGTCGTGCACACGTCTGTATGGGTGATGTTGTCGTACTGCAGTGCGCTGTCCGCTGCAAGTCGCGCGCTCTCCGCTCTCCGCTCTGCGCTCCGCCGCCGACGGAGGCGCCCTCGATTTTTTTAACCTTGATTGAATCTATGAGCTATCTAGTGGTTGATTCGCAGCGAACTTTAAATTCATAAGTGCCCTTGAATATACTTTTTGTGTTTAAATAACAATGAGAAAAAACTAATTTATCGTAGGCGACGTGATAATAATTACGAATTTTACATTAATTATAGCAATTTATCATCTTTATGATTAACATAATTATATAATGTTTTTATTACCCATGAGTAACAATAATGAGTAAAATGCATATTTACCATTAGGTTAATTTGTTTTTAATTAAGTAAAATATTATTAAGATAAATAAAACATGATTAAGAAACTAAAAAATTAGATTCTAAACTTGTATGAATACCAATAGACGATAGAATACTCCCTAAATTAAAAAATATGTATTTAACAAATTGTAATAAATTTCCACATGAAAACAATATTCTAACCTAAAACTAACAATAGACAGCTTTAAGTTACACTTAAATTTTTAACGAAGAGCAAACACGTCCAAGGTTAATTATTTCCCTTAGTCACTAACTTAAAATAATAATTTATACTTAACTTTAGATAGCTTATCAGGCATCATAAACATTATTGCGATGTCTGCAATCTACAGTCACTGAGATAAATTGAAAGGGTGCAATACTTTTATAAATGTTCAATGTAATCTCGTGCGATCGTTATTGACCTTTTGTTCCGAGTCTAATGAGAATATTCTCCGTCCTTTACAGATCCCATAGCACCGGCAAGATAACCACTATGAAACAAATGAAAGATGGCTGCTGAGCAAACCGTTCGTTGTTGAAGTTTTGTTGTATTGTTCATGGATTTCGATAGAGCATATGTATACATCGTTAAATATTGTTAAAACGTTACTCGTAAGTCTCGACTGATAAACGATCATATCTTCCAAAGAAAGGAGACAAAATGGCTACGCAAAGATTTTGCTTGCGGTGGAACAACCACCAGACCAACATGCTATCCGTGTTCGACCAGCTCCTGCACGCGGAAACCTTCACAGACGTCACGCTGGCCGTCGAAGGCCAGCTTCTGAAAGCACACAAAATGGTGCTGTCCGCCTGCAGCCCGTACTTCCAGGCGTTATTTGTCAATCACCAGGAGAAACATCCGATCGTCATTTTGAAAGACGTCCCCTACTCCGACATGAAGAGCCTGTTAGACTTCATGTACAGAGGGGAGGTGAGCGTGGATCAGGAGCGGCTGACGGCATTTCTGAAGGTAGCCGAGAGCCTGAGAATAAAAGGTCTCACGGAGGTGAACGAGGAAAAATGTGATATCCCAGCTCTGACGAACTCGCTAATACAACAGCAGCAAGGCAACGCGCACACACCCCCGCCGCAGTTGCACAGAATACACCCCTATATGAATCAGAAGAGGCCCGCCGGCGGTATGCCGACCGGTGGAGCGCCGCCCAACTTGCTCATGCCGCTCCTGGGCAACGCGCTGATGCAACCCAAGCGAAAACGAGGCCGGCCGAGGAAACTGAGCGGAAGCTCGAGTGACGCCCTAAATACCGCAGCCAGCCCTCCCGGGGAATTCGTACCTGAGTCCGCGTCGCATGCGTCATCGAACAGGGTTGGGGACCAGTTGATCCGTGGCTCGCCGGAAATGCTAGAGGTTAAAATGTCAATGGATAGCTTCAACGCGGAGGACGGCGCGACGTCGGGGGGCGAGGAGGGAGGCGAGGCGCTCATGATCGACGAGGGGGAGGACGCCCAGTCCAACGAGGCGCCCGCGTCCGGCAAAGACTCCGAGTCCGCAGGTACGTCCCTCATCATTTCAATTTAGAACCCATTCTAGATAAACACGTCATCGACTGTAGCTTATGTAAATATACACGGTACGAATCTTCGAATGAGTTTAGTAATGCAACTCCTGAACATTGTATAAAACCATAAACGTGAATGCGTAGAAAATATTATGTGAAATATATTGTTATTTTTGCTTAGCTGTTGTAAATATTTGTAATTTTCCTTTCTAAAGATCTAACACGAATCGTTTTAAGTGAATAAAGAGAGAAAAGCTAATGGGATATAAGCTTTGATGTTAGGGATTTAGCGAAAAAAGTGAAAAGTGAAGTGCATTTCAGTTAAACCTATATTTGTACTTATTATATTATCATAACTTTATTCTGAAGGGGTAAGTGATATGACCTGTCAAATTTTTATGAATATCATAAAAAGCTAAATGCTTATTTCTTCAATAAAAAGACTATTGCTTGCTTTTCTGCTTTCGGGGAGAGCTATTAGAGGAATGGCCAGGGGCAATTTCGGTTGTGGTAATTTTAAAAGATTATATATTTTCACTCCTATATCTAATCGAATATATTATTAAATTTACACGAGATAAGGGAAAACAAACAAGGCTTATTCCCAATAGCTTTCCTTCATTAAAACTGGAAATATTGTAGTAAATTTTCAATTCGAACGTAATTTTCAGTAATCAATTTAATGTAACTACAATATTTCCAATGATGATTTTTATGATTTACGAATTATATTACCGAGTAATCGTAAGAATGTGAACACGTAATTGTAACATTTCAGAAAACGACAGACCGCCGAAGGAGGACGCGTCGCAAAATTTTCCAACAAACGGCCCCATTCTGTCCATAGAGAACGGTGCCATCAAGCAGGAACCCGGCGAGGAGTACAGCGACCCCGTCGAGTACAAATACAACCCCGACAGAAGCCGCGAAAACTCCAACTCCCGGGACGGATCCATAAAGGAAATAGACGACAAAGCCCGACTAGGTCGCAACTTAAAACCAAAGAATAGTAAAAAATTACTACCCCAAATGTCTAAGTTTAGAGCCCGAACTTTATTTAACCAGCTCTCCGGTCTGTCCAATCTGAACCCCGCTTTGAATAGTTTCGATAAGTTTCCGCCGGAAACGGTTCTGATGCCCGCACTCGCCACGCAGCTCTTCGCGGCCGAGCTCGAGCAGACCAACCTCGGCCTGGCCAGCGAGGCCTCCGACTTGTCTCAGACCAACTGGGAACACCGCATATTTCCCTCGCCGATCAGGAAAAATAATATCGGCAGCGTCGGCTACCACGAGGAGACGAACGAGTCGGTCCGCGACTACTGCATCAAGGAGGGCGAGAACGTCTTCAGATGCAAGATCTGCGCCCGAGTGTACACTCACATTAGCAATTTCTGCCGACATTACGTCACTTCCCACAAAAAAGACGTCAAGGTGTTCCCGTGTCCGATCTGTTTCAAAGAGTTCACGCGTAAAGACAACATGATCGCTCATCTGAAGATCATCCACAAGAACCAGCCCAACAACAACGAGCAGACGACCAAGCAGGAGTCTTAATTCTACGACATCGTCTCTTCTACTTATACTTTTATTCGAAGATCTGACCTTAACAGTAAATTAGTAACCGAACTCGTTTCACGTAGAGTTGGATTAAATTGTTCGAGCTCTAAGTTTATCTGTACATCAATAAGTTTGTTGATATTTAAGACGCGAGTCGATTGTTATATTTATCTATTTATTTTACGTTGTTCCATTTGTTTCTCGGAGTGCTGACGAGGTTAATTCATATCTATATTTACTTGTTGTTTTGCACTCACTTGTTACTTAATTTTATTACTTACAAATATTTCAGGGTACAAAGTAACTACTCATGGTGATCGTTATTCGAGCGTAGTCTATCGACTACATGCAATTCTCATTGAACTGAATTAGTTAGTGTAGTTTAGGAGTTATTTTTACGAGTTATACCAATGGTGGAGCCTTTTTGTGAAACTATTGCTAGAGTGAATGATATTTACTATCCAGAGTATTTATATCGAAAGAGGCTATGATAGACAGAAAGGTGTTATTTATATAATTAATAGTAGAGGTGTGTAATGCATTTTCATTTAACTTGCCTAATTAGTGATGTTAGTTGTAGTTAACGATTCAACTTCTCCGAAGTGAAAACTCAACACGGGCTATGATTTTAAAGTGTAGATAGATTAGTATTTAATTTTATATAGTTTAATGATGTTGACGCGTTTTATTGAAATGTTGTTTCGTTCCAGCATAGATCATTACGGATATAAACAATAGACTAAAATAATCTCATCTAAGCAAAAGTAGGGTAGACTCAGTTCCTTAAAGTGTAAGCAGTTTTCTCAGTAGGCGCTAACTTCCCTGATCCGCGAGGTCAGTCTTAGCGGTGTGTGTGTGTCACGTCATACAATAAACTCGTAAGTTTACAAACATAGGTATCTCGAAGACAATATTGTAAAATTAATGTAGGGAAAATATGTATGTGAAAATTTTACCCTTGGGACGTGGAATTTATGTAAAAACATTATTTGAGTCGAAACAAAAACGAATGAGCACGAAGTATGTCTGAAAAGTCAAATGTTTACATGTAAAGTTGTAAATATATGCGATATAAAAGATTATTATAATTGTAAAAGTGATTAGAAAGGTGCTTCGAAAAATTATAATGGAACCATGAGATGATTTGTACATTCTATTTTATTAGATCAAAAATGCCTTAAATTAAAATTATATTAAGAGACGGTACTTATTAAATTATTTAGTTAAATTTAGAGGCAAAACGTAGTCTTCCATGTAACGATAGCCACACGTTCGTTTGAGTGAACACATTCGTCGTATCGAGGGTCGTCTCGACCACTAGATCGCGTCATGATGTTATGTTTTGGTCCCGAATCGTTTCTTATTCAAATGTAGTAGGTCCACGGAACGCTTGCCTATTAGTGTGCCTTTACTTGTATAATAAATAAGTTAAAACTACTAGGTGACTAAGAAATTTCAAAGAATATTATGTATATTATTTATTTTAATTATTCAACGTTTACAAAGTACTTTAAGAAGCTTCGTTAGACGTATAGAGACCTCTAGGCCCAAGTAGTTAATAATATACGTAGGGATATCGTCATCTCATGTTTCCTATTCTCGGCGTTCGGAAAAGTTCATACAAAACGAGGCTCTGCCCGTAAACAATATTAAGACTGTCAAATTCTTAAAAAAAAAACGAATTTATTGTACCTTTCATAATCTTTATATGGAGTTATCTTTAACGTGGATAGGTACTTAACGTGGTTTAGGGTTGCCCGCGGCGAGGCTACGAGCTATTGTCGGAAGTTTCATACGATAGTCAATTTAGCCAGTGCCTAAACTAAATTCAGGTCCCGCTGATGTCCTGCGGCTAACGGTTACCAGCAAATTACAGACAAAATCCCAGATCTCAAAGGGCAGCTCCTCAAAATTCTCATAAGTCAAATTAGTACTTAGTTAATTATTAAGTCAATTAGTAAATTATTTCTATGGCAGCTACTACATGCAAAACCCAGTCATACTTGGTTGTAATGTTTATTTTAACGGCCACAAAGCCGGACTTATACGTGAAGGCAATAAACGCTGAAGTTTTTTTCCGCCATCGCGGCGATCCGTATTCGACAGTCGTCTTGTGGAGTCTTGTAATTGTCACGGAACGCTAGCTGCGGGACGAAACGACGAGGACCTTTAAATTGAATCTTCTTTATCTTTCCTTAAAACTTTATCCTTTCAGAGTTCCTTTTATTCTATATATACATAAATTCTATTATATTTGTTAAAAGATGTTAGTGTCTATTTATGTTATAGTAAAGTGTATATCTATTGATTTCTATATTGATGAAAGATTATTTATTTAAAGCTATATCATCGATTGGTGCTAAATTAAACTTAAGGTGGTGTCACATGTGATGTGACATAAAAGAAATGTCCCTATCGTGAGCGTTGTTTGTTGATATTGTTACTTTACATATTATAATATATTTATGTGCTGGGCTTGTTCTGTTTCTTTAGAAGAATATCAAGCGGAAGGGCCGAAGCGAAGAGTATAATATATCTGCTACTTAATAGTTCATTACGGAGTATCAATTTTCACGCTTATCGCATTATGTATATTTACACAGATTATATCGAAGTAGTATTTATTCGCTCATACACTCTTATAATTAATAAAAATACGATAATAGAAAGATTTTCAAACTGTATTTTAGACGTCTCTTGTTTTCTCTCGACACTCTGTCAAATCTAGAGTTCTTAAAGCGTTCTAATTTAATGAAAAATGTTTTAATATATTGAAATTTTAATGTAAGAGATGCTATATAAGTAGAGAAATATTCCTTTACACTTGTAGACAGTGAACCGGAGCATATAGTTTGCGGGTATATCGATATTTTGGGGACGCGACAGCGCGTCCGACGTAGGCAATACTTTGTGTACGCGACTCTATCTACATTGTCAAGTTTAGTTGCCTTTAGGAAGGTCGGATTGTTGAAACGGGGGCTAAATTTGTAATTTTTCAATTTATCGATTGTTATTTTAAAATATGTATCTACGAAGTTGTTCTCGGTATGAAATGTTATTAAATATTGTAGCCGATTAGCCAAAAGATATTAATCTTCAATTTTTTAAATTGCACATAGACAATAGCAGAAGCAAAGCGTAATGTTTAGAAAAGTTTAGAATTGAAATATTAAATTATAAAAATATACAATAAGGTGTTAATTACTATTTTTAGAATCTTTAAAGAATATAATAAAAGTTAAAGCGAAACTGTAACTTTCAATTGTTCGATTTTTATTTGTATTTTTTTTTCTTCTTATTTACACCTGTTTTGTTTTGTCTAGTTGTAATGTATATTCTGTATGTGAAAATCTTGCCAAACCTATGTACTCGCACCTCTCGTGCGTTTCGGACGAGCGCGGTGACGAGAGCAACGACTTTAAAGTTTAAATTACTCGTTTTAAAGTTATTTTAATGTAGCAATGTAACAACACGGGTTATTAGTAAAGATTAGTTTAAGTTATTTATAATATAGAAGATAATGCGTTGTTTACGAAGTGGTTTTCTATTCTGTAGAAATTGGAAGAGAGGACTGATCAGGTAGGTATGACGTGCTACTCTCAGATATAGTAGAGGTAGAGGTAGATTACGATTATTTTAACAAGCTTTCTATTTTGCTCAAATTGACGCTATGTGAAAACAAAGTATTTTTGGTTCAGTACAAATTTGCTTAAGTATTTTTTTTTTATTTGTGTCCAACTCTCGAGGCTAAAGGCTTGCCGTTGCCGGTTCGGTAGCACCCGGCGTGAGCGGTAGGAGAGGCTGATCTGTAATTGTTACGTACCTTCAGACACTTGCCGAAATAGTTCCAAATGCAAACGTTGAGTCCTATTTTAATAGTAGATACTATGATTTTTTGTTATTTTTTATTTATTAAATAGTTGCTATTTTATTTTTAATTTATAATTTTAAATTATGACAATTTTCTTATTGTGTTTCTAATATATTCCGTTATCTCTCGCGTTGGGGAGTTTTATTCTTGTAAAGTCGGTAGAGTCTTATAGTTCTCTCGTTTCTATTTTATGTTATTTTTGTTCTAGTTTGATATATATTTTATTTACGATTCACTCGAAAAGTTTGTAATTTTAACCAGTTCTACGACCTTTATGTTGGTGCTATTTATTTCTTTTTTTGTCGTAATAATTAGAAAAAAATCTTGTCTGCATCGATTTTCAATCGTTCGTTACTTTCATTTTTGTCACGGTGTATAAATTATTTTGTCATTAAATTTTGAACAAATAAATAATATTATATTTTCGTCCTTTGTTTTTTTTTTATCCACTTTTCTTTATTTCGACGCTTTATTTGTGTAGAGAGCACCTTGATGTTTTTGACGTTTCGTTATAAATACAAACCACTAATTCTGCGGTGACCGTCATTTCAGGTCGCGGCACACCCGACTACGACAGCAAGGTTTACGCTCCGTCCCCGGTTAACGACGGGTCGGGCAAGGTCCGGATGTACCCGTCCGGCCGGACGGCGTCCACCTCCAACGAGTGCCAGAACGACTCCATAAACAACAACCTGTCCGGCGGGCCCGCACAGCGCCCCTCCGCCCGGAGACGGATCCGGCGGCGGGCCAACTCCGCGTCCAACGACCCCGCCGAGCAGCTTACCGAGATGTCCGTCCGTGGCCTCAACCTTTTCCGGTACGCGTCCCTCAACGAGGGCGTCTACCAGTGCACAGAGTGCGCGAAGGAGAACATACAGAAGACCTTCAAAAACAAGTATTCATTCCAAAGGCACGCGTTCCTCTACCACGAGGGGCAGCAGCGAAAGGTGTTCCCGTGCCCCGCCTGCGGCAAGGAGTTCTCCCGCCCCGACAAGATGAAGAACCACATGAAGACGACGCACGACTGCTTCCTGCCGAAGGACTGCATCTACCCTCCCAATACGTACTTCATGCTGCCGGGGCTGGAGGGGCAGCTGCCCCCCGGCATCAAGCTGGAGGCCGTGGGGGCTTCCTCCCCTCGCGGCACCCCCTCCCACTCGTCCCCGGACCCCGCGCAGGCCTGAGTCGCCCTAGATGTAGTACTGTGGAATTCCAGGTGAAGTAGGAGATAACGGAGTGCCTTTCGGAGGAGCCTTTTCGATATATTTACTTATATTTACTAGTTGTCGCCGACGTGTCCGGGTGTTTGGGTCTGAGGTATCAGGTTAACGCTACATAGGTATCTCTTCTATTTTTCGAGTAAAATTTTAATATTATGATATAGTATATACAATTTTACTGTACGTATTTTTCCATACTGTTATGCATTTAATATCTAAAGTTTGTTACGTAGAGCTCATTATGTTATAATCGTTTTCGAGGTATGGTTGTGCGAATATTAGACAATAAATATTTTATGCAATATTATGAGGGCCAGTCGAGCAGGATCTGCTGAGTTTTGAATATTTTAATTGTAACTTTAAATAAGTGTTATCGATAACGATGTGCCTTCGAGTTTTTGTAGATTTTACACGTTCTGATAATGTTATATGTAATGATTAAGCACCGGAAGACTACGACCAAAGACTGCTACTACTCTTATAAATGGCAAAATCGACTCGCAGATATTGGAATCATAAAAAAAAATAGTGAGCTTGCAGTTTCGATATGTGCCTATATATTTTTACTACTGGAGATGTAGATAAAATAGAATATATTATATTTAAATATTTTATGCATAAATATACGTGCCATAGCACATGGATAATGTTAAAACAAATTTCCGACTACATATTACTTTTGATTTAATATTTTAGGTTATGGAGGCGTTCTATGTAAAATAGTTGCCAAACGACAATCAACAGTTCTTCCATTGATAAGGAATATATTGTTAGGTGTTACGACTTACCAACTCAAACTGAACAGAAGAGTGAATACAGAGCTTTGTCATACAAAAAGTGAGGCCGGTATTAAAAAATATTAAAAATCCAAAACATAAGGATTAATTTATTTGCGGCCTTGTTAAGAATCCACAGTTAGGTAAAAATTTCTCCGTAATTTAAATATTACTTTCAAGTCCCAGCCTTAAACAAGGGAAGTGTCTTACACGGCTTTGAGCAGCCTTAATTTTTTGTTTTCTTAGCTCCGTGTTTACTTTTTTATTTGGTCTGAAGTTCGACTAATCACGCTATTGTAAGTTAAAGTTTGATTTGTAATTATTAAACCTTTAAATTAGGTACGTTTGAAATGTTTTCATAGCACGAGAAATTTATTGTAAGATTATAAGAATAGGTTATAGATTTTTTATTATCTACTTAAAGAGAAGAGTTATTGAGTTTGTGTTAATTTAGCGCACAATTTTAAGGTTAATTTTATATATACATAGGTTTGAGTTGATGTAAATACTTATATTATAAAGTGAATTATTGCTATAATCACCAATAAGGTATTATTAACAATTTTAGTGTGATTATTAGAGAGATAATAGTGTACCAGCGCCAGTCATCGCACAATTACTAGCGATTTCAAATAACGTTTCTTATGCTTTTGATCCTTCGCGCTATTTCGTTTCTTTTTTTCTTTTTTGTTATCTGCAAGCCACAGATTTTTACTTCTAGACCACCTATAAAAAAGAGGGTCTTTAAAAAGATTTCTGCTCCACAATCTTGCAAATTAAAAAAAAAATACAATTCCTATTTTGAATGCAATGGAATGTGAACAGTTTTGTGAAACCTTTTCAAAGATCCTCTTATTTAATTTTTGTGGCAAATGTTATTTATTTTCTTTTGTATTATTTTATAATGTGATATTAGTGCTAACTAAGTTAGCAGTACACTTACATTGTTAAATCATTTTTATTTCCTCTCATTTTACAAGCTGCGAGGCGGCTTGTACGATGTGCATTATGTTTATCGTTGAAATGCTAAGATTGCTAAGTATTACTATCTAAGATTTTCTATTACACTTTAGCGGGTATTGCCGCAGCACAACCTATTATTTCTACTTTTAGAGATGTTAGTATTTTTATATATTACAACGTAGTTTCTTACAGTTAGAAGTCACTAATAAATTTTTAGAATGTGTAATCAAAGCATACAAAATTAATATTTTTATTAGACTTATATCTAAGAATTTATGGAAAAATCATAAAATCTTTAATGTTTTGTTAAAGTTTTCCGAACGAAATTACTTGAATTAGTGAAGATTATATAAATCTTACTTATTATAATATCATATATTTAATACAATTAGATTCACTTTGTAGTGCAATGTTTAATGCAAGTGTTATTTTTTCTTATATTCTATTAAATTTATAGTTTACGAAAGTACATAGCCAGATCATATATTATGATTTATATTACAGCTGTTTTTCATATGACGAAAAAAATTATCAATATTTTTTTCTACGATTTTAAATTTTATTTTCTTTTGTTTGTAATGGGCACAGACAGTCAGTTTTGTTTGTAAATAATTGATATATTTTTTAAATAAAGACAAATCCTTTGAGAGTTCTATAATTGCAAGGAATCGACAGTACGTTAAAAGCTGAATTTTACCGATATCAGAAATTAGTGCCTACAAAGGTAGCTTTAACGTACCTCAAACGGGAAATAATACACTGCGATCTGAGGCGCCATTTTTTTTATTTTATAAAAGGTAGGCAACGCAGCACATCTGTCATATTATCGTTTAACCCGTATTTTTGTAATTCTTGTTAACTGTACTCAATAATTACTGAAGATAGATAACTGTCAATAGAGTAAGAACCTCTCCATACCAAGCGGATTTGGTACGGAGTTAAGTTAGCGGATGACTTTGACAGTAATTTGCCTGAAGCTATTGTCAATGTCATCCGATAGCTCACTTCACTCCGTATCAAATCAGCTTAATGTGGATGGCTCTTAGATTACGTTCCAATTTTTTCAAAAACTCCTGTTAAAGTTAAGCGTTGATTAAACAGTAAGCTGTCTTTATCGATCCTCATTTTAGGAAAGATATGGTATAAGAAGCTTGATAGTTTTTAGACAAATAATTATATATCTATAACAGGCGTTGGCGAAATAAGTACATGATGTTCTCAAATACCTACCTATCTATTTACCTAAGTTTTAAAATTAAAAATATATATTACTGCTAGAATTCTATAATAACCTATATTAACATTACTATCACAGTTTAACTGATATATTAAGGATTTAAAATCGTCGGAAACAAGAGCTTTAACGATGAATTGGTTATAATAACAAAAAATATTTTGTAAGTGAAAATATACCATCGCATGGAGTGATGCGAAATAATGTACACTACGAATAATAAAAATATAATGACTAAACGTGTTATGTTATTGAAGAAATACATTCCTCTTGATTTAAGGCTGACATCGATTGTTTTATTTGACTTGCCAGGTCAGTGTGTTAGTCTACTAGGTATTTATATTATGGGCTTGTTGACTGAAATAAAAAGGTAAGCTTATTTTTAAGAAGCTCATACGTTGTGTTTAAAATCCGCCATTCGTTTTACTGTCTTTAATTTTTTTTGCTTTTAGTCTTGTTTCATAATTCAATATAATATTAATTTAAATTAGGAAATTAATTTAGTATGCCTTTTAAGTTTGACTATAAGTCTTGGTAACGTCAAAGAGGTAAAATTTTACCTGCGTAACTCTATTTTTCATATCGACATTTTCAAGAGATTGAATGAGTACCTACCTATCTATGACATTAATCTTATGGCTACTCTTAATATTCGGCGAATATAGACGCGCGATGACACGCGAGCACGATTGTGAAGAAGACATACTTGCCTCTGTTCGCTGATATTTGTTTTTACTACATGTCTTTGTCTTTAAGGTATGATGGGCTTTGTTGACTGAAATAAATGGTAAATAAATTTAATCTGTGAGTTGACAAAGTACTACAGACGATTATGTGGACGCTTGCACGATGATCGTGCCTAATAACGAACATTGGCGACTATGCAAAGGCTGTTCTCCTTTTCCCCATTTCTGGCTAACACTGTGTACCCACAATCACAATTCACACCGACCATACCACTACGAAGAGTCGATTCAAGAAAGCATAGGTAAAATCTACAGAATAAATACTCATCGAATATGAAATTCACTAATAAATAAGTTCTATATGTCTATTCTAGAATACATAACATTCGAAGACGACAGCGACTTCAACATGCCCGTCATCACGCTCGAGGTGCTAGCGAACAACAGCCAAGAACCAGTAACCACAGAACCGGCAGAGGAATTACAAGAAGCCGGCATACACTTCCTAACGGATGCGCAAAAAGAGGAACTGCTAAATGGTAAAGAAAAGGAGGATACACCTAAAGATACGAAAGTAATCAACGACTTCCTGGAGTATATGACGCGGAATGACGGCAGTGTTGTGTGTAAGCTGTGCGGCGAGATACTGCAGAGTCGGACACACTGGTACAGACATAAGTACAAGCTGCACGTCATACAGCCCCTCAACCCGGCACCTCTCTTCCAGTGTGAACAGTGTCTCGTGTACTTTAAAAGTAGGAAAGGTATGATGTGTTTGGTATTTAATCCTTACTAATATTAAACGTGTTTGTTT
The DNA here is from genome assembly GCA_026546445.1 of Cyclargus thomasi. NCBI lineage: Eukaryota > Metazoa > Arthropoda > Insecta > Lepidoptera > Lycaenidae > Cyclargus > Cyclargus thomasi. Next base: position 475,398 of record JAOTAV010000023.1, on the reverse strand, counting down.
GTCCTTCCTTCATGCCCAATAGAAGCAGTCAATTGATTTGATTTTTTGGTTAGTTGAAAGGATGGAGAGTAATCATAGGCTACATTTGGTCTTGGGAAAACATCACGTTTTTTTTTTAAATCGTATCTTTACCAATTTTTCGAATTCCACGCGAGCGGAGCCGTGGGTAAAAGTACTGTACTATGTACTATGTAACTAAAGGCTGATCAAGACTTACTAAGTTTAAAGCATCATAAGTTGGCACAAAACTTCATAAAAATAACCAAGTTTTTATTAAATTCTGTGCCAACTTATTATAATACGAAAATAAACTGTCACTACTTGCTTAAATAAGGTTGACACGAGAAAAAAATAATTCGAATTGTGGCCGAATTTCTTGCATTTTCCTCATTAAAAATTTTATTTAATTGTTATAGATAGTTTCATAAAGGGAGGAGCAGAATAACTTAGATAAACTCATTTTCATATAAAAAAAAATTTTACAGGTTACATAGGTCATCTAGCTAGTAGGCACAGTGACGTCCTCAGCGACTCAAGCCCTGTAATATCCAACTTACAAATCTGTCAGAAGGACCCCGAACCACCCCAGCTTAAGGAAGAACCAGACCCTGAGCTGTCAATACCGAAGTCCAGCGTGCTGAACTACCAGAATAGCAAACCGAATCCAATAAAAACGGAAGTGAAAAAAGAAAAACATTTCAAACCAAAAGGTTTGTACGTTTCATTCTTGTAAATACACCTAAAATATTTAGAAGTGACAGCATAAATCCAAAGTTTTACTTTACCTACTACGTACAAAATAAAGCCAAAAACCTCAAGAAACCGTTAAAATCATTACCGTTCTTTATGGCTGTTGTCACTAAGCTGCGTAAAAAATATTATTTTATGATGCGAATGTATACTATATTCTCTCTATCTAGACCTACACTCTAGACCGAATACGTTCTGCTTCAAACTCAGAACCATTTGAAACGTTTATGTTAGAATTTATTTTGGTCCTTTGAGCCGGACAACAGTTTTACTTAAAGACTGCAAAAATGAGTATTTTAAAATAAATTTAAATTTCAGCCGAGCCAAACGACAAATCTGAGTGGGAGAAGAAGAGATCGAGAGAAGAGAAGTTAGTAGCGGATATAATAGACCGAGTGCGGAAAGAGTGCGAGGCGCAGGGGTCGGGCGGGGCCGCACGGCGCGGGTACACGAGGCGGACCACCGTCATGCATACATAGCATACAAAAAACGTACAAGCCAATTTCACCAACGCCTGTTGAAGTTAATCGCTATGCCGTTACTACACGCAATGTGCAAACTGCGAAAAACGATAAATGGGAATGCAATGTAACGCAAACGTTTAACATGTGAAACAGTAGATATCTCGTCTAATTTTCGTGTTTGGCAGCGATAGCTTACTAACGCTAATCTAAAGTACGTTGGATTGTAAATCGTAACAAGGTGGGCCGTATTTTTCAAAACGTTATATGACATTCGAGTCGTTTAAAAAATACGACCATAGCCGTTGCGACCTGAGATAACGTGCGTTCTCTAGCAGGTGAACTATTTGAAAGACTGTTTATGCAAGGTTTGTAAGGTATTTTGACCGATGTTAATCGAAAACTGCTGACAAAAAACCTGTCATATCTGGCAAAAGACAAACGATTAACACTAAAATGCGTCGGTGAAACTGGGACTTAATGAGACTAATATGTTCCTCTAGTTCAGTTAAGAACTCGCCTAGTAGGCCGTATGTCGTGAAGTGACGTGTCAAAAAAGTATTTTGTGTCAAAAATTTCGTGCCAAATTGCCAGAGTTAAGATGGTATAATTTTTATAGCAATATTGTTTTGTTTTGTAACTTTGTTAGGTGTACACTAGACGTTTCTTCCAATTGTTGGCCAATTTCGTCGAGCATAGAACCAAAGGAGCGGAAATGTTATTAGTTTTGTTCGGAAAAAAACATTCGCCCAAAGCCACTGCGCCCTGATTGGTCGGAAGTATCGGGGTACGTACACACAGGTCTCTTATTGGTGCGTACTGTTTTAGTGCGAGCATTAGTTGGTTGGTGGTAAATTTATCAGTGCCAAAACACTGATGGGTTTCGGACCCGAATGGCTCACGTTACTTCTCTATTGGTTATATGCTCGATGGTCAATTCTTATACGTAAAAACGTTTTTACCTACCCACATACGAGTAGGCATTATAAATTGTTTAACTCTTACTCAGAATATTATTGTTAAATTTAGTTATGCCTTAGTCTAATCCAGTAACTATTTTTGTTACTATTATCTAAATATTCTTTAAATACTAGTTATTATTAGGAGTTGCTACGTGACTCGACCTCAGCTATGGAACTTTGAGTGAAACGTCAATTGTTGAATTGTTAAATTGACCCTAAAAATTTAACTCTTCAGAATATTTTTTGTAACAATCTTTAGAATTTATGCATTTCAAAAAATATCTTCTTAACCATAATTAAAGTATACTATACTCGATAACATTAAAGTTGCATTAAATCTAAGACCGCATATATGCAAAAACGGCGTTTCATGACATATCTTCATAATGCATACGTATGGAATTCTAAAGCCGAAAACAAATTTATCGGTCGTGACCGGACGCCGCTGACAGCGGGCATATAGATAATAATTGAAGACATAAGTGGAAGAAGCGGATAACATTTTTACAACATTTAAGTAAATACTATTTTTTTCTATAAAATTGCAACAAATCTTGTAATTTACCTATTTCGTTAACTCGCTAGTAGTGTATCTAATGTTAGTTACCCGCTTCTTCCACTTATGTCTTCAATTGTACATTGAAGTGTGCAAACTATAAGATGTACGCCGCGGACGTTTTTGTATGGGCTGTCAGTAGGCTTGCCAACTCCAAAAAAGGCATTTGCAGGACTTTCCAGCTCGACATCCGTGACTTGTCTGTATTAGGCGGGACACAACAAATATTTCAAATATTCTAGAATTTCTAGATGACGCTCGCGACTCTTGTTATAGCGGCAATAGAAATACATTATCTATAAAAATTTACTGTCTAGCTATTACCGTATTTGATATACAGCTTGGAGACTGACAGACGGACAGGCATCGAAGTCTTAGTAATAGGGTCCCGTTTACCCTTTGGATATAGAACCCTAAAAATAATAATACTATCTAGTCATACATTTCCAGGAAAAATGACGACCCGCAAGGGGTCACTGCGGGACGGTCCAAAATTCAACCAGAAGCGGGACAGTCCCGAAAAATTCGGGACAGTTGACAAGCCTAGCTGTCAGCCGCGTCCGATCAGTTTGTTTCCAGCTTAAGGCGCGTCCGGTCGCAACCGATAGTTTGTATTCAGCTTTAAATTCATTTCCTTCACCACGCTCGGTTTTGAAAGATTTGCGTTCACGATTTCAAACGCGTGCATCAACGTAAAGTTTCACGTCATGCCGTGTCGCTTTAAACGCTTATTGGACCATACAATTTCAAGGGCTATGCGAAAAGGGTAAGCGCGTACTCGTGTTAGTGCAGCACTTATTACGCCTCCCCTATTCGGGCCTGAACCCAGTTTATACGACAATACGACAATAAAATATCATGCCATCGTCGCTGTCAAAATAACAAAAAGTTGCTGTAGCAGTCATAACCGTGCACGTAACAACAAATGAGTCATGTACAATCAAAAGCGGCAAAGTAGGGTTAACCCTAATTTTGACAAACAAAAAAAAATAGTTAATTTTCAAATGAAACCATAGATAATAAAAACAATTATTTGATCATAACACTGTAGCATGTAGCCAATCAGCG
>JAOTAV010000023.1:439702-453162 GCA_026546445.1 Cyclargus thomasi | reverse complement strand
ACTGGCCCTGGTTGTACCCAAGCGCTATATAAATAAATAAATAAATAAATAAAAGGAGACAAACCGTTATATCTAAATAAATTAAAACTATCCTAGTGTTTTATCGCGTAATTACTGCATCTTGGTTCGTCGTGGGGACCGCTGTAGTGATTATCGTGAATGTTGTGACATGTTAAAGATAGGTACGTGATACCGAAAATTAAACATGTAGAGTTGTATGTTTGTTATATTAAAGTTATTGCAAAACTAGATTCTTTTGTTTTTTACACCTTCTGCGCACAAAAAATCTATTGTTAAATTTAAACGAGTTTACTTGCGTCAGTAACATGTTACGTATTGCGAAACCTTATATGTAGAGACAGTGTCTCATATACAAGTGCCAATGTTGAAATGTTCATACAAAATATTTTCAAATTAAAACACTTCCATTGAGATAAAAAATGTAGTGCTTTGTGGACCATACATTAAATGCACCGTGTTTAATATTCAATATTTTGTTTTAATTAATATGTTATATATAAGCTATTTTGAACTTTTTAGTGTCCGTTTTAGCCACTAGGGTGTTCAAAATTTTAAACATAATAATATACCCCGCAAGCTTTAAAATACATTCTATAAATTTCGTTGTAAAAAAGCTGTAAGTATGCGTTTGATGAATGGTCCAATCAAAAATTATTAAAAATTCTTGTTCAGTGTGTACTGTTAGATAAAAACGTGACGTAATATTGTTAGTGTGTTAGAGAAAAAAAGCTTCATTATCTGTGACGACCGAGGATCCTGTCAGTAACTTAAAACATTTTGAATAGTTATAAAAAAACTTACCTCCCACGATTCTCTTGTGATATCAGACACATCCCCTGAACTGCCAGTGCGTTCCTAAAACAAAAATGACGTTTAGTTTTTTTTTCTACTGGAAATTTAGGTTACAACACGCTTTAATGAGAGATTTTTGTGAAGTTATACCTATCTTACTTAAATGTACCTAACTTAATTTTTTCTGAGATACTAACTATCACTAAGCACAAAATAGAAAACTAATTATAATACTGTTATCTTAAAATACATATTGCTGTTATCTTGACTGATTAGGTATTAGAGATCTGAGCGCGTAGTAGCCGCGTACTTATAACATATGTGCTTAGTACATCATCACCATCAGCCCTACCTATCTACTGATAAGGTAGATTAAATTGACCTGTCAAACAACCGACTTTATTGTGCCCATGATTAAATTTATACGAATAATCCAATTGATATAAGTGAAGATAGAAAAATAGGCATAAATGACAGAATTTAACCTAAACTTGAGAGCGTATAATTATGCATTCGCTCAAGATTGGCTGGTTGGCTCAAGATTGGTGGATTGACTGGTATGGTTCATTAACTCACTGTCAAAAAATTTGTCATTTCACTTTGTTGTTGACAATTGCGGTTTGTATAGAAATTTGACAGAGGGTTAATAAACCATACCGTCAATCTTGAGCGAAAAGACAATAATACTACATAACATAACGCTATACTTATACATATAAAAAAAACTAACGTTGGCTAAAATTTAGTCGGCTTTCTGCCTATAAACCAATTTTTTCTACATAGATTGACGTCAGGGGTATCAACCTTTTTATAAAGTCCGCACTCGCCCGGTCTTAAAAAATTCGGACGCCTGTCATACAAAAACATTTGAGAAATTTCGGATAGTTTGCGTGTTCCATAACAAAACATATAAACAAAGTGCGTCCGAATTTTTCCGATTAGAAATTCTTACAACGGGCAATTGCCGGGTGGACTTAGTAGGTAGATTAGGCGATTCTTGCCGACCTGTCCCACATTACCCCGAGGTAAGTCAACTGAGGCACATTATCATCGAGCACGCAAAATGTTTCCCCTGCGTCATTCTTTCAAATATTTAAAGAGCCCGTTCTTTTCGTCCGTATTTCTAATACATCAAAAAGGGCGTGACTAACCTTCTGTCCCTGTTTGGGTTCGTCGTCGTCCCACTCTGTGTCGCTGTCGATGAGCTCGTAGCCCTGCGCCGCCAGCGCCGCCACGTCACCCAGCGGCCCGTACCGGTCCGGCACCCAGTGCGTCAGGAACTTGAACAGGTCGTCCACCCTGGTAAGGAAATTATAGTATAAGGGCCTGCTTCGCCGCTTCAGCGTCGGATATGCCAACCACAACTTATTTTTCAGATACTCTATATTTCGTCTGTGAGATATGTTTTGGATATGTCACTTATCAGGAAGTGACGAAACAGGTCCTAAGGGTGCCGTTTCACCACTTTGTGATAAGGCTTCAGTCACTTATCAAGCAAGTAAAATTATTAATCCGTCCAATTAGACGGATTAATCATTTTGTGAGTGCCAGCACTAGGGAATTATCTGCTAGATTGCAGGGAGTTTTCTGATAGATCAGACATTTGTGAAATTATTGCTTTACCTATCACATAAATTGTGGATAGTCGTTTCGGCACTTTCATCCTAAAAGCCTGAATCAACAAAGCGGATTCTCTCATACATAGTCAGCAAGTTCGTTTCTATTTGATGTGTAAGCTGACTCGCCTAGACCGTATATTTGTAAGGGGACTTTCCCATTAAAGTACCCTTACAAATATACGGTCTAGATTGGAAATTATGTCTTGAATTGTGTAAGCGATTAAAAATATTTCAGCCCCGGCTTGCTTTACCTGTTCAGGGTATACTCCAAAATGTTTTTACACTGAGTATCTTTAGTGTATTTAAGATAATCATGCTAAAGTTTTATTAACTATACTCGTCAAAATTAATTACAATTTCCTACCATACCTTTGTCATTAAAAAACCTAAACGTACAACGTACTTGGCCCGTGTACTTAAACGACATCCTTCACACAACCATTTCTGCTGCATACAAATTACATATTCAAGGTCTGAACAACACATTATCGTCGTGTAGCTAAATTATGTACATAACATAAACGGGTTTAGACAGTAGGTATGTACAGATTATAATATAAATATTGTTTGTCAACACAACTCCATATACATTATGGAGTCAATATTGTTATTATTGATGCATTCTAGGTACCTACATCTTGAATACATACTTAAGACTTGATTGAATTATAGTTTTTATTGATATGAAATGTGTGGATTACGCAGTATTAGAGTGCGATTTCTAGCACAAAAGCCAGTATTGTAATCCTTGACTTTATTTTAGATTAATACCTAGGCCTTTGACACTTATATTGTCAAAATACTGTGTGCGTGTCTAAATACGGTAAAAAAAACGAAGTGATTTCAAATGTCAAGCCGCCGGTCATTAAAAAAAGTCATTTCCGCAGGGCTATTATGTAAAAATTGCGATTAACAAACAATCTGCAAAAGTGATAGTGATAAACTCGCGTTCAATTACTAAAGTTCGAAACTAATTTGTGTCTAAAGGAACTATTACGGCTAGATTGTTTTTGTTATTATTTGTTTTGTTTTTGTTATCAATAATTGCGCAATTATTGCTTTCGCGAGATAGATAATAGCCCTGCCGGCCTTAATTTTTACAACAACACGAAAATTTTCAAATGATTAGTAATAATTGATTTCATTCATGTCTCATCCATCCACGTCCTATGTTTATTAGGTGTTATGATATTCTTGGTGTAGTTAGTTACCTGTTTCTGGGCACACCAAACCAGTACTCGGGCTTCATGCGTTTCCGGCCATAGGACATGAGGGGGGTGGAGCGTGGGAGGGGCCGCCCCGCTGGCCGGCCCATGCGCAGGCGCAGGTAGAGCGGCGGGTCGTCTGACGCGCGCGCCGGACGGGGGATTAGCTCTGTAAAGAGAAGTGATTAGTTGATTAAAATGGAATAGTAAATATAGTTTGATGTTCGATTGTAGAGGTTTAATTTGATTGCATTGAAATGTCTAGTAACATCTTTACATATGTTTATTTTGTAAACAAAAAAAGGTATCACGATAATTAAGCTTTACACTGTTTTTTTCTCGAAGCATCGCTAAGAATATAAAGTCATGCAAAACATTGTACATAAGTAGACATTGTTTTAATTTTTTATTAGTTAAAAGGAGTTAATGGATAAAGATCCCTTTTCTATCATCTCAGTAAATAAAAATTGTGTAGTTATTACTTAGTACCCTCCAAATTTTGTGCTGCAAAGCTGTGACTAATAGCTTTTCAGAACATTTTATAATACGTATAGAATAATACTCACTATCAAAAGACGCGAATAGGTCGGGCATATCGTCCACGGAGACCATGCTGCGGTAGTCCAATCTCGGCTGCGCGCTCGACACCGACTTCGTGTGGGAGCGACCGAACCCGCCAAGCGAGCTCCGCCTAGAACACAATTTGAATTTAGAACTCATTGACAATATATTTTTTTATTCTTTTTTTTCTTAATTGCAAGCGAAAGTGATTCGCAGTGCTTAAAACAGTAAGAAATATTCATTGTCTACCTCTATTCAAGTTTCACATTGTAAGTTAAATGCTTGATTATATTTATAAGACATTATGTCAACATTTAAAGCGTACAAAATCTTATATTATTAACGTTTAATTTCTTAACATTCATCCACCTAAAATAGTAAAAGATCATTAAATATTAAAAACCTTAATGACAAATTAACACTAGACGTTATTAATAATAAAAACGCTTTACATAAATATAAACTCATATCCTCGATACCTGAAAAAAACATAAGAATTCAAATTTTGAAAAACATAACTACACATGCTAATAAGTTTTAAAACATTGACGTGCCAATCAGAAAACAGTGTAAGATTAACAAGAGTACACTTTGGACTAGAACTTATAGCTAGAAGGTGAAAATCCTACTGCAACCGCGGCTGACAGGAAGCTAACTCTTAAACGAGGCATTAAAACAGGCAGTTGCATATTGTATTGTTCATATGCTACGTTTTTCTTTACCAGAAAAAAAAAATGCGTACTTTTGAAATTAGAACATTGTGTTCGTTACCATGCGTGCTTTTTTCTTTAGGCTATCATACCATAGACATATAATAAATAAAATAGAAGACAGAGACCAGAGTGTCCGACTTTAAGCAGTCCTCTATATTATTTTACATCTCTGGTATTTTTGACCACTGAAAGCATACATTGGAATGCCACTAATATGCAACCGCTTTTACGGTTATAACAATAATTGGAGACCAACGGCTGGTACTAATCTATAAGCGTGTCGACGTACGGCTGACGGCCAGTGCATTGACATTAACAAAATATTCTATCCACTTCAACTCTATACCATCCTACCTAAATGTATTTATTTTAGTTGTGCCCTGTAACTTCAATTTTTTTATCGTTTCAATAATTTATATCAAATTTTCGGCGACCGGTATAAAGTAATAGCACAACTAAAATCAATATCTAACATTTCATCTTCTAGTAATCCTTAAATAATCATGCTTATAACAGTTTATAATAAAATTAAGCACGAAAGATGTTTAGACGAATGCGTTTGCAAAACATATTTTTTAAAGAAATTTCAATTTATTGTGATGCAAGCGCATTTAAGTGAAATAGGATAAACAAGTTGTAAAAAGACAAGACAATATTCTAGAGGAAACATCGGTGGGGCCTAGAGACGAACAGTGAGTACACTTATGACGACAAACGAGTGATGACCACGCTCACATTTATGAGGAATAAGAAAATTATAATATATGTACTACTTCAGGAGTGATCGGCGATTGTTCGACCTACTAATAATGAGTTATACCATTCTCCATAGTCTATGGAGGTATGTTTGATACTTTCAGGCATACTTATCAGGCTTTTTAGTAAACGATTGAACCCTAATTTTCAGAGTCGGACATTAAGATAAATAAATAAAACGTCAGCGTGGTCGCACATGTAGCGGGCGCGCCCGCACGTACCCGGACGCATCGGCCGCCTCCTCCGAAGGCGTTTTACTCAGGAACAAACCCGTACCGAACTCGACTAGGTTCATTGGCGAGCTAATGAACGCAGCGGAGCCCGGCACGTCCACGGTAGCGGGAAAATTAATTTGCAATATTATTTTTTTAAATTAAATTTTGGTGTGTCAATTCTGTACGGCCGGGATGTATTGGACACTAGAGTGCTAAAGGGTAATCGAAATCGCAAAAAGCGCTGCAGTAGCAAGACAGGGCACACTTTTTGTGTGATTTTGAGGTTATGTCACGTGACACATAACCTCAAAATGAACTCGGCGCATCAAAACTTAGTAGATACTTTTAAAATGTATTCTATTGTTCTGTGTCTCTAGTGTCCACTTTATAATATTGCAAAGAGTATACATGTCCTGTGTTAGTGTAGCATATATTCTATATCTAAATTGTGTTCCATTTACTTGCATCCTAAGTTTACACTTCGGCGTAAGCTTAAGATTTAACAATCTGTTCAAAATACGTGTTAATTGGTGTTACAGTAGTTATCATAACATAGTATACATTGCGTATACATTCCACTGGGGCACGTGTTAGCAAACGGGTCGCTAGAGGGAGTGAGAGATATTGGGGGAGTGAGAGAGGTAATATAAATGTTGCGGGAGATGTTGAGAATCTATCATACCTGTTAAAGACTTTGGAGAATACGCTCGTGTGGCTATCGGCGGAGGTCGGGAGTGAGTCGCTCTGAGAACTCGGGGCGGTGGTTTGGCCCTCCCCAGTTAGACCCTCTACCCACGATAGCGGATACGACAGGCGTTTTAGCATCTGAAATGTCATTAGGGATATCATTAAAAACAAATAAGGTATACGAAGAAACAATTTCATAATTATAAGCTAGACTTGTTAAAATATAAATGAAGGGTTGGCAACAGCCATAATTTGTCATTTAGAATATTTGTAGTTAATAGTAGTAAGACAATAGTAATAAAGACATATTTAAGTGTACATAAATATTAAAATACTAGCTTTTTCCTGCGGCTTCGCTCGCATTTAGAATAATTTTCATACAAACTTTCAACTTCTATTTCACCTCTGGAAGTAAAATTTCACAAAATACTTAAACACGTATTCATTTATTTTGAACTATGTAGTCGATGCCAGCAACTTCGTTGCGCAAAAATTTGTATATCACGCGGGAATCGTACATTTTCCCGGGATAAAAAGTATCGTTTATGTTGCCCAGACCTAATAGCTTTTAAACAAAAAAAGATTTATTCAAATCCGTCCAGTAGTTCCTGAGATTAGCGCGTCCAATAGACAAACGGATAAACTGACAAACAGACAACTTTTTTTTGTCGATATGTGTTCTATTACTGTTCCTTAGCACCCCCATATTGATTGTAATAAAAAATATTAAATGTAAAGACACTCCAATTTTACTGTTTTATTATATGTATAGACAAATTCGTTACTTGCTTAATTTGTAACTTCAGATCATTGCAGAACATTACTGTATGTTAGTAACACTTTTATAACATCAAGCATACCTTATTCTTCTTATCAGGCTTGCTGTTATCATCCTTCTGATTACCGTCGAGCGAGAAAGAGACGGCGGCACTTTTACGGGGCCTCTCGTTCTCCCCGAGCGGCGGCGCCGACAGCGGCGGTTCGGCGCGCGGCAGACAAACGGGCGGCACCCAATCCGCAGATAGAACTATGTCAGCGTCGCTGTACACCTGCACAAATTGACTTAGATATAGAGAGAATAATACGTGAAACCGCATTACATGACACAATGCACGACACGGGCGCTGCATTTTCGATATAAGTGCCGTTGATAATAATGATGTAAATGGTCTGATTCTTTGAGTTGTATATAAAATAGGTACATCGAATGATATATAGAGATAGCGAATTTTAAATATTATATTACATGATGTGTGTCTTTATAAGTTATGTTTAAAATTGAAGGTAATTTTTTGTTTTGAATTTTTTGTTATCTATCAAGATTATATACATTTATTATCTGATTGTGTAAGTTGAAACAGATATAGTTCGTAGATCAAAGTAATTTGGTCGGGTTATGTCAAACTCAGCGGTTAAATCTCGATTTACATGGATTTGACATATTCCGATCCGATTCCTAATTTCCTCCATTACACATCTTACGATACAGATTACGAACGAATAGATGTAAAAACAAAAAAATATGAAAAAGAAATAAATAAACCTTTAAAGACAAGAGAGAAATAAAGTTCAACGACAGACACGTTTCACGTAAGATAGAGAAAAATAACGAAAACTAAATTAAGTAGAAAACCATAAAAACGATCAACGTTTATTTTTGACACAAGCCCTGAAGAACTAAGCCACAAATTTAATAACCTAACAGAGTCCTTTTGAAGATGGAAAAGTAACACACACGTTCCTTGTCCCATCTCACCTCTATAGAACCACGACTGTTCTTATAGAACTTAAGAAAGTTTCTCTCGAATGTATTATCGCAGTGCAAATCGTGCAACGGCTCCGGTACTTCAGGTATAGTTTCTATCTCGTGATAATAGTCCTCGAGCTCGGTATGTCTGTGATCCTAAAATTATTTTGTGTTATACAAATGTTATAATTTTACCTTGTAACGTTAAAGTTATAGACCATTTAGGGCGTCTTAAAAAAATTGTCAGAACGTTATAAAACATATATGTTAGAGTTTATTTACTTTAAGTCAACTAATATATATATTAGTTGACTTAAAGTGAATTAACTCTTACACCAGCTTTTGCCTGCGGCTTTGCCCGCGTGGATATAAAAAATTGGTAAATATACATTAAAAAAGAAAAGCTATGTTTTTCCGAGACCAAAAGTAGTCTATATTACTCTCCATACTTTCAACCAACGCTAAGCCAACTAAAAATCAACTCAATTAGTTGCGTCGTTAGAGCGTGACGGAAGGACAAACAAACCCACTTTCCTTGTTATAATATTAGTAAGAATTACAAATTTGGTAACGCCCTAGGCAAACGATCTAATACTTAAACGTAACTGAAAGTGCCATAATGTTTCTGGTTGCTTGGAATTTAAAAAACAGCATATTATTTCGGTATACTAATAGTTCCTAGTACTTTCAATTTCAATTGCCTCAATGTGTTATCATTTTGCTAAGAGATACGATTTCTATATAACCAATAGGTAGATCCTTACCTTCTTATTATTGTTGGTGTTAACATGCAGCAGCGGGTCTCGAATATCAATTCCAGAGTCGTGGTATGACAGTTTGACGAGGTGGTGTGCTTCGGGACGCTCCTCGTCGGCTGCGTCGCCCGCCCCGCTACCCGCAACGCTGCCCGCCACGCTACCAGCTACGCTACCCGCCACGCTGCCGGCCGCGCTCTCCGCCCGCTCCATCTCGGACCCCTCAGCGCCGGACACCTCGAGGCTCTCTTCTTTGCCGCCGTCCGCGTTGGATGATACCTGGAGATCATAAACAAATATTCAATATTAGCTTATGTAGATAAAATTATGAAGCCATTAACTGTAGAATATCCTTGAAACCCACTTATAAATTTAAATTATCTAAAAAGCAACTACATTTTTTTCTTACTTCGCTTCCTTGATCGATGGACATCCTGTCCTTGCTCGGTATTGCCCAGTGGTGGTCGAGCAAGGATTTTCTCCGGTCCTCTGTGGTTTGTTGCTGAAATCATTACATTTTTTGTTTCTGTTGATTGTTTTTTTATTTCTGTTAGTTAATAATAATTGTATTGTATATGTACCGTAAGGGAAGTTGATTCATAGCCGAAGAGCGGACTTAAGTTATATGGTTGCGTTTTATCAAACCCAATCGACATATCACTACTTGCATGGAAGTAACATATTCCGACCAAATGACGTAGGTCTGTCAACAAGTCGTGCAACCGTCACTTCAACGTCTTTGTCTATATTTCTGTAGAAAGAAACACGTTCTCGGTCGCTATGCTAGGGCCGCAGGTCGTTTTAGTGGGTAAGGACTAGGGACTGCGTCCACTGACACGACAAGATGTTCAAAAGATTTTTCTTTAAATAAAAAATGTTATATAGTACCTGCAGCGCGGTGGGCGTGACCAGATCCCGGTCGAAGGCCTTGGGGAAGGCGGCGCCGCCACGCTCCTCGGTGTCGGCGGAGGCGGGGCGAGTGTCCCCTCCCTCTCCGCCCGCACCACCCGCTCCCGCCAGTTCGGGGAACGTCTCGTCCTGGACATACATCACGTCATCATTATAGCTTGATCAAAACCTCTAAGCCGCCGCTAGCGTTGACGGCCAACTGACAGAGAAAGCCACTCTCCGCTGCGACGAGCTCAAACCCAAAGCGAGGTATAGCGCTTGTGGTCAAGGTTAATAGTACAGATAGTTCAACTCAATCGTGCACGCGTCCCTATGTGTGGGTGAACCTTGTTTACTCAGACGACGTTTGCCGCTTTACTGTCACATGATTGAAAGTTGTATATTCATAGGTGAACGCACACATAGGGCTGAGCGCACAACTGAGTAAAACTATCTATACAAACCTTTGATTGTGGATATTATATCAATTTTTCTAAATATTTTAAAACATTAGCTATTAATATACAACAGTACTAAGATATTTATGAAGTTATCCTTTTATCCTACCTTGACTAGAAGAGAATCTTTGTCGGGCGAATGTTCGGTCTTGTTATTCATGTAGTAGATTTCAGCTTGTTCCACTCTGAAAATTATGAAAAATTTTTTCGGTAAGCTGATATATTAATTAAGATAGATTAGATATATGAATTAAGATTCTTAAGGCCTGTTTGACTATATATAATAGCTTATATGCCATTAAATTATTTAACAGATTTTGTATGAAGAATCTGTCAAAAAAGTTGTGGATAGCCTAACAGAAACTTTAATAGTAAGCGATGAAACAGGCCCTCAATGTTGCAGATGTTATTGTGGCTTTGAAAATAATATAAACATTAAGATGTACCTAATTCGTATAGCATATTTCTTGACCCATAAAATTAAAATGAAAATGAAAAAACATTTATTGTTCTCACCATTAATAATCTTAATAAAATAGAAATTATAATAATTTAGCTATTACATTACTTGTAGAAGACTGATGCCTAAACTAGGCGTAGCCTGAATTATAGAACACCAGACCTCTATCTTATCTTAAATAACGAATTTACACATTTTGCGATTAAAGTAAACATATTACATACAAAGGTTACATTAAAATGACAATATTATCATTAATATTTTGCAAACTATTTGTAACTACATTATTTAATTTGGAAAAATATTACGTTATTTGTATATCGAAATCATATGTCACGTTGTTTGTCCACGATTGACTCCTACCTACATCTGAATCGGTTACTAATACTATTTGCATACAGTGTGCAATAATTTCATTTAATTTGAAACATAAGTATTTTTAATGTTTTTTTATCGAAGGTTTTGAACAATCAAACTATAAGTTACATCTCAATTTCCAGACATACGTCCTTCTCATATCTAACGAACTAACGAAGGACAATGTCTTTATCAGCAGCTATATATGTATGCAAAAGTTTGCGTCTAGCACGCAATCGGTACGTACTTGTGCGTCCCGTGATCGGGGCCGTGCGTGCGCATGTGCGCTATATCGTAGAAGATGGCGGCGTTGACGACGTACTCCATCGGCGCTATCACACCGTACGACTCCGGCCCGTGCTCCATCACCAGCGTGTCGGACACGTTGGGGTCGAACATCACGGCGTTCGGTGTCACGAGCAGCACTCCTGATACCACACCCTGAAATTGGTTACATGGGGATTACAGTTAAGGGATATGTTACGTATAGAAAAGGACGGCATTAAAGTCTCCAGTTTTTGGTCAAAAATTTTTTTTATAAAAGATAACATAATATAAAAGAATGGCATTAAAAAATATATATAATATACAATACACACGAGAAAGGTTAAAAGCCAGATATTAGGAAGACACGAATCATAATAAATTCCAAAAGACATTTCTATTCGCTGACGAATAATGGTCCAATTTTATTACCTACTCATGCGCCTCCGAGCGAACTAATAAAATATATCCCGCAGGCAAATTAAACGTGCCCGAAGAAAAATAAGTTCGTTTTTCAAACGGGGGTTTTATGGGGTCAGTCGCGGAATAATAACGCGGCTATTTTTCGTGCGGCAATGTTTTCTTTTTGGGTCCCGATTCACGTAATTCGTAACTCTAGAACCACTACTTAGGGGCTGTCAATGGACAGGACAGAGCTGCCCCTAAGTAGTGGTGCTAGAGTTGAATTGAACAATGATTCACACGAGCTTTTTTTGTACATTTTTATCCCGGGAAAATGTACGGTACCCGCGTGATATACAAATTTTAGCGCAACGAAGTTGCGGGCACCTACTACATAGTGGTAAATACTAATCTAACGACACCTCTCAAGCCAAAATCCATCAAGTTGTTTAGGCTGCAGGGCGTGCCAAATAGTTATACATACATACATACATACTCCGGAAAAGCATAACCCTCCTGGTGCAGTCGGGTACGATGATGATTGCGGTAAAGTGGAATGAAGATATATTGAGGAAATGACTAATAATTCGGGCGTTGGACTTAACTTGAGCAAAAATTGACACGGTAAATGTATTATGTACATGTTGATTTAAATTGTATCTACTTTCTAGTTCCTGGCTTTCCAAACGAAGACGAATCTAAGAACTCAGCTTAAAAATATTAGGATAACATAACCTCTAAGTTAACATAATATGGTTTTAAGGCGTTTTTAAGCCCACCGAGTTTCATCAACTCATTGAATAATCTTAATCATCACAACTATTAAAGTTTAACCTACACTTTGTGGCGCCAAAGCTTAGAATATTTCCGAACACACCTGTCCATCAGTGATGTGTCGCACGTTGATCTTGAGGAAGCGCTGCGGGGCGGTGCTGGCCGGGGCCTCCGGCGACACAGGCCGCAGGCTGTCCAGGATCTCTGGAAACACAAAATATTGTTGTTACTGAGTGTCATTGTAGGTGAAGTTAGAACGTAAAGAAATTTTGGGAATATCCAGATCTGGGCGACGGTAGTTTCTTGCCATAAGGTAACTCGTTTGCTCGTTTGCCCTCTAACTAAATAAAAAAAAATATTATTGTGATTTATAAAACTTAGTCTTTTTAATATTATTTGATGTGTTTGAGTGTTTGCGAAATAGAAAGTTGCGTTCTTTGGCGCAAGAAAAAGGGAGGGCGGTGACGTGCAACCTTCTAGCAAAGCCTTGCTTGTATTTTTTCAGTGCTAATATTTGTATTGCGAAGCATTTATGATTCATGTTGCACACATCACACAGTAAATAGTTTCGATGACTCTTTTATTATGACCTAGTTAGGCCGTAAGTGTAGCTTCGTATGAATATAGCCAGGGGTTGAGGATAGAAGCTCGAATGTCTCCGTAATCGCATATAGTTAATTCCCTTAGTAATAGAAATATTAAAGCAATAATAATAATAATAATAATAATAATAATAATAATAACGCAGGGCAGCTTGTGGCGAGCTGTTGGGGAGTAGCGACCCCA
>JAOTAV010000023.1:396214-439602 GCA_026546445.1 Cyclargus thomasi | reverse complement strand
TTTTATGAGCTGCTAAATAGGGAAATATTGCAACTAACTAAACGCCCAACGAAGTGGGCCACGGGACAGCTAGTAGTTCATAAATGTTCATAATGTTGAAATTACCCTTTGGGTAGGGGAACCCTAAAAAGTAGCAGAACGTGTATTTATATACACGAACAATATTTATATAATAGCATTATATTTTAAATTGTATAAATGAACGTGACCTACAAATGCAAAATTACTTTAAAATTAAACAGCAAGAACAATGTTACGTTTTGTTTGAAGGTTTATGTAGATGTCCGCTGGGCGAGGTCAATCGTCAAAGACAGTGGCGGCCTTGATCGTTGGGATATTACGAAATAAATGTTTATTGCTAGGTTTAGTTACGTTGCATGGTCGCATTAGGTATAAGGAAATTAAAAAACCATTTCGGTCTTGTTACCATGTGAAACGTAAACTACGCACTATGATATATGGCTATTAGTATGAAGAATCTGGTACAAGTGGTAAACCCTACCCTATCTAAAAATTATTTTGTTGATACCGCAGTCATTTTAAATAAAGAGAAATATTGTAGCTGCTGCATAGTTTCTACTGAAAACCTTGAAAATCTACTTACTCTCATTTTGTTTACAACGCCTTTTATTATGCCTAAAATTAAGCTTCTGATCATTTTTCATCGAATATTGACCTCCTGGGTATATTAGAGATGAATAAAAACACTGAACAAAAAATATAGCAAGTTTACTAGGTACCCATAGTCGCGTTCTCCAAACAAGAATAATGCGGTGTTACCAGTGCGCAGTTAGTTCAAACTTTAAACGTTTAGTATATTTTAATTTATCGCTAGGAAAATAATCACAGAGGTTATCCTATTAAAGCTCATAAAAATAAATTATAATATTATTAGTTTGCTATTTTGATGAAAAAATAATAAATGTTGCTCGCATTATTTAATTTACCGAATTGATATATATACATATATATATTCAGTTTAATGTGTATTATATAAATATCGCATAGTAATTTCTAATTATTTTTCATTTAAACATAATCATATCGAACAATTTATTAATTAATTCCGTAATCACCTTCATTACAGTCTATAACAAAAGTCTATACTATAATATCTTACAAACAACTTCATATTTTATGCTCAATCGGGTATACTTTCATTTGGTACAATTTTATGGCATTGGTAGAAATCTTCATTGTCTGTGAAAATCAATAAGTAATTTGGTAGCGACACGCTTTCAAACTGGCAACACTAAATCTCTTGTCAGTGAGCCAGCTGTACTGTGTGTGTACTAAAAAATAAAACTCGAAAAGCGTAGTCGTCCTTGATGTGTCATCCATTACAATAATTCTAGGAAACGTGGTAATTAAAACGTTTAATATTCACAAATACGTTCTGTAAAACAATCGAACTCACATCACTCCAACGTTGCATCTCGTTTTTTTGTCGATTGCTTTGGTGGCAGGTAGTGGAACAAATCGTGGAAATGTTTATGTAACGCAGCAGTTGTGACTCGTGAGATAGCTGAGTGTGCGTTTTATCTTTGTTCCAGATAGGACGGCGAGTGTGTATCGAGTTCACCCGAGTGTTTGCGAGTTCAGTGTATCGCGCTGGTGATGTGCTAGTGATCAGCCCGAACGCGGTGTATGTGGAACCAGTCGCCTAAAGCTCGCCCGGGCATGGTTCCGGGCAGGTAGCGGGCGCGGGTGGCCTGCGCAGGCCCCACACAAGCAGCCGCGTGTGTCTCCCAGCGTCGTCTATGGCCGAGCAACACATTACACCGTCGTCGCACACTGCACTCACGAGAGAGTCCAGCAGGTACCAACACTTTCCAACATTACACATTGATCTCATGACACTCCCATCTATACTGATTCTGATACCTATAATCCAATAAGATTCTACAAACATACAAAGAGAGTTATGCAGTTTCTTTTTCCCCCCAGCATAATAATCCTGGCTCTTGGATAGTTTTTTTTATTAGTTAGATTATTTTATGTAAGGTTGGGAATAGTAAAAGAATTTAAACAACT
Source organism: Cyclargus thomasi (assembly GCA_026546445.1). Classification (NCBI taxonomy): domain Eukaryota; kingdom Metazoa; phylum Arthropoda; class Insecta; order Lepidoptera; family Lycaenidae; genus Cyclargus; species Cyclargus thomasi. The sequence continues at coordinate 437,568 of JAOTAV010000023.1, read as the reverse complement.
AAGGTTTGAAAATCATAGATTTTGTAATAACTTAGCTTATTCTAGTTTACTTTATTAGCATTTGTGATAATAAGGCCAGTTTTCTAACTATAAAGTTTTGAAAATCTTGATGGATCAGGCTGAAATTAAACACGCTGGGTAGATGTTGCAACAAAGGTGTACACTAAGAAAGGATTTTCATAAATTCTATCCTACAGGAGATAAAAAATTGTACAGCGACTCTTAAAATGAGAATGATGACACCTTATTTCTCACATAAATAATAAAGACAATAATCTGAGGCTTTAACCCATTTCATGTCAATGTTGGGGAAAAAATAGCTCAAGCTGGGGGTCGTGGGTTTAAATCCCAACAAAAGAACAAAAGAAAGAATGTTCCAGGGTCTTTAGATGTGTAATTAAATATTTGTATCATCAAGATATTAATATGTGAGGGGAAAACTTTGTATTATATATTAAATATCATATATCATATTTTAAATAAATAAAACACTATGCACACTACAACATGCAAAATACTCTTTTGTTTATGCTTGAGGTTTCTTTTTTAATTTAATTGCCTGGTAATGAGACCTTTATGCCAAATTGAAGTCTGCAATTGAATTGAGAATAGATTTATAGTTTTTTAGCTCCTCAACATGATGTATTTTAATATTTACGTTTGAATTTTCGGCCACAGGCCGACCCTCTAGTACAGTAAAAAAATTTTTAAATATGTTTATATAAAAGTATTAAAGGTTGTCAGGTACCCATAACACAAACCTTAGGTACTTATGACAGGACCAGACTTACTAATCCTTCCTGGATTTTGCAACAAAAATAAAGATATTAAGGCATATACATATATTGTGCAATAAGTCTCAGAAGCATGAGTTTGACTTATGAATAAAGGGCAGTTGCTATAAATACTTCTGCACATAAGCTCTGTTATCACAATGATAAATTACATTGTTAATGTGAAGTCACTTTATTGTCACTCAGATTACATTTTAAGACATGAGTGCAAGAAGCAGATACCTTCCATAAGAAAATATATTTTTACATAAAAAGTGTACATAGTTGTTTTAGGACTTGAAAAATAATTATAATAAAAAAAAGGAACATGGATTTCCTGAGTTTCTAGATATGTTAACTAGACGATTTATTATGAAGTAGATAAGTTACAAGATAATAATATGTTATATGGTATAACTTTTAGTTATATATTATTTAGTTAAATTTGTAAATTTGTTAATCTTGTGTAGTACATAATATATTGGTTACATTCTTCTACTCATGTCTTTGTATATTTGCTTTATGTATTTAAACAGTGTTTAACTAATATAATTTCGCAGTCCTTTCTGGAATATTGAAAAGTCAGAAAAAGTTTACTAAACACTGTTTAAATTTTTTATGAACAAAGGAGTGAAGAAATATATATTGCTTGCAACATAAACTTATAAAAGCAGTCATTTAGAAGACAAATAAAACTATTTGGTAATGAAATTTAATTATGATTATTGTGCTGTAATGATGTTTAACAATTCTCAAATAGTTATTTACAAAGCTTTAACAGTAATCATTTATTATTTAAAATATTAAGTACAATCATACACAAAAATAGTATCAGTAACAAGCTCATTCAAAGATTATTTTTCTAGAAATAGTAGTTATTCATGTCATTTATATTTAGAATAAAATAGCAAAGACAAAATTTGCCATTTTTGTAAACAACTAGCATATTATTTTAACACTATTGTATTACAATATTTTAGATATTCAAGAGTTGTTGTTTACGTTTGTTAATTTTAGTTCTACACAATACTCATGGGTTTATTTATTTCATTACAATAACATACTGCACTCTTTTGTTCTTGCAACCTAATGTAAACTTATATTATAAATCATAATCTGTTTTAGGGTTCCATACACAAGGGGTAAAAATGTCTGTCCGTCTGTCTGTCTTCAGGCTATCACAAGAACGGTAATAGCTAGAGAGCTGAAAATTTCACAGATTATGTATTTATATTGCTGCTGTAAAAACAAATATTAGAACCAAAACAAATTTAATAATAATGTCATACAACAAACAGGATTTTTTGCTACTTTATGCTTGATATCAATGGCCACTGGCAGGTGCTTGTAATTTTTACAAAATACTAAGTTGTAAGCTAACTATTATAAAAAAAAAACAAAATATTCAACTATGTTGGTATGGAACTCTTCGTGCGCGAGTCTTACTTCTTCACACTTAAACTGCAGAACTTTGTCAGATCAAATTTGATAATAAAAATGAGAAAATTTATTAATATTTTTAATGTTGTGTAGTACACCTAAATGAAAAGAAGACATGAGTGAAAGAAATGGAATAATGAACATTTTGAAAACTATATAACAAAAAGAGATTGGTGCGGTGACAGCTGAAATTAAAACTTTTTGTTTCTGACAGACTCCAATACAAATTATGTGAAAATAGTTTTCAAGAGTATTGTAAGGTTTTTATAAAAGAACAGGGACCATTGAGAACACACTTATTTTTGCCAAGCTGTACCAGTCTAGAATGTAGTCTCTGGTGTACAATATGTTACATATTAATATATATTATAGGAGATAAATATTTTAAGAGATCTGTTTGCCCGTAGGTCTTCTCCTAGCAGGGTGGTGGGCGGCCGGTGCTTGCGTCAGGTGCGTAAAGCTAGCCGCAGTCACAGGAGACGTCACGCCTCGCCTGCGTTTCGCACACGCCGCACGCCCAGCCGCGCCGACGAGCCGCGCACACACGTCGAGCTGCGCCGGAGCTCGCGACTTGTCAACTCCCTCCCCCGCTCCGACTACTCCACCGAGCGCTGGTCCTACGGCACCGACGTGTACGAGACCCGCTACGACACCCCCTACCGACACGCAGACTCCAAGGGAGGCCACTCCAAACGCGGCCGGACCTCCTCGTATGATCGCAACAAACACAAACGTCTCTCGTCGAGCACGAGCGCTACGGACGAGTGCGTAGCGTACTGCACGCGCTCACGGACTGCTCTTAAAAGTGAGAGCGCTAGTGAGCAACCCAGCAAGTTGAATTGGAAACCGAATACGCCGAACTCGAGTTTGAACATCTCGGAGACGAGACAAGACTCTACGTTGAACCAGTTGGAAGGCTTGCTACCTCTGGACGAGAGGGACTTCGCCTACTCCCCGTTCAGTTCTTCGACTATAACAGATCTCCTCGACTCTGACTATTCCGTGTACAGTCCCACGACTAGCCGCAGGAAGGGCAAGAAGCGGAAACGCTCCACCCATCGATCCCTCTCCCACCGACGAAGCAACTACTTGATCGACTTCGAGGAGTGCAAGAAGAAGTTTAAAATTGAATCAGACAAGGAGATACCGGAATCGAGCAAGGATAGCGCTACCAAGAGTGGAACGCTAGACTACGAGACAGGCAAATTTGAGCCTCTGTCCTGTCAAATCTCCTGCACATACCGTTTAAGGAACCGGCCCAACCTTGGACCGCCCACAGCTACTGTCATCAGTGATAGTGCAGGTGAGGATTTTTTCTTCTATTTCTAATAATTCTCTTTGTGCTACTTTACTCTTAAGTCACTTACTTCTTAGCAGGAATGAAAATGGAAATAAAAAATTTTAACTGCTAAAATTTGTTATTTAAATTAATAAGGATTGATTTTTAATCAACTTCCAAAAATACGTACTACTGTGTCGGTTTTTATATTTTTCAAGATTTATTTAACATTTGAGCCTTAACCACACGCGAGCTGATAAGATTCATCTTGCAACGTCAACAACTTTTCATTTTATGTCATACATTTTAGTTACACATGAGAATTGTAACCGCAATTTCTGTTATCAGCGTTTCTTATCGCCTATGAAGTGCAGCTATTTATTAAAGATAATGGTTAGATGTTAACGAACGTTGTGTTGCAGGGACACCGTCAACAAGCGACGCAGCTGCGCACACTAGCGGTGAGCACAAGACCGACTACCGGAGACAGACTCTTACACCACCCTCGTTTAAGGATATTCAAGGTATATACATAATTATCGACTGGTATCTACATCGTTATCACAACAATAAATTGCATTATTATTGACAATTATATGCGTCGCTAATAATTTTATCTATATATTAATATAGCCCGAGCGGAAAACTTTGTACACATTTTTAAGGAAGACGCGTTGATGTAAATACATGAAATTTCTCCCAGTTATAGTTAATATGTAAGAGGAGCGTGGAATAAAAAAAAAGCCCATATTATTTTTAAAAATTAAATCTTAAATCTTGGATATTTTTAATAAATAAAACGCTACGCATACTACAATGCGCACACTACTATATTTTGATATGACACGATAATCATACACGAAATACTCTTCTATTTATGGTTTAAGTCTGTCATTTTTTTATTTATAAAATTTAATGCCCGGTAACGTTTTTTAACCTTTAGGCCAAATTAAAGTCTGTGATTGAATTGAGAAAATTAAATTTATATTTTTATAGCTTCTCTACATTGTGTGGATGGATTTAAATATTTATGGTCGAATTTCGACCTTTAGTTTGATTAAACAGTCCTAAGTAATGTTAATATCCTCTCTTGCTTGATCTCTCAATTCATATTTTAAAAATGTTTCATTGTATATTTTCGTGTTTTTAGATTTTGCAAGTTTAGTAAACCTATTTAACTATCAAGTACTCGCTAAATCAGTACAAAAATATGTTCTACAAAAAAACACGATCATTAATACCCATTAGCCTACAATAATTACGCATTTTAATTGAATTTTAATCTTAGATTAATAACAATGATCATTATCAGCAAAATATAAACATTAATTGTAAGTTGATATGAGCAGTGGGCCAAGACTGATAACAAACAACACTGTTTTTCGTAGACAAGACAATATAAACATTACTTGTAGCCAATATAAGCTTCAGTCCCTCACTTCCCTCACCGACTACAGCGAAGCTAAACTGAAGACTTATCATAACTAAAGACATAAGTGGAAGAAGCGCAGGTAAATAACATTTTAAAAGCTGACGGAAAATAATGTGTATTTGTTGTATAGCTACAACGACAAGCTAGATAATGAAATCGCTATATTATAAGATTTATCAAAATCGTATAGGAAAAAATGAGTATTTACTCAAAGGTTGTAAAATGCTAGTTGTTCGCTTCTTCCACTTATGTAATTAATTGGCAGTTTAAGTATGAGTGCACTAGTATAGGCAAAACTTATTACAATCACACAAATGTTAGACTAGGTACTATATAGTTAATTTTAGATAGCCATTTACAAATTTGATTTTTTATTGTTTAGTTTTACATTATAGCAAGTATCTACACAATTTTGCTTCTGAACGCCCAAAGGTTGACTGGTAGAGAATGCCATTAGGCATTACGTCCGCCTTTGTACCAGTATTGTGCATTAAGTATAAATAAATAATAAATGTCAATACATTAGTATCGATGTTGTGGCTGACATAAGCCTATTCCACTTTGTATTTCTTACCTGGTGCAATTTTACCTCTTTTTAACTTATAACTTCCTTATATAGACGCAATAATAATAACTTTCTACTATTTTCTTATTACAGAACCCAGTTCATCGAAGGCTCCACATTCTGACAGCAAACTCCTGATCGTACCTCGAGATCTACCATACCTACGTCAAACAAACGCTCGAAGAGTAAGTAACAACTCCCAATAGAACTAAACAAAGTTAATCAGAAACTTAAGTTCTTACGCGGGTTCTTCTTACACGGCTAGTTCCCAAACTGGTGGAAGGTCAACATGTAGACATCTGAAAATATTTGTTTCAAATTTACTTGAAAATGAGTTATTTTTTAATTTAAAATAACGATTTGCGACATGTGCTATAGTTTATTTTCTAATAGCCTATTTGCAAAAAGGTTTTGATTACACCCGATATTAAATTTTGATTGAGTTACAAAGTTTTAATACTTAGTAATAAACTTTCCGTTTGGTTCCGAGAATTGTCTTGTTATATTATACTTAATTAGTTTTGGTTAATTAGTTTATTAATGACGCCTATTAGGTAAACACCACAAATTACAAAAATATAATAAGTGGTAATGTGGTGTTGTTGTGTGTTCAGAGTATTGCAGCTGCAACGGGTGCGACCCTGGGTGCTTGCTTGACGCGGGGGGCGAGCTCGCACCAACGTCAGAGACCAGAGTCCACCTCCAAAAGACATGTATGTAGTCTTTAATGTATAATCTAAAATGTCAATGTCAATAACAGTAGTTATTTTGGCTGGTAATCGGCCAAATGGCACTTAATGAAATGAATTAGATTTTTTTAACCAAAACCCATGATTAAAAAATTTCGGGTTGCGTTTTATTAACATCGACTTTCATATATTGATCTGAACTAGATGATGTCTATAACTGCGTTGCGCCAAAGTTAGTTTATCGCGCGGGAACTCTTTCCGGGATAAAAAATATCCTACGTATCTCCATAGTAAATTATAGCAAGATCGGTTCAGTGGTTTGGGCGTGAGAGGTTACAGAGAGACAGTTTCACATTTATAATATAAGTATGAAAGCATGAATAGAAAGAACGTTTACAAATATTTTGTTGCAGTCTAGCGGCGGCGAGGAGGCGGGCGGGCGCGCGGGCGGGGGGCGGCGGGCGCGGGCGCGCGACATGCCGCAACCGCACACGCCATCCACGCGACGCGACAAACGAGGTGCGTATACGTACACCCTAGTGCGTACACGTACAGCTGACAAAAAAAATATACGATCGGATCAAATGACCTTCTCGTTTTGGATGTCGGTTATAAAAGATTTTTGCGTGGTGACAGCTGAAACTAACAGTTTTTTTATTTATGGCAACATAACTGTTCTTCTCAACTTCAGTACAATTTATGCGGCTGGGCTGCGAAATGATAAGCATCCGTACTCCATTGGTCTAAAACTCGTTCCTAGCGCCGGAACCGTAATTTTTTTCGGAATAGAAGTATCGTTTTTCCTTTCAACAGACTCCACCGGTTAAGGCGTGGAAGCCTATCATACACACATACTTTCGCATAATATTAGAATATAGTTTATCGTGATTTGTGTGTAAAAACTGTATTAAATTAATCTTTGAACACTGAAACTGATGCATAGTTATGTTAACAGGCAAAAGCAGTCTGGGTTCGTGCGCAAGTGCTGGTGGTGCGATCATCCCCCGTCGGTCCCACCCCCAGCCACTCAATACGGTTAGTATGGCTAAGAGTCTTTTGCAATCTAACAGCTTTAGCATTTTTGGAAGAAGCTTTCCTTTAACCTTCTTGTGATTTAAAGTAGAATGTAACCCAAAATTTTGGTATCTTTATTTTCCGATTTATACAACATTTTTTTAAAGAGATTATGTTCATGTCCTGTTGCTGGGCAAAAGCCAAACTGGCCCATGGTTCTGCTAAAGATTGGAGTGGAAAACTTATGGGGGAGGGCGGCTAAGTTTTCCACTCCAAACTTAAACAGAACCGTGGGTTTAAATATTTTTGTTTGTAAGAGGCATACACAACGCCTTTTTTAATTTAGATCTTTTATCGTATTTACATACTAAGTTATATGTTCAGGGTGCCGTTGCTTCGACGTCGTCCACACCACCTGTGACGGTTACCACCAGCGCCATGCCGGATAACGCACCCACAGATGGAAAGCCTAAGAATAAAGGTAAATAATTACGTCTAGTGTTATTTTATTTTTTTTTGATGAGTTTTACTTCGCTCTAAAATACTGTATACATCATCTACAATGGGTGCGAAAACGCCTGTGTTTGGTAATGTCAACAAGATAGTGTTGTTTATTGTATATTTTATAGTACACGCCTTTGTCAAAATGTTATTGGATTATATAATAAGTAAATTTTTTCTTCTTATGTAATTATATAATAAAACGTAAATTTTAAATAGCTTAGCTAGAAACTCTAAACAGCATTGCTGGGACGGTCAACGGGGAACGGCGGTCTGTGCGCTTACCAACAATCCATAATATTTAAAACAAAAATGGCCTGTTTTTCTGTAGATAGACTAATAATTTTGATGAAACCCTAATAATATTTGAAATGTGAAAGCAACTAAACCGGTTTTATACAGAAAGCGGTATGCAAATAAGTTGTCTAAAAATATAGGATTCCTTTCATTACGATTAAATGCTTCCGATAGATACATTTTCTACGGGCGAAGACACAGGTGAATTCTAGTATATAACAATTACCTAAACATACATAAAACATTGTTGTTTCTTCACAGCGTCCTCCTCCCTAGAGGAGTGTGCAGGCGGGGCGGGTGCGGGCGCGGCGGGGGAGGAGTCGTCGTCTGAGGAGGGCGAAGTGGGCCGCCTTCAGGCGCTGCTGGAGGCGCGCGGCCTACCCCCGCACCTGCTCGGCGCCCTGGGGCCCCGTATGCAGCACCTGCTGCACCGCACCGTCACTGCTAACTCTGGTATGACTTTTTTGTTTTTAAAGGAGCTTACTCAGGTTGTACACAGGGTTTAGCAAAACAAATTGAAGATACTTCAGTGTGAAAGAGCAGGTCTGAAAGGGTGTAAAATTTATGGGAAGGGCCCCAGCTTCGTTAGTTTTCATACAAATAAAAAAAAATTAAACATCATGTAACATACCTTTAAGTGCTATCACTGATTAACGCCAGGTATAGTATGTTGTTTTTACTAAACTATTTTAAATACAAATTTCTTTTACAAAGTTCAAATGAAATGAAACTGTTACATATATTTAATGCTACTTTATCCCATTCCAGCGGCGTCCAAAGCTGCCCAGCTGCTAGCCGGTCTCCAGGCGACTGGCGACGAAGGCCAGCAGTTGCAGGCGGTGATCGAGATGTGCCAGCTGCTGGTGATGGGTAACGAGGACACCCTCGCTGGCTTCCCCGTCCGTCTGGTTGTGCCGGCGCTCGTCAATCTGCTCGGCGCTGAACATAACTTTGATATGGTGAGATATTTACTCGTTAATATTATACATATTTTTTTCATAATGTATTAGGCTTATTTAACTCAGAATGGGATGAAACACTTAAGGCCTTTTAACAATTTTCTGAAAAGTTTTGGAAAGCTTAATTAAAAGTATTGACAACTTAATATTTATACAATTCAGTTAGTCATTTTGTGTGTTTGAGAAATGTTTAGATTTACAATCTTAGACCGTCAGGAAACGTCTGTCTGGTGCGGTAGTGGATATATATTACTAGATATGCCCCAAGGTGTTATTTTATTTTATTACTTTAAACCCACCCTGGTTTCATAGACCAGCTAAAGTTAAACTCATACAAAAATTCAATGTTAAAGACTTGCATTGAAATTATTGCATAAAACATGCATACAAACTTGCGTTCATAATAAGTAGGAAGCTAATAAAGCATCTGTTAACGTAATTCCTTTTTACAGATGAATCACGCTTGCCGCGCGCTCACGTACATGCTAGAAGCTCTTCCTCGCAGCAGTGGAGCAGTAGCTTTAGCCGTGCCAGCCTTCCTTGACAAGCTACAAGCTATCACATGTATGGACGTCGCTGAGCAGAGCTTAACAGCATTGGATATGCTCTCGCGCCGACATTCCAAGGCTATACTGCAGGCTGTAAGTATTTTTGGGCGAGGATATTTGGATATTAGGGTTCGTGCTTATTGGTGCTCTTACGCATATTGTATTTACGTAATTTATATTAAACAATTGACATTGCCTAAAATGGCGTATGTACTCTCAGATGATCAAATGTTTTGGTTGTTTATTTCTTGTTTAGACTTAAAAATTTTATGTAGTTATTTTTGACAGATAACAATTGCTGAGGTTATTAAACTTTGTCTGTTAAACTATAAAGGTAATCATTTGTTCATTATTCGAAAACCATATTTATTGTCTGTTACCAAACATTTATAGCGCCTATAAAACTAAAAGAAGAAAGTATCATAAAAATATTTGGACTAATTTAACCCCACGCATATATACGCGCCAAAAAATTTAAGTTTATTTATAGTTCGTGTACGTATCTAATTTGATAATGAATTCTATTTATATCAAAGTCATTCATCATCATTCTCAATGGCAACCTGAATTACGTTGTGACAATCTTGATACTTGGAGTGCTGCCAACTTGTCTACTAACTTGCAACAATGTCGCCGAACAATAAACCTTTAGATTAATTTTAAACTTAGGTTTTTACAAGCGTCGTTTCTTGGTCAAGTGCATTTTGTCTCTTTTGTAATATGCTTATTTTTTGATGAAGTCGTTTAAACGTTTCTTACTTCAATTTTAATTACAACAACACAAAATATCTCTTTAGTCATAACTTCTTACTCATTTATGGCTAAACATTTTTTTGTAATGGGAAGACATTAATAAGTAATTACCGGGACAAATAACAAATATATTGAGTTATGAATAGTCTACATAGTTATATGATCAAGATATAGTATATAAATATATAAATACGTGTTCCAACAGCGAGGCGTGTCCGCGTGTTTGACGTACCTAGACTTCTTCTCTATCAACGCGCAGCGCGCGGCGCTGTCTATCACCGCCAACTGCTGTCAGAATCTCACGCCGGACGAGTTCCACCTCGTTCGCGACTCGCTACAACTACTCGCTAACAGGTATGTGTAAATTTAGGGCCTGTTTCAACGCTTCTTTATAACTGTCGTATAGGCTATCCGCAATTTACCATACAGATATAGTCTGTCAAATATGTTGTGGATGGCCTATCCGACACATGTCAGAAAGTGGTGAAACAGACCTTTAACATTCTAAATTATTATGTAGCAAAAGGTTTTTTTCCCCCAATAACTTTTTTAGGGTGAAAAAAACCGGACTCTTAAGACACTGTGTCTAATCTAATATAAATTTTACTGTATCCGGTCCAGTAGTTTCGTAGCCGACTTGAAGTAAATAATGTTTGCAAGCTAACCCTCACTATAATACCGCAAAACATAAAAACGTCTTAAACGTCATCAGTTTACACACAGTCGGCTTTTCAATGTAAAAAAATCATCTCTATACGTATATTTATAAATTGTTTCAGATTGACAATCCAAGACAAGAAATCAGTGGAATGCGTGTGCTTGGCGTTCTCCCGTCTCGTGGACAGCTTCCAGCATGATCCCGCTCGTCTGCAAGAGATAGCTACCCCGGAGCTGTTGACCAACCTGCAGCAATTGGTCAGTAACAATTATGCGTTTTTGTGACGTAATTTAACTAATTATTCCAAAACCAAAAATATTCGTGATTATAATATTATATCCTCGTATAAGGGTGTTTGGCACTTTTTGTAAAAGTAGGTCAATTTATTTGCAATATAGCCACTTTTCTTTTCTCAAAATAACCTCTCGAACCAGTCATAAAATCTTTAAATTTTTTAAAATTTCAACTTAAAATTTGAATGCGAAAACGTTGTCTGCTATGATGAAAAGTATGTGACGTCACTAATAGTAAAAGAAAAAACTGCTTTTATTTTAACTTTTCTTTTTATTACATTAATTAAATTTAAAAGATATTTTAAAAATCAATATTTAATTTTTAAAACCCATTTCTAAATTTAATAAAGAATTAAAAAATAAGAACATTTTACACTACCACGTTTTCATACCACGTCATTTTACGTCACAGACTCACTTCATGGCGGACAGCGTTTTGGATTACGTGATAAACAGATGAAATGAAATGACATTTTAAAATTGAAATTATAAATTGATATCGTAATATATGAACAAAAATCAATGTATTTAGGTATCCAATTGATTAAACTATCGTAATAATACATATGATAATATATACTCTTTTTTTTTATTCATATGGGCAACTAGCCTATTAGCATAATTGGTTTAGATGTGTAAGCTTTAAGATGCAAGTGACCTAATTAACCTCCATGCCAAATTTTATCATAATTGGCTGAGCCCTTTAAGCGTAAGGATGTAACAGACGGATAGATGGATAGACAGATACAGTTTCGCATTTATGGTCTAGTTTTGGTATGGATACAAGCTTGGTTTGATAATAGCTAACCTGGGGCTGATTACTAATTACATCTAGCAGAGTAATTTTAAGGGAACATTTTTTGTGTATCTGAGTTTGAAATGAGTTTTAACTGTAGTCTACTAGATGACATGTTTCACACAAAATTTTTATTCGATATAGCATATTTTATACCCTTAGTGACATCTATCGGTCAGATGTGAACTAAAAACTACGGACACGCTGATTTGTGTTGGATCCGTTACTCTAGGTATAATTCTTCTATGGTTAATAGGTAATAGGCTCATAAGCATATTTACAATATTAGTGTAGATTTTTCATTTTGTATTTGTTCAGTGGTCACAAAAGTATTAATATTTGTTACAGCTGGTGGTGCAACCGGCACTGATATCTGGCAGCACTTTCATCACGGTCCTGCGTCTGCTGTGGTTGATGTGCGCTGCGTGCCCGCAACTGGCGCTCGCACTGCATCAGCGATCTATAGCCGACACGCTGTTATGTCTGCTCACCGGATCCGCTTTACATCAGGAGGTATATGATTGATAATTATGACTATAATAAAATCTGTTTTAGTCCTGACGCACAGTTTCCGAATTTTTGATTAGAAAAATTCGGATGCCCCGCCCAAACGCACTTTGTTCATAATATGTTGTGTATATGTGTTGTGGACCCCGCATATTATCCGAAATTTCTTATAGGTATTTGTACACTGTGATTTAGACAGGCGTCCGAATTTTTCTGATCAAAAAATCGTATTATGTACGGTCAGACTAAATCTAAGGTTTCTTTTAGAATTAAACAAGTAAGTGGTCACACAAATAAAAGATATCTGAAATCTTGGGAAAATCATTTACTTTTCCATTACGAAAATGCGGAATATGTCCACATTGTACTTGCTTTTCTACTCTACTTAAACTGTTGTTAGTCAACATTTGAACTACATTTTTAAACAACAAATCACGTTGCATTGCAGCAAGTGGAGCTCCTACCGCGCTTACCGCAGGAGTTGTACGAGATCACGTGTCTCATCGGCGAGCTAATGCCGCGTCTACCGACGGACGGCATATTCGCCGTCGACGCCCACCTCGACCGGCCCTGGTCCACCACTACGGACAAGTCCGCACAGTGGCAATGGCGAGACGATAGAGGTAAGATGGAAGAGGATGGAAGGAAGGCAGGAGGGAAAACACTGTATGCGGATCGGCTAGATGTCACAAAATATCATGTCGATGCGGTTTTGTTATGCTACGCTGTAAAAGTTAAGAAGTTTATTTTTGAAAAAACATAATATAGGAATTTGTGGATTTCTTAATTTTTTTCTAATGCTAGCCAATCTAATGCGCAGAAAATATATTTTCCCAAAAAACAAAACCAAAATTATCTATAACATTTAAAGCTTTTTTTTCTTTACAAAAATTATCTCCATAAACAAAAGGATTTTTTCATATTTCGCTTCAAAGCTTCAGTTGTATCTATTGAATACGTTTCATATATTGTAAGGCCTATTTTATTGGGAACAGACAAATCAGACTATTGGAAAGGCAAGCAAAATTTCACCGCGATAAAATATTACAATGAAAGTGTGATTATTTTTCCAAGGGGCGTATAGTTATTAAAATTCTATTGTCATTATAGGTGTATGGCGTTCGTACTCATGGGCGGAGTCTCGCGCGTTAGAGGCGGGTGCGGCGGCGGGCGAGGAGGAAGTGTGTCTTAGTACGCTCGGCCGCTCGTATACGGTCGACCTGACAGCTATGCAGCAGTTGAATGATCACACGGGTACCGCGCGCGCCGTACAGCGTCTGCCGCCCGCGACCCACGCCAACGACGCGGCCGCACCGCCGCCGCCGCCTGGTAAGTTAAACTACTAGTGGTGACGAAATTAATGTAAATTAAAAAAATCATAAAAGACAAGAAAGTAAGAAGACTTTTTTGGATATTGTGTATGAAAATTCTGTGTGGTCTACACAGACTTTTCATACACAATATGAATGTATTTAAAGATATTGTAGATGATAAATCCCACAAACAGAAATCAGGGTTGAGGCAGTATTTTAACTGTTATTATGAAATTATATGCATCTTTGTTGACAATGCTTAATACATAATAATTTTTTACTACTATTCTGAAACCGCGAAAATCTTAAAGCTGTTATTATTGAACGGATTATTGCGAGGGTGAAAAGTATCTCGAGTTCGTATCGCGTATCATAAATGAAAACATAAGTGGAACAAGCGAAAAACTAACATTTTACAACCTTCGAGTTCATTTTTTCTTTTAAAATTTTAATAAATGTTATATTTAGTGATTTCATTATTTAGCTTGCCTATCTAGCTAAACCTACAATCCACATTATTTTAATTTCAAATCCTTTTTTCGGTCGCAAAGCATCTATTTACGCAAAAATCCGGCAGTTTTTAAAATATTAGTTACCCGCTTCTTCCACTTATGTCTTCAAATGTGAGATTTGAGCGTTAGAACTTATTCAAATTCGAAGCTTATCTTCAACTTTTATTTGCAGACCCCCGTATAGCGATGGTCCGTAGCAACCCGTCCTTAGTGCGTGCTCTACTGGGTGTGTTGCACGAGGTGTACTGGAGCTCCGCGGGCCCGGCCGTTCGCTCGCAGGCGCTGAAGGCGATACTTCGCTGCGTGTATTACGCCGATGCGCCGTTGCTACGACAAGTGCTCAAAACGCAGGTAATTGTTGTATGAAAATAACCACAAGTGGCAATACAATACATAAACTATTTATTATTATTGCACATCATAAATACAAAATAAATTCATTTTTCAGTAGAAAATTTCACATAATACATGTACGATGATGTATAATGGGGCAAATGAAAGAGAGCCTGTTGATGGACCTACGCCATTTGATCGCAATTTTATCGCTAATAAGCAATATCTATCAGTAAACGTCTACAAGTGACATTCTTTGAAAAACAACAACAAATTAAAATTTTTATTCAAAAAGTAATATAGTTCGTTGCAGGCTCATTCAAGCCTTGTTTTTTCACAAAAAAATTACATGACATTGATTTAAATTAATATCTTGATGATTTTCATTTGTTTTTTTATTTATACTTTAGTGTATCTTCTAACTTATAAGTAAAACAATCGAATTTACTTCCACCAGGTGATATCATCGCACATCGCGGGCATGATGGCATCGACTGACCTGCGCATCGTGGTGGGCTCCCTGCAACTAGCCGAGATCCTCATGCAGCGGCTGCCGGAAGAGATGGGAGCACAGTTCCGTCGCGAGGGTGTCCTACACCAGGTCGCGCAGTTGGCCGAGCGCGCGCCGCAGCCCGCACAGAGACAGACTAAGATCAAGGTGAGTGCTTTATTTAAAGTAAGGATGGTGGATAACTCCTGTTAAATCTGAACACGACCTGGCCGACTTGACCGGAGTACGACCGAGACGACGACGTGAAGCAGTTGTAGCACATAAATTGTTTTCTATGATATTATTTTAACAAAATTTAAGGTTTTCTTTTTTGTATTTGAAAGATTTTTTTATGTCTTCTCTCGTATTTACATATGAATCTATTTTCAGTCACCGAGTGGGTCGAGTGTTCGTTCAAGCGGAGGTGCATCTCCGCCCGCGTCAACGTCAGCAACGCTTGATCACAGCAACCTATCTCTCGCATTCTCTACATCGGGATCATTCATTGCGAGTTCATTACGTAAGTCATTACTATTGCATTTTTTTCGGTATTTGGAGGTCGTATAACATTTAATAATACAGATTAATAGAACCGCGTAGTAATACAGCTTGTTATAGCATATAAAGATTTAAAAATATAAATGGCATTTTAAATAATGAATTTATCACAAGCACAGCGCGTCTTGTGGTCCTTGCCTACTCAAAGGTTGTCGACCGCTGCTGTAGAGAATAACATAGTAAAAGTATATTCTACTGATGCGACTATAATAGGCAATAATAATAAAGGCATAAACCGCAATAGATAACATTAATGAAGTATATATTATGTGACAGTGGCTGCAAGTGAAGCGAACGTGTCGGAACCAGCGACATCGGCATCGACACACCCACAGTCAACAACTGTGCACCGGTGAGTTTTATTTTTAAATTAAACACCCATGAAAGACAATTTCACAATTTTCGATAATTGAAATAAAGGTTCAAAGCTGATATTCATTCGTCCATTATCCAATCACTGTTAGTTGTCAAACTTACATTTTTTTCTTACTGTGTGTATCTAAGATTATACTAAAGTTAAAATGTAACATTTGGTTTGACAGTTTCAAATGTAATAGTTTTATTTGGTTGACATTACAGTTCGGGCAGTCCGCTGCAGCTAGCGGAGATGTTGAAGCGCAAGCGCGCTATCAAGCGGTCGAGCGGTACGAGCGGACGTCATGGACGCCGGCGTGACGACGCCGCGCCGCACAACGTGTCCCACCCGCTACCATCCGTGGCCGCAGTCGCTGCGGTCGCGTCGCATTGTAAGTTTCTATCTGGTTTTAGGTTCTATATTATATGATGTTTAGAATACGCTATACGTTTTATTTAATTACTGCATCTATCGAATTAAAGCATCTTTGTATCTATATAGATTATGTTTAAGATGTATAAGAAAAATACAGCTATAGTGATTCGCTGTGTAATTATTTTTAACAGTAAGCGTTTCGTGATGTTGATAATGACAAAACTTTTTCACACAGCATCGAGCGTACCGTCCGCGTCCCGTTCAGCGAGTCGTATGGGCGGCACGTCAAAAACTTCCTCCTTCCTGTCATCGCTCAACCCGTCGCGCTGGGGCCGCTCGCCGCACTCGCACAAAGAGTCCGGCCTGCTCGCCTCACCGCACCAATCTACCAATTTCACCGTTCAAAATAAGTGCGTATTATTCATCTTTTGTTATTTAAAATTAAACTACTTTCATACGTTACGTTTACGTCCCTTCTTGTTCGTCAAGAAAAGTTACGAATGAAAGTAATTAAAACAAAAGATTATGGTTTAGGATTTATGAGTTAATGATAGAATATAATTTCGTCTATTTTATCGTTCGTCAATCGTGATACTCAGGTAGCAAGAAATTAGGTACATTGAAAATTAGATATTCTTAAATCCTGCTACAGAGCTTTAATATTATAGGTAAACGTAATTTTTTCTTCATGTTGTACAATTTTTTATTAAGAATTGACAAAGACATCCTGTAAATAAGTTGACGTCTAATGTTAACCAAAATCATGGTAACTTCAGAGAGAAAGTCCGCGAATGGATAACGTGGCGTGCGGGCCGTCTGCGCGGGGAGTGGGGGGCGCTTAGCGGTGGGGGCGGAGCTCTGGAGCAGCTGGCCGCGCTCGCCGCAGCCCTGCCCCGCCCCCGGCCTGCCTCCGCGCTACGACGTCTGCGCGACACACTACGTGATCACGATGTGTCGCCGTTTGAGGTGAGGATGTATTTAGTGATACTGTAAATTTGTTAGGATGTTAAAAATATTATCCATTTAATAATAAGTAATCTACATGGAAATAAAAAAAGAGTGCTATTGTGTATTAACAAAATAAATATATAAACCATAAGAGGGTTTTACCGTCTATTAATAAATACGTTATATTGTATTATAAAGATATTAAAATATTTATTCAAGTATGGCACTTTCCAAATGTGTCAGTCAGATATGCAGACCTTTATGAAAATTATGTGTATTAGTAGAAAGTAACTTACACTTTTTAGTAAATCCTATATACTCGTTTCCGCAGATCAATCACTCCGGTGTGTTAGGCGCGTTACTGCAGTTCCTGACGGGCGTTGACCCCGAGTCAGAGGCGACTGAGGACAAAGACGAAGAGGCGCGCGAGTCGACCGAGCAGACGGCTGCGTGCGAGGAGCGCCTGCGCCTGTTCTTGCACGTGTTCGCTGATCTACCGCTCGTGGCCGAGTGAGTGTTATATCTACGCTTAGATTTTAAGAACTAGAAGAAGGAATACGCATTATTCTGGTCGTAAAACTACCTTTTAACTGAATTGCTAGAGAAAGTAATCAGCTGATTCCTAAACTATAATATAGATAGTTTTTTGATACTTAATAATCTCTCATTCTAGATTGGACGAAATATTTTTCGTATACTGTTTATCAAATTTTACGTTATCGCAAATTTACGTTACACAGCGACAGCGCGTGGGCGGAGCGTGCAAGCGTGATCGGTGCAGGAGTCGGGGCGGGCGCGCTCGCGGCGCTCGTGTCGCGTGTCAACGCGTGCGTGTCCCACCTCGAACAATTCCCGGTGCGGGTACACGATCTCCCCGCGCGGCCCGCCACTTCCGCGCTCAAGTTCTTCAATACGCATCAGCTAATGGTAAATTAAACATCAATTTTGCTTGCATTATTTCCACTACAATTGCTTAATTTGCATAAATTTTTAACAAAATACACGACTGGTTTATTAGATGTTGTTAAATTTGTTTTTTTATTTGTTTTTGTTTGTTTTTGTATGTGCTAAGTAAAACTTCATCGCAGTGATTAGTTATTGTTGCCGTGTATTTTTGCGAACTGAACCATTTAAAAGTTTTGTATTTTTTGTCCCTAATAATTAAATTGCGCTTTTCTTTCGGTTTTCCTAGGAACAACTGAGTAGCGGAGCTTAAATAGCACTGGCTTAAATTACTGTTGATGACGAAATCCTCTTTGTATAATTGTATTTTATTTGTGCGGTAATATGCAATATTTACATAAAGTATTAATTTGCTTTCAGTGTGATCTCAAACGCCATCCGACCTGCTCAAACCTCAAACAGTGGAAGGGTGGTGTCGTTCGGATAGACCCCCTAGCTTTAGTCCAAGCCATTGAGAGGTAATTCTTACACTTTTTTAGTGAGTCGACAGCTTAGATTGGATATCGGTAACTTGTAATTTAATATGTATTGGTAAACGTTTAATTAAACTTTCTTACCTAGATATCCAAACATTTCCGAAATTTTTTATTATTTTTTTTTATTTAAAATCCGTTCTGTGATTAGAGATATGACAACAAGTTCCTTCTTATTTCTATATTAAGTATTGATTTTTACATAAGTTTCTATATCCTCGATTAAATAATCAGGTACCTCGCACAACGCGGCTACGCGCAACCCCGGTCCCGCGAGGGCTGCACCGGCGCACACTCGGACGACGAGCCCGCATCAGACGACGACGTCGACGACGCTCTCGGCACGCCCCCACACCATCCACCAGAGTGAGTATACTTAACACACACACCTACTACACACTGCAAGCGGGAGCTAAATTAATTTAATAACATACATAGAATCATGTGCATTTTTAATGAGCCATTCAAATTTGCAGCCTAAGAGGAATTTTACACACAAGCTTCGTTTTATAAAACTTAGTCTTCATTGAACGCGTTCATGCATCTTGTTTTATTTCAAATGGATTTCGCAATCATATTCTGTAAATCCGTTTAAATGACGTTACACGTGTCCATAGTGCACTAAGCGTGTTCAATTTCATTTGAATAATCCATTCTTAAGAGTGGGATCGCACTAGTGTGACACGAACCGGAACCACACTTCACTTAAATAAAATTGGACGTTAACGTCATCTTGAATTTAATGTTTTACAAACATCAGTTCTGCGTTCCATTAACCTGAAAAGGACATACTAATTTTTTTTTTGTCATTTAACAACACTTTTTAATACCTTTTCAGCTCGGACCACAAACTAGAGTTTCTGATAGGCGACACCGTGCTGCCGTATAACATGACCGTGTACCAGGCGGTCAGACAGTTCGGCGAGCAGGCCGACGCCGACACGGACACTGAGACACCATTAGGTATTACTTTTAGGCTACATTACTTTTAAGTACAGTTTTTTCAAACTTTGTTGGTTATATGTATCTTATCATGTCTATCGAATTATAACATTTTGTTGTTGTTCGATATGTAGAAAATGGCGCTAAATTAATTACGAAAATGTGTGTATCCGTTTGCAGCGAACGCCGGTATATGGGTGCAGACACACACGATATACTACCGAGCTGTGGAGGCGAGCGAGCAGCGAGCGGAGGCGTCCGCCTCGCGAAAGGGCAAGGGACAGCCCACTAAGATCTCATCTAGACGTAAACCTGATCTCCTATGGAACGGTAAGTTATATTTATTGTTTAGTGTTTACGTAATAAAATTCGGGAGTTTATTTATTTGATACTTTAATAATATACTGAAATAACACAGTCATTAATTTATTATCATTAACAAATACCTATATTAATCTAAGACGAATATTAATCTAGCCCTTATTCATAAAAATATTTAAGCAATGTTTAACTAATCAAGGTTCGCTGTCACTTTTTGTCGTGTGACGTTTCCAATATTCCAGAAAGGGATAGCGAACCTTGATTAGTTAAACATTTCTCGACTATTTTTATGAATAAGTGGGTTAATGTTTATTAAACTCAAAAAAGGAGAAGGGACCATCAATAAATCCCCCGCCGCCCCCCATCATGTATGACGCACTTTATAGCTGATGATCCCAAAGTATAATATTGGTCAGGACATCATATGTCATCAGATGTGGCTTTTCGAATGTAGTGTTTGTCAGTTTTTGAGAAGTCCCAGAAAAATATACGGTTCCCGCGCGATTAACTAATTTTGGCGCAACGGAGTTGCATCATTTAGTTCGTATAATAAAGATGTAAATAAATGGTAGGACATATTTTGACTTTTTGAGTGTTTACTTCATGGCTACTGTGATGTCAACAGAGGGCGCGGTACCAAGTCGCGGTTCTCCGTTAGTGGCGTTGCTGCGTCGCGGTTGCTCGCTGGGAGCGGAAGTGCGCGACGCGTCTTTGCCCGCTCTGAGCCTGCTGCGGGCCCTACACGCGTTGTCCCGCCACTGGCACACGCTGTACCGCGCGCCGTGCCTGCCCGACCATCGCCCGCTTGTGCCTAACACGGAGTTTGTTAACGCCAAGGTATTTGGACATAAGTACTACTAGTTTAAGTATTACTGTATTTTATATAACATGATTTGGAGGTAAAAAAAGTGTAAACATTCCCTTTTTTAATTCTGCTGTGTGCTATTAAAACATAAAAGTGGAAAATGTTTGTCTGAGAGTGCTTGATATTGAAATGCATTGGTAGTTAAAACATCCAAGCTGTCATAAAATTATAAAAATCTGTCTATCTTGATCGTAGTCGTGCTTTTTCATTATCAACTATTGTTTTCAGAGGTTGTGGATATTTTAGTTAATTATTTCGACAGCTAAAGTAAATATTTTGCTTACAGCTTGCTGCCAAGGCTAACAGACAACTACAAGATCCTCTAGTAATAATGACGGGCAACTTACCGCCATGGTTGAAGAGAGTCGCTTACTCGTGGTATGTCATAGTATTTTATGAATATTACATTACAGGTTTAATTTGTGTCATTTTCGCCTATATATAAAAAATCTATGTAACGATATAAGAAGTGCAAGCGACACTTAAATTTATTGTATAGTGTAAACAAATGTAAGTTTATTAAATATGTACACAATACGTCAACAATCTCATGAGCGCTTTACACTGATCAACAACAACATGTCCAGTATACATCAACTGCCTTTAGTAATTCAAACTTTCAATCTTATCAAGCATGTCATCTTTAACAGTGTTGTATGACAAGTTTATATTTAACGTTACAGCCCGTTCATATTCCCGTTCGAGTGTCGCCACCTCCTATTCTACGTGGTATCGTTCGACCGCGACCGCGCGTTGCAGCGTCTGCTGGAAGCTGGCGGCGAGCGCGCGGCGGGCGGCGCCGACGAGCGTGTAGCGCCGCGCCTCGACCGCCGAAAGCGTACCGTGCAACGCGACAACGTGCTACGACAGGCCGAACATGTTATGCACGAATTCGCTCATTCCAAGGTACTATATCTTATACTAGCTTTTGCCCGTGGTTTCGTTTGCGTGAAATTTAAAATTGCGTATAAATACGAAAATGTTGGGAACATATTGATTTTTGAAACCAAAAGTGGCCTATTTTGCTCTCCAT
Source organism: Cyclargus thomasi (assembly GCA_026546445.1). Lineage (NCBI taxonomy): Eukaryota > Metazoa > Arthropoda > Insecta > Lepidoptera > Lycaenidae > Cyclargus > Cyclargus thomasi. The sequence continues at coordinate 415,583 of JAOTAV010000023.1, read as the reverse complement.
CCTTTTAACTATGGCTTTGCCAAAAATAAAAACAATTGGTTGCTTAACAACAGACAAGTAAAAGGAATCATCTGATAAAAGGCAACTATCTTCACCCACGGACTTGGAAAGAAAAGTTTGTTTTTTATGTCAAAACTCATTAAAATTCATTTTAATGTTCTAGTGACTCAATTTGAATTATTAATTTTATTTTCAGGCATTACTAGAAATTCAGTACGAAAACGAAGTGGGCACCGGTTTGGGCCCTACGCTGGAGTTCTATGCGCTCGTATCACAGGAGTTGCAACGCGCCGACTTAGACCTGTGGCACGGTAGCGAGAATTTCAAGCAGAAGCCTACGTCCTTCGGCGGGGAGATAGTTAAGAGTCAACCGCCAGTAGTCACCGACAGGTCGTCGGATGCCGCTGCGCGCCTAGCGTCTTCGGTGCGCGACGCGTTGAACCTCGACGAGGACAGATCGCCGGAGCCGTCTGACTTCGAGAAAGAAACGTCCATACCGACGCCCGCTCCCGACGCGACGTACGTGACGTGGCCGTGTGGCCTATTTCCGCAGGCGGTCGGCCGCAACGCGCGCGCCTCGCATCTCTCCCGGGTCAAAGCCAAGTTCCGCTTCCTCGGCAAGTTCATGGCTAAAGCTGTTATGGATTCTAGAATGGTATGTTTCTTCAAATGTTTCTATTTTTAAACGAACGAACGGGAGTAGTAATGACGTGTTGTTATGGTCAATGATTTTAATTACTTACTATTGTTCATTGATTTTGTTGTGAAAATTCCAACTCGAAGAAATGCCTAATATTTGTATGTAAAATTTTTGTATCACTATTGTTTAATGATATCTGTTGTATAAGTCTATAAAAAGTAACTTATCCACTTGAATGACCACTGATTTAATTCCTTATATTGTTAAGGTGGACATTCCTCTATCGGTGTCGATGTACCGGTGGCTGACGGGTGAGCAGGCATGGCTGGGTCTGGGCGACGTGCGACATGTCGCGCCCGAGCTGTGGCGGTCGCTGTGTCGCCTGCGACATGTCGCCGAGCGCGCGCACGCCATACGCGACGACGCGAGACACACGCCAGAACAGCGGGCGCACTTGGTATATACTCAGATATTATATTCAACAATATTATATAGTGCAGATATTGTACTCAACAATAAGCATATCACATAGTATTGTTCAGAGCAGCATAACTGAAAGTTCATCAAGTATCATCGAGAGCGGCTTTCATGCTCCATACTCTTTGTGCCCTTTACGTAATTTATACAATTTATTCAGAAAGATAATGATTATTCTCAATTGATTGTATAATGTGGCACCCTATTTGGAATAACTAACATAAAAATAAATAATGAATCTTGTTTTATATCACCTAGACGTAGCAATCACTACCTTTTTTATAATAAATAACTCCTTTTCCTATATTTATACAAAAAAGCACAATTTTCAAACTGTTAGTTACTTCATTCACTAATGATTTATTATTAGTATCACGATTAAATGACACGAATATTCCAGATAAACGGTCTAGAGCTCGACGGGTGTCCGATCGAGGAGCTTGGTCTGGACTTCATCCTGCCGGGAGACGGGTGCACGGAGCTGCGGCGTGGCGGCCGCGACATGCCCGTCACCGCGCACAACCTGCACGACTATATTGGTCTCGTCACGCACTGGCTGCTATATGAAGGTACTAGTAGAGCCGACAGACATTGTCCTGTCGGGCAGAAATTATCTGGATCTAAATTCTAAACCATTCTCAAGTCCCATTGAATACCATTTTAAGGAAAGAATATGTTTTGACCATTATTCTTATACTGTTTCATAATGTATTGTATTCAATTTAACTTATTTCATGTATCATATTCAGGTGTACTAAAACAAATGGAAGCCTTCAAGGAGGGTTTCGAATCAGTATTCCCATTGAACAATTTGCGGATTTTCTACCCAGAGGAACTCGAACAGGTGTTCTGCGGAAGTTCGTCAGGTACGTCACGCTAAACACAGAAACATAATAAAAATTGCTTTATATTATTTTACTTGGCAGATTGGCATTGATTTTCTTATACATATACTAATACTAGACGGTGCCCACAACTCCGTTGCGACAAAAAACGTTTACCGCAATGGAACCGTACATTCTTCGGGATAAAAAGTATCCTATGTCCTTTCCCGAGACACAAAGTATGTCCGTACAATATTTTAGAGAAATCTGTTTGGCGGATGGGCGTGAAGAACAGACAAACATCGACACATTCGCATTTACGTATAATATTCGTATTAAAGAATACATTTGATTTCACTTAACACTAGGTTAACATTAACATTAAGTTTTTAAATGTATTTTTTAGTTATTTTTAAATGTATTTTTCTATAGGGAGTCGCGACCAACACTGGGACCCGAGAATGCTGGCGGATTGTATACGCCCCGACCACGGCTACAATGCCGAATCACGTGCCATTCGTATGCTCATCGATATCCTCGCTTCTTACACCCGGGAAGAGCAGAGACTTTTCCTGCAATTCGTCACGGGAAGCCCACGGCTACCTACTGGAGGTAAATGTCAATACATACTAATTTAATGAAAAATTATATCCTTTTCGTACCACAATAGGTGTACTTCCCATAGAATTCGTCAAAACCGATATGATTATTATAGGCCTTGTTTGATACAGGCCAATTGATTAAAAATATGTTTGTAACAGGATGTAAAACTCATCTGTGCCTTCCAGGTTTCAAGGCATTAAATCCGCCGTTGACTGTGGTGCGCAAATCGCTCGAGTCGTCCTTGGACCCCGACGAGTATTTGCCGTCGGTGATGACTTGTGTCAACTACCTGAAGCTGCCAGACTACAGCAGCGCGGAGGTGATGCGCGCCAAACTCCGCCTCGCCGCCTCAGAAGGCCAACACTCCTTCCACTTGTCATGAACGATTTCAGCGATAGTTTCCATTGAGTTCGACCCTATAGCGGTTTTTTGTCTAAGTGCGATTGTGGTTAGTGATAATATAAATTCCCAGGGAAGTATCGTGCGCCCCGCCGACGACTGTTTATGTGCAATCAGAGTGATTTATTTTTCCATGAAACAGACGCTCGAGTGCTGTGAACTAGTTTTGTTTTTTTTAGATTATAGAGATATGTTTATAATTATATTTTGTTTTAATTTAATGTGATAGCTTTGTATATTTCTTTATTTAGACTTTACATATAATAGACGTAATAATGTGCAGACATGCTCAATTGTGACGAGAAGCTATATGGCATTTGCTTACACTGTATCACATGTAAGTTTGAGAACATCTTTGGCCAGTCTGCACAAATATTTATAGCATTTATTATTACCAAACGGTGTATGTTTCGAGAATAGGCAACATATAAAAGAGTAAAGGAAAGTGCAAAATATGTAATAATTTCAATAAATTCTGTAAACAACATCTTTCATTATGTTTTTTTCTTTTTTATACTAGTCAGTACTAAAGTGGTAACAACGACGTCGAAAGTATCATCGCATCCAAACAATAATCACACTCTACCTGTAGAATATAAGGTGTATAAGATAGGTTATCAATAAAAATATATTTTTAGGATTACAGTATATTTTAACCTTCTTTATATTAAAATCCTCGGAGTTCAGGTATCTGTGACAGTATTGATCTCTGATAATAATTGTTACAATGGTCGCTGATACTTGATACATGTACAGAAACATTATCCCTTTATTTTCGCATGTAATGTATTATTTACACGAAAAAGCTGTTTGTGGGTAACTAACTCTTAATATATATATTATATGATACAGTATAACATTTAACATTACTTTGTCACATAATTCTCAAGTCTAATAAAATCAAAATAATTGGAATGACTTTACTATCACTCCCTTCCCTCTACGTCCCTTAATCGATAATAAACAATAAATAGTGACTACAAAACACCAAAATCTTAAAGTACCATTGCCAACCAGCCGAGAATGAGACAGGAGCCGCCAATTGGAGTGAGCCGACGTAAGCGCCTTTCACCTGTGAAGGCGTGGTAGTAGCATGTGCCACAGAAAAGACCCATACCAACTATGAAGAAAGAACCAGCCTGGAAAATTCAAAATCATGGTTACTTTAAGCCAAAACTTAGGACATAATATGTTGTATGTCTTGTTTGGATGAATAAATGAATCTAATCAATACATTTTGCGTAACATTTTGTTTGCATGAACTTTATATCTGTCCTGCAACTCTGTCCGCGTGGTATATCAGCTCCAATTATGTATCAGATATGGCATGAAAAATTATTTGATGATTTCTTTTTAGCCCGAGACTGCCAAAAAATGCAAAAAAATCTGGAATTATAGTGTCAGGAAGGAAAATGTAACTTATTTTATATAATAGATTCATATGCATTGCAATGGGATATCTAGTGTTTTAATATTGTTTGATTAGATTACAAATGATTTATAGTATTTTTAGTTTTAGGTATTCTACCATTTTCATAATTTAATAAATCTAAGTTCCATTATTATCTTATAGTCTTAAGATATATAATTCTTCTGTGTGTGTGTTTATCACTGAACTCCTCTCAAATGACTGCCCCAGTTTTAATTTTATTTTTGTGTTTAGGAGATTTCAAAATGGTTTACATTTACAATCAAAGACTGGCAGGACAACACTGTTGGGTCCGCTAGTGACTAGACTGATTTTAATAAAATTTATTTGTGTGTGTTCAAGAGGACTTGAAAATGCTTAAGATTCACAAACTAGCCCAGCAGGACAACATCCTCTAATTTTCTACCATAGAATCATTTATTTTTAAGCAGCTAAAGCAGCAGGTAAATTCTAACATATAATAGAACAAGTACTAACTATATAGGGTCTCCTGCATAATGGCACAGTCATGAGAGCGAGGGTATGGAGGAAGTGAAATCTGTTGGATGTTTCAAATATTTTCTTCAGATCCTCCTTCGTTTCCGTTTCGGGGAAAGTGCGGTGAGCTCCCATCGCACCGAGAACTACAGCGCTGGCCCCACTGAGTCCCGCCAAGCGCACAAAAGGCCCAGCTTCCTGAGCTAGCTGCCATAACGACATCCTGATAACAATCGGCTTAGGAGCTTCGACTGGTTTACTTTGGAACACACCCTGCAATAGGTTACAATCGACGAATTGAATAAGAGTAATCTGTAGATGAATTTTACCCTGATCTATCTGTTACGAAAACGAACTTACTATGTTGCGTAAAACATTCATAGCGCCCTCCGTCACCGTATTAATCATAAGAGTATCGAGCAGATTAACCATACCTTTGCTTTTGGCTGCTTAAATTTCAATAAAAGCGAAGAAAATAATGATTTGCACGAAATCGCTTACTTTTTATCAATATCAATTTTTGTAAATTTTGACAGTTCTCTCTGGTTACTCTATGAGTCTACGTTTTCTAGCCCCACTAGATACTATCAAATGTTACTGTCAACTTTTATTTTTTTTATGAACTGACACAGGGGTGTCCTTATCAGTCCTTATGCATATGAAAAATTAACTAAAGGGGATTACAGAATAAAGTATGATATGCAAAAATGAGATTTTATTTACATTTTAATTATCCTACGGGGCAATAGGGATAAGGGATTAGGGAAGTTGGGCCACCGGTAAACTCACTCACTGAACGAAACACGGTACTACGCCGTTTCACGCCAGTTTTCTGGTCAGTTCCGGTCAGCCGTGGTATCACTCCGGTCGAGCCGTCCCATTCGTGCCGAAGCATGACTCTCCCACGGCAATATATATATTCTGCCAGTTGGGGACGCCTTTTCCAGGCTTTTATTTTGTTTTCATATTTAACTTAGTTATTTTATTCGGTAACATATGCCTACATAGTTGCGACCTAGATAATAATTGTACGATCAGAGAAGTAATAACAGACATAGATCGCGGATTTAAGTATTTTGGTCGTGTTATGTCAAACCCAGCCGACAGATCACAACTTATACATGGAATTGACACATTACGACCGACAGAGGCAGGTCTGTCAACTGTCTCTCTTTCAATTTCCCCCATTATACAATCAGAGAAGTTGAAACAGATACAGATTGTGGATCTAAGTAATTTGTCCGGGTTACGGCAAGCCGACGGATCACGACTTACATGAAATTGACATATTCCGGCCAAATGACGTAGACCCGGCAACTGGCTAACTTTCAATTTCCCTCATTACACAATTATAGCCACGTCCGTAAGTCACGACCGATCAGTATGTTTGTATGGGCTATGAGCAGCGTTCGATCAGTTTGTTGGCAGCTTAATGATAGTGCCGAAAGTGATATTTTTGTTGTTACTCGAGTGTCGTAAGGATTTGCGCAGGTAGTGGAAGTTCCATGTTAGAACCATGGTTCAGTACGAATAAGTGATAAAGTGGTAAGTGATAAAGCTTTAGTTCGTATTCGTAATGTATGTTTCCCTGATATAAATTCACTGTTACTTTTGTTATACTCTGTATATATCGAAATAAAACTTCTTTACAAAAAACTAGTTTAAGATAGCACTTGCGCTGTTTCGTCGAGACTTGCAATAGGAATATGGTCCACTATTTTTCTATTCTTGAATGCCTTTTTAATTTTAATGAAAATAATAAACAAATAATTATTTTATTTTTATTAACAACACAGACATTTAATTCATACAAAACAGTTTTACACAACGATTGTCTATGTTAAAATTTAAACGAATGTCCTTTTTAATTTGTTCTTATACCTAAACTATTTTACAAACTAACGAAGTAAGTATAGTAACTAAGTGATTCAATTTGTTTTGCTTTTCACATCTATCTTGTCCGTGGGACAGCAGATGCCGGCGTACCTGAAAAATAAATGATAAAAAACATTAAAACCTCTCCTAAGTTCTTTAAATATTCAATGACGCCAACTAAAATTTTAACTTTTAAAATGTATTGTCTTTGTCGGATACACAGGTAAAACCCCTTGTTGGATAAAGACAAAACATTAAATTACATATTACACATGTTATAACTTTTCACGTTTCACCGGAGGTCCAACTCCCTAAACCCTTTCACAATTCTTGTTTCCCTCAATTTAGCTTATTTTCTCAAAAAAATTCTCGGTTGTTGCTTTTCTTCGAACACCCTGTCAGGTCGTTTGCCCATTAGTTTCATTAAAAAACAAAAAACATTCTCACCCGTCATTAACAGTACAGTACAGGTCCTGGTATTGTGCGGCGACAATGTCGCGCGCGGCGGCGCACCGCGTCACGTACACGCACGCGCCCGCAGCGCCGTCCGTCGCGTGCCCGCACGGTGCGTCGCCTTCCGCTCTCGTGGGAGCCTGGGAAATTATACCAAGGTTTTAAAATATTATTAATATATTAAGAATTTATACTTTCTTATACAGAAATAATACACAATAGTGCAAAATGGAAACTAATTAAAGAGAGGCAGTGCACACTGCACAGCGTTTACTCTTATCCCTAATGCTTAAAATATATCTGGTCTTCCATTATAACTATCGCTGCTATAAAACTGGAGAAAGTTCAGAAACACCACGCTTATTAATAACTAGTTGATGGCCGCAACGAAATGGCCGCAAATATCACGGGAAACGTACATTTTCCCGGGATAAAAAGTATCCTGTATGTTGCCCAGACCTAATAGCTATTAAACAAAAAATATTTTAATCAAATCCGTCCAGTAGCTCCGGAGATTAGCGCGTACAAACAAACAAACAATTAAATAGACAATTTGTTTTTTGTCGATTTGTGATCCATTACTATTCCTAAGCTCCCCGTATAGATTAGTTTATAAAAATATCAATTGTATAGACACACCAATTTTACTGTTTAATTATATGTATAGATATTCTTAATGTTAAGTCAGAAGAAGCTATTCATAACTTATGGCCTATTAACATTGAGTCAGTAACTGATGTCAGTTACTGACTTAATGTAAATCGCCCATTACGTCGAAAATATTGGCATTGTCAAGTCGTTAAGACCGACATTATGTTTAAGCTGTATGAAGCGGAAAACACACTGATCGGATGTGACTTACGGACGCGACTGTGACTTACGGACACGATCTAGATAATAATTGTACATTGAAGTATGACAACCATAAGGCGTAGGTCGCGGCCGTTTTGTATGGGCTGTCAGCCGCGTCTGAAGTCAGTCGCGGACGTATTTGTATGGGCTGTCAGTCGCGTCCGATCAGTTTGTTTTAGCTTTGCGCACTTTGCTTCTTTATCGTTATTAAAACGACTCCCATATAATAATTATATATGTTTGTTGGAAATGTTAATTTATAAGATATCAAGTCAACTTACATCTCCTTTGCTTAATTTAAGTGTAACTTGTGTGCCGTTGACGCTCAACAGTAGAGCGTCAAGCGTGGAGTTGAGGAACTCGTCAGCCCAGCTGCACTCTTCTAGACGGTACTCTGCCAGCTTGTTGGGCCGCTTCGTGGTTGGCAACTCAGTTGTCGGCAGCGGTGGTGTTGTTGATAAGAATGTTAAACCACTGTCGTAATCTAAAGACATGAGGAGACGTTAGTTTTGTAACTGAAGTAGCTCGCCTGACTCATTTACTTAACAAAAAAAAAAACAACTGTAAATTTTCAGGAATTTTTATACATTATATAGAGCAAACACAAAGAACGTTTCTAGTATTAGCTGGGTAAAAATTTCAATGGTAAATAAGGAGGGGTGTACGTTTTTGTTACTTTCCATTCTATGTGGACGTAATATGATTTGTATTAAATTTGTCTTGGATTCTTTTAGCAAAAAATATTTCTGCGCAAGCATAGATAAACCAGAATTTAAAAAACCCAGTTTTAATTTTTGATTTATCTATGCATTCTTATATATTTTAAATTTTTTTTATAAATAAAACTACCAAGGGTACACATAGTAAATGTGTTCTATGCATTAAAGGAAGCGAATAAACAATTTTAATATAACAACCTCACAATGGGTAGTTACAACAACGTACACGTTCTGTAATCTAGATAAATAAAACGTCTTCACGTAAAGCGTGATCGTGTCACATTACATTTAGTTTGTCAAACAGAAAAATACTAACGAAAATGCAGAAACATGAGCATCGTCCTTCTTTTATTGGATATTAATAATTATTTTCAGTCATTAATCAAGCTTTAAGTAAAGTAAATATTGTGACAAAGACAGCACGCATTATTAACATTTCAGTGTTGCTAGCCCTTAGTCTAGCTAGTCGATAGCGACACGGTATCGTTCGAAATAAATTCTATATGAAAATGTTTACGATATTATTAATATGTCATTGTTATTATGAATAGTTATGAGTAGTAATAAAATATTTCGGCATACGTAAGCTGGTGGTCGCAGCACGAAACACGCTAGGGTCTGAAACAAAAATTGAACTGCATAACATACAAATATAGCAAAAATCATATTAATTGAAAATCAATAAGGTAAGTTATCCATGAGATAAGTGGCGGATACCGATACGGATTATTCTTTTTTACTCGAATATTCGGAACATCACTAATTCTGACGTAGCAGATAACGACAAAACTAAATGTAACCATAAAGACTTTTATAAAAAGTTTAGTAGATACTCGTATGTAATAAAATTATGTTGATAAGTGACACTCTTTTAAAATGCATTTAAATATGGCTTACCAAAATTATAACTAGTGAGATCGATGTCTCCTGTAAGGGAAATATAAATAATAATTATTTAATAACTTACAAAGCTTGATAGCGCCAGGGCCGTTACTGTGGCCTATGGATAAAAATTAAATAGATTTCTACCATTTTTATATTAAGATACAAAGATTACACGAGAGCCCAAGTTCTATAGACATCACGACAAACAAAATTATTTACAGCACGCACCTTTAATCATGAAAAGAAGTAACTCTAAGTCACCCGTTGTGGGAAATTATCACTAAAGTTTAACAGCTTTGATTACAATTTCCCACAACGGGACTTACTGATAGGTCTATTTATTTTACAGATACAACTTAATTTGACAGATTTTGTATGGAGAATCAGCCAAAAAAAATTGTGGATAGCCTAATAGAAACTTTAATAGTAAGCGGTGAAACAGGCCCTTAGAGTTACTTCTTTTTATGATTTTATGCGAACAGTTCATTAAATTCACATTCTACATTAAATTTAAAATGCGAAGTGTGTTACTTCTATATTGTTGTAAACCGCTGAACCGACTTAGTTATGTGTGGAGATCAGTTTGAGTCTCGGGAAAGGACTTTGTACCCGAAAATTAATGGTTCCCGGGCTATTGCTAATTTCGCCGCAACGGAGTCTCGGGAGCTCGTCAATAAGGTATAACGATAAATATAACAAAGAAAAATTGATATTTCAATATGTAAATAAAAGGAAACTCACCTCTGTTCACGTAAAGTTTACGTTGGGGAGCAACGAATGAATCTGCACACAAAACAATAATTTTTAGCCACTTTGATAACTTTTAAAATTTGATCCCGATGAGTGATGATGACACCAACATGATCGCATGCAAAACGTAACAGACGATACTTGCACCATGACCAAACGAGAATAAAATTATATTTGCCTTTTAATATTTAACGTTTTTAGGTATAATATCTACAGAATGTAACATAAAAAAGTTTTAATACATAAGTAATAAGCTTTAATATAATATAGGGTTTGTAGGTGTATCTCGTCGAGAATTCACTGTAAAAGGAGCAGCGCAGAAAGTTACTTTTGAGTGATTACACTACTTTATGTTACAGCCTATATGTGTGATTTCTAACACCGTCAAAAGAAATAAAAAAATCATTTTTTGGACAAAATTGTTCTTGTTCGATCATATGAGTGATAGATACCCACCCGTAACGTGAAAAATTCTCTGTATAACATTCCGTAAAAATTATGCGTGCTGTCTTTGTGGTGCCCTAAATAATTCAAATATGTACGCTTTATTTCTTTTTATCATACATCACACATCCTTTCTCAGATGTGTCTCTATGATAAAAACTATTCCTTCATACAGGGCGTTAAAAAAAATTACTCTGTCAATATAAACTACATAGATTTAATGAGTACGCCCTGTATTAAGATTACCCTTAAATTGATACAAATATTAAACCACCTGATTTAGCTACACATTAGCGGAATAAGTGGTTATTAGTACGGTCGCAGAGCACGGAGAAAAGCGTGTATTGACCCTTAGCTGCTAGTCTCTTTCGTTCGCACGCGAAATAAATGAGCTTTACGTCCAAGAGTCAAAGAGACACAGATATATCGACCATTCGATACACGAAGAAGGTCAACGTACGAATTTTTGCGTGTTATTCGACCGCACTTTGGTTAGGGGGTTTGTGTGTTAATCTCACCCGCCACGTCTTCAGACTCGAACGATTCTGGGCCCGAATGTTGACTCAGAAGTGACTCGCTGAACGACTGACCTGAAAAAGCGTGCTAGAGTGCGTGGGCTGAAACCAGCAATATCTTCCGAAATTTGTTACGACTGATGTCTAGAAGATAAACACAAGGGCGTAGCCTGGATACTGTAGAGGAGGTGGGGAGGGAGGGTTTGATACAATTAATTATGCTTTTTAACTCTGTCTGTGCTGTCTCCGCCAAGAAGGAGTTTTCCACATAGTGAAACTAGTTAATAAAATTTGAAAAAACGAACAAAAACCTAAAAAATGGAAGCGTTGACCCCCTCCCCACTTTGCTTCTTTAGGCCGTGAAAAAAGGACAAACAAACAAATAAACACACTTTCCCATTTATAATATTAGTAAGGATATTGCTTACGTTCCAACTCATGTAATCTACACCCCCTTTTCGACTATTCTTTGAGTAGACTATACGGCATTACTCCACTCATAAACCTTCTCTACGTAGGTATAGTCCGGTCACCTAACAGTTAGAAATTAGTACATTGACTTATTGCCATTTAAAAGAACATCTCACGCTTTTGTGGCAAAACTCAGAGAGAAGAGTAAGAAGTATGTCAATAGCCTACTTTATTTCCCGACTTTATATGTTGCTCGCGATGCAAAAGAGATTTAAAGAAGATTCGATCAAACAAGAATAAAATATCACAACAGAGTGACAGGAATAAAAACACAACACTTTATGAATAAACAATTAAACTTATTTTCGTTTGGTCGAATGGTCCTTAGTGCCAGTCCACACTCAATTATTATTAGCGATTAACATCCTTCTTTTTTTTCACACCCATATTCATAAAATTATTTAAACAGTGTTTACCTAACCGTTGGCTGTCCCTTTCTGTCGTGTAACGTTACCAATATCCCAGAAAAGGACTGCGAATCTTGATATTTATTACAATTTTATTACATACATTTAAATTTTATTATACATTGTTTGAATATTTTTATGAATGAGGGGGTTAAATTTAAGAAAATATCATCTGATAAGATTAAACAAAAGCAACCCAAGCAGCTCTAAATTATTAAGTTCGAAGTTTCAGTGAGAGCTGATACAAGTGATATAATGGATTGGCTAATATTAGGTATATCACAGCGACACGACACAACACTTCACTCCCATAGAACTGACTACCTACAAACGTACAGCCGAAAACAAACAGACCGGATGCGACTGACCGTCCGCGACTGACGTCAGACGCAGCTGACATCCCATACAAAACGTCCGCAACTTACGCCTTATAGTTTGCATACATCAATCCATAATTGCATTATTATTTAGATCACGGCTGTCAGTCACGTCCGACCAGTCAGTATGTTTTCCGCTTAAGTCTGATGTTTGACAAACTTCAGTTCTAGGAAAGTAAAGTGTCGCTTTGTGTTGCGTAGCATTGTTGAAGTGCATGCATTTTCTTTATTATTCTTGATGAGCCCAAAAATGCTATTAAAATGAAATGTAATATTGCATTTATTCCTTCTCGTAAATATATGTATTTAGTTAATTATTTCTTAAAACTACTAATATAATAAAGATGACATTTGAATGTTTTATCTATGATGTTACTTTTTACAGCCACTAGCCAGCTATTTTTTATATTGAATAAACGAATTAGTTTTTTTTTAATTTGACATTTGCCAAATCACGTGATCCAGTATATTTAAGTACTTTACACTGATACTAGAAAGTGCTTTTTCTAGTATTAGAAGTGTCGTAGGACATAGATCAGTCGATAGATCGCAACTTTTATATTGAATTTACATAAACTGACCTAATGACGAATGTCCGTCCCTATGTAGTCGTCGTAGGTCGTGCCTCCAAATCTATTACTTCGATACACGTCATACATTATAATTTACCTCTTAAAATATAATATTATAATTATGAATTAACATAGCTTACTGGCTGGAAAATGTAACAGTATGGCTGCAATATATGATTAATAAATTACTCACTGGCGAAGGAAAACTGCGGCGCAGAAGGTCCGGACAGGCCGAACGCAGCGACCGATCCGCTTAAGCCGGGTGACAGGCCGATCGCAGAGATCGATCCGCCCGAGCCGCCGGACAGCGGCTGTATATAACCGGCTGACCACGCTACAAGAGTTATCATTGTTTAGTTGCTTATACTAGAGGTCGCCCTGTGGTCGAAATTCGACCATAAATATTTTTCAGCGTCACCAGACTTTAATTGGGCACAAAGGTCTCGTTGCCGGACTATTAAATTTTATTTAAAAAATTGTGAGATTTCAACCATAAACAAAAGAGTATTTCGTGTATGATTATCGTGTCATGTAGAAAATATTGAAATGTGCGAATTGTAGTGTGCGTAACGTTTTATTTATGAAAAATATGCAAGATTAAAGCATATTTTAAAATATTGGTATTTCACGCTCCTCTTCCAAACCAACTGTAACTGGAACAAATTTCATGCTTTTACATCTACGCGTCTTACGTAGATAGGTCTAGGTACAAAGTTTTCCGCTCGCGTTCCGTTTCAGTGAATTTATATTTTTTTTAATGGTAGGCACGTTACATGTAGTGTGTACTGACAAAATACACATTACCTGTAACAATGTATAGACTTCTTAGACGGCTATGATGCTGCCACTCTCTAGGAATATAACGACCATAGCCTATAACGACCTATATTTAAAATCAGGCCTGCTAATTTTGCACAAACCAAAAACTACATGAAGATATTAAGTAGTAAACACTTACGCCTGTTGTTAGGTGACGCTGAAACAAAAAATATGGCAATTTTAAAATGCTGTTAAATGTTATTCTATATGGGCACGCTTGTAAAGAAAATCGTTTATTTTGCAACCAGTAGAACAGCAGATATCCCATAAAGTTTTTTTTTTTTAAGAAATAAATGTATCTTACCACTGTCGTCAACGGACTCTGCGTCTACGGCTTTAGTGGCGTTGGGTTTGACGACTACCAGCGATGTCAGTGACGTCACGAACTCATACTGGAAAGAAAAGAAAAGTCAATTGCCATATGTTACAGAGTACACACTTTACGGGCTTGTTTAAGGTAAGGTTCTGGGGGTCCGGATCCCCCCTCCAATTTCTATCTGTCTTACTTGCCCTATCGACAAAAATAAATATTTATTTTGCCGTTTGTCTCCTTATCTTATAAAACACGTTACCGACTTGCTGCTGCGGAACCCTACATGGGCAAGTTCAACTCGCACCTGGCCACTTTTTTACGTTCTCAAAGCTACATATACGCCCGTGACACTCTTTATTCCTTTTCACACGCTAACGGTCGACGCACGGTTGCCGTGCCGTGTTGAGCACGTGTTCATGTGAAAGCGTCTATACAAGTCTAAGTTTCTGCATATTATGTCAAACAAACACATTTTTTCAGAACGTCTATGCGGTCACCTACTACTTATTACCTCGACTATGAAAAAATACCCAAAATATAATATAAATCAAATTTCTAAATACCTTTAAAGCGATCTTCAGCGCCTTCTTCCCGGGGCTGTTTTCAGTTTTCTGGTCGGCGTCGGAAGCGTCTTTCTCGTCCAACAGCTGTTTCACTGTGAGGTAAGCCCACAGCCGCTCCAACGGTAAGTACTCAGATTTCACATTGGATACCGGCACTTTGGCGGGCAGCTGGTACTTTTTCTGTAATGGTTAAGTTTGAGTCATTAATGTAACGTGAAAGTTTCCTCTGCCTTTTTGTATCGTGACAGTTAATAAGAACAAAGTTAGTGTAAAGGTATCATTACGATCCAAGCTGCAAATTCACGCGATCCAAAAAAATTCAACTTTATGACATAGGTTTAATTTTCTACAGTCATTGTCGAGCAACCCAGCGCGGTGTCGATGCTAAAGTTGTCGCTTTGTAGTTGGTTAGAGTAAAATGAATCTTAAAGCTTTAAATAAATGTCATTAGGCGATGCGTTGTCTTTTTAAACATGCCTTTTAAATTTCGACGGTCCAAGGCGTCAGTACCTGAACCCCTCGGCGCAAACTGTCCGTACGTACCCTGGCGAAGCCGTTGTCGACTCCTCATTAGCCGAACACACCTCGGGCAAGAAGTCGATTACGCCGCCCGCCATGCTGTGACGTCACAGCTGTCAGTACCCAACCTGGCGAAGCCGTCGTCGACGCCGATGTAGCCGAACGCCTCGGGCGTAAAGTCTAGCACGCCGTTCACCGTGTTGTGACGTGACAGTTGTCAGTACGTACCCTGGCGAAGCCGTCGTCGACGCCGCAGTAGCCGAACACTTCAGGTGTGAAGTCGATGACGCCGTCGGACACGCGGCCGGCCACCACCGCCTCCGAGCCGGCGTACACGGTGCGGAACTTGTTCTTCGTCAGCGAACCTTCCTTGATCTAGAAGATAATGTTTGTGTTAGTTTTCAACAAACATGTAAAGAGATAATATGGCACATATGACGGCAGATTATCAAGTACATCTGCAGCTACTGTCATTTTCAGTCAAAATTGTTTTGATTGGATTTTAGTCAGTTTGAGGTCTAAAAGAAAATAAATGTTTTTTAAAGCGCATGCGCCAAAACGCCAATAAACAGCAGTCGAGTCACTGAACGCTTTCGTTAAAGTTTCAAACTGACCATAGATAAAAAAATATATTTTTTAAGTCTGTGTTATCTATGGTCTGCATATTGTGTGGGAAAATACCTGTTCGGCGGGATATATGAACTTGACGTCAGCCAGCAGCGGCGACGACACCTGGCGGTAGAAGTCTCTCAGCTGCAGCGCCGCGTCGGCCGCCTCGTATATGTGCCGCATGAACCCCTCGTTGCGGAGGGAAAGTTTACGCAGGAACTTGCGGTCAGCGTCCTCGCCTGAGTGAAAAGTTTTTTTTTAGCAGAATAAGGGGCCAACGGGCTACCTGATGAAAGGCAACTACCGTCGCACTTAGACAATCGCAGCACCAGAAAAGTTGCGGTAAGCTTAAGAAAATTGTGTTCAAATAAATAAATAAAAACTACTAAAACTTGTACCCCTACCAACAAACCGTGAACAAACTGTTCTTACTAGCTATTACGGCGGCATCGCCCGTGTTAAAATATTTTTTTTTGTGATACTTAGGGGCCAAGCGAGCAAACGGGTTACCTGATGGAAAGCAACTCCCGTCGCTCATGGACACTCGTGAAATAAAAAGAGTCGCAAGTGCGTTGTCGACCTTTATAAGGAAATAGGTATAGGGAGATTAGGTCTAGTAGCTCACTCACTAAACGAAACAAAGAACAACGCCTTTTCATGCAAGTTTTCTGTTTCTATGTGTGTGTGTGTGTGTGTCACGCCAGGCCGTGGTATCATTCCAGTCAAGCCGGCCCATTCCTGCCAAAGCATGGCTCTCCCACGGCAATGGGCATCCGTATTATGACATCTGAAAATGTCTCATTGGTACACGCCTCAAACGGGGTTTGAACCTGCACCCTCTCGAGTGCGAACCAAAGGTTTTTACCAATTAGGCCACGGGCGCTCTTAACATTCACTTCATTCACTACATTCATAATTATCCTATTATTTCGGTCAGCTAATACCCTATTTGTTTACTAATTGTGAATCCCGTGTGAGCCGTGATCTGTCGTCTGGATTTGGCATAACCCGATCAAGTTAGATCTACAATCTGCCGCTTATAGCTATGGATCATTTTTCCTGATAATACAAGAATAAATTGTAACATACATACCGAACGCAAGTGAGAATATGGCGGCGCGTCGTCTGCCGGTGTTCTTCTCTGAGAGGTGGGAGATGATGCGGGCGGTGTCCGTCACACCGACGGTCGGATCACCGTCGGTCAGGAATATCACGATCGGCTCCAGTTGCTCTGTTAATTATTGTAATACGATTAAAGTAAATATGAGCAGTTACACAAATGAAGACATAAGTGGAAGAAGCGGATATCTAACATTTTTACAATATTCGAGTAAATACTCGTTTTTTTTCCATAAAACTTAGATAAATCTTGTAATTTAGCTATCCATCAAGCTTTTTTATCTGGATATAACATTGACTCCACATTATTTTAATTTCAAATCATTTTTCTGGTCCTAAAGTGTCCACTTACGCAAATATCCGGCAGTTTTTTAAATGTTAGTTACCCGCTTCTTCCACTTATGTCTTCAAATAATAGTTCAATTCTTTAATCTTGCACGCAACAAGAAAATCATAAGAAAAAAAAACGTAAATACGTACATGCGAAATGGCGGCATCTTAATGGAGAAACGGTCGAGTGAATTTGTAAAACAAGTTTCGAAGAACAAGCTTGTCGAATTGACGACGTACCTATTACTATTGTGTTTGTGTGGTTTAAGATGTCGTTTAATCAAGCAAAATTACTGATGAATGCTGGCTTAAGCGTCAAGAATTATCATGTTATATTTACGTCCTCCTTTCTGGAGCCAGGATATGTTGGAACATATAGTTTAGGCACGTACGATGAAACGCAGCGGAAACGACAAACAGCAAATTATATTCTACGTGATTATGGTTATGTAATGAATATGCGTTACTATTAAGTTCTTTAACAAAAATTAAAGCCTCCACCTCTCCTAAAAAAACCCTAAGTAAAGTTTCAAACTCTTATTACCAGCAGTTCCTGGAATTTCGTATTGATCGACATTTCGCTTTTGTATGCCATAAATAACCATTAAGATATAAACATATCATAATAACTTCCACACCGGTTTCGGTGACGGTGGCCGGTTTCATTGAAACTAGGCCTGTTACGCAGGAGTAATGTTATAGTGCCCAAATGTGTGCGCAGTACATAAGAGCACTTTCTTTTCCTTTTACTCTTATAACCCATTAGGACAGATGACAGACACGACTGGTGAGAGATCAGGCGCAGGACCCACTGCTATGGACTGCTTATGCAGGACTATTTACATACCAATCCGACGCATGGATCATCTTACGTGTAAGGCAATCAGCCCTGCATCGTCCTAACCGAACTTATAATATGTTTCCGAAACGGGAATCAAATCCACGACCTCCGGGTGAAAGCCGAGCTCTGTACCACTAGACCATGTAGGCGTTAACCAGATATAACTTACCAGCTGTCTCATCAACCGGGTCATCGATAGTGACGCTGGTTTCCTTGGTTTCTTTAGGAGCAGATTCGGCGAGTACAACAGTCTCAGGGATAGCTTCTGTGGTAGTTTGTACGTCGGGTTCCGCGTGGGGCTGGTCCGGTGACGGTGGTCCCTCCTTGCCGAAGCGGATGAGGTCTAACGCCACGTCTAGAGCGCTGTTGATGTTGGTACCTGAAAAATGACAGGAATACATTAATTAATTCATCAATTTATCGGTAATTAAGAATAAAGAAATACATTCGTACGGGACCCCATTGTTAAGACTTCGATGTCTCTCGTCTCCAGACTTAGCTCGAGACCGGTAATAGCCGGAGAGTTAAAATTTTTAAACGGTATATCACACACCTAATTAGTTTTTTGTTATTGCCAAGGGAGAATCTTTTGACAATAGATGTCGCTGCTGGTCGTCTACATTACGCTATTGCTTAAACGACGCGGTCTGATATAGCTGTTTAATTAAAATATTACGTTTTCATAATTTTTTGCTCTCTACTGTTTCAGAACTCGAGTCCATTTCGGCAGGTTTTATTTCTTAGTACGTACAAACGTGTACGTGAATTCACAAGCTGCAGCGTACGCGCACGTTTTTGTTTTTGCATCATAACGTTTTTGTTACCTCCAGATGCCTGCAATCGTGACACTATGACCTGCGCCTTCTCAATGTTCTCTGGCGTGGCGAGAGAGGGCGCCAGTAGTTTAAGCGGCTTCTGAGGCGAGTCGAAGTAAGAGTATGTATGCTTCTTCTCTGGCTCGTCCGCTTCTTTAAGATCGTGAACCTGAAATGTTTATGGGTAAATTTCAGCAAATGCTCGGTTTTTTATCATATCGGTGAACTTTTTTATTTATGTATATTTTATATACTTTTCAGGTTTTATGTAA